>CM069133.1:98147758-98738402 GCA_035221665.1 Okamejei kenojei
CATAGTGGGAGATTGTATTTACAAGTAAGCATATGGCCTGACAAATGGATTTTTCAAGGTTGCTGTATGGAATAATCAGAGTTTCCAGATTTGTATTGAAATGTTTGTGGTTTTTATAATCACTTTATTGATATGTGATTGATTGATGCATTGTATGTATTATTTAGTGGTGTTGCATGATAATTGAAAGCTGTTCCCATGTTCTTAGAAGATTGTTGACCTGATACAATGAATTACTATGCTTGATTTTTACAATTTACAAAAATGATTTTTTATGCATCTACTAGACCACTCGATCTCAATTGCCGTGTCATGCTTGTACATAAAAACAGTGAACTCTCCCTCCCGATATTGAAGATTATTCCCTGTTCCTAGATTACTCTTTGCTGAGGGGTATGCTCTTAAGAATGATACTTTCGCCCTCCCGAATGTTTACTATGATCACTGCTAAGACTGGATTCTATGAGGGGAACCCTCTTATCCCTCTCTCTAGTACTTCTCAGATATTTTAGGGGATGTACCGCCTTGCGCATTCGGGAATTATGTTTGCAGACCAAATAAATCAGGTTCCTGTCTCTCAGTTACTCGCTTCTCGTCTTGTATCAAACAATTCGAACAGATGGGTTTACTATTTGCTGTTGACCAGCCACGATTTGGAAGTCGATCACGAAAATGCGCACAAACTCCGAAGTTCTATCTACACATAAATTTGGAATTCTACCTATAGAAGCAAGAACTTTTCAATGTGAAATTCTTGTATTTTGAAAATGTGATTCTGAAAATCTACTATATTCCTCGGACTCTAGTTATTTCCTCCACATACGCGGGCTCTTGAATACAAAACTAAGATTGCCCTGGTGAAAATAGTCTCGAACTGTGTGACTAGTCGGTAATCCCAGACAAATATATACTCTCGCCACCAAGCCACGTAGCCGTTGCAGAGCTCGATCCGTCACGCGCAGGGAGGTGATTGGATATCTTCACACAGCCACTTCCTCTCTCTATTGGAGATCACTGGGGGTTCAAAGCCTACAGATAGCTCTCGCTAGAGCTAGTGAGAGCTAGACACACTATCGGTAGACTGATTTTCGGAATGCACCTTGCCAATCAGCACTCCCCCGCCGGGGCTAAATATAGATCAGATAGGTTAGGACAGACCTATGTTTCCAAAGTCACCACCAAATTAGATGTTGCACCTCAAAATCTGTGTTATATGGGCCACGTCTTCTTGCCCAATATAAGTGTCGCGACGTCAAGGGTCGCTGCTAGTCATCCTCCCCCGTGCCCCCCACCTGCGCCCCCCCTTGTGTTATCGCTGACTGATAGAGTTCCTAATAATCGTGATGCGCGACCCGTCGCTGCCGACAAGCCTGCGCATGATTGATCAGCTCAGGACTGTGAAGTGCAGGAAAATCAAATGCGAAACAACCACACAGTGGGGCCGATTTCTGCACTCGCGATTGAACAGCTCAACACATTGATCGCAAACTTGTTTTTGGGATCGCGTTGAGACTCCCGTCCGAGCCCCCCAATGTAATTATTGCTCGTTCTAAGCTCCCCCTTCCAGTTAGTTTCAGTCAAAAATTCACTTAGTTTCAAGCTAGGTTGAGCATTTACAATCATTTATTTTGACAAAAACCAATTTCAGTTCCCACTACTGTACCAAAACCAACGGGGGGTTCGATCCTCGGTATTTGCTATGATCAAGGCCCTCATGGCCTTGCTCAGAGACACTCCAGAAGGTCACCACTCTGGCCTAAGCGCTCATCCCAGTATGATCGACACAGGACCTCGTGGTTGAGGACTTTTTATAGGTACGCAGGGACCTCGAGGAGCCGAACCACATTGGGGTGGCTTTCTTTACAATCCAATAACATTATTGATTACCACCCTATAATGGGACCAGACAATTTCTAGAACCTATAATACAGTGGCTAATCATTGTATTCAAACAGTGTTTCTCAGCTCGGAAACATAAAATTGCAAACATGTGGCCATGATATGACAAGACAATCCTGACATGGCTAATACTTAATCCAATATAATCCAGCAAAATAAAGCTTTGCTTACATTATTTACATAGTGTATGTCTGGTTTGCATTCATCAATCATTTCTATCGGCATTTTTGCACCTGATTGTCAGGGTCTGCAGATATGTTCCCGATCTCTTCCTGCAGCTTTATCTAGCTCTAGACAAACTTTAGCACCATTCTGCAACTTGTCACTTTGTGACAGAAAAGCACTTTTAAATTAACAATTGGGCCTTAGTAGCCAGATGCCATTTATCAGTTTTTAGAGGTCCTAGCCTCTCCAATTTGGCCAGATAAACATTACTTACAGAAATCAAATTTGCTCAGGACAAGGTGTGCTCTGTGTCACTTAACTTTAAGTAGTATGATAAGATTTATTATTATTAATGTTATTTGAAAATGGAAAAAGTGGGAAGTCTAGCTATATAGGCATTAATCCTGTATATTCATGTCTGTGCATCTTGGTACATATGTTTGTGCTCCTTAGTTCACAATGGGATTAAACCAAAATACAATTAATTATATGATGAAAGAAAGTTGTAGTTGCATTGTCACAGCTAAAATTAGAATTCAGATCACCAGTGAAAACCGAGAAAAAAGATTCATTAAATGTTGGCTGTCTTTCATTGTTAAAAAATGGCCCTGTTATACCCCCATATCTTATTATGTGGCATAGAAGAATGCTTTTGCTGCTTTGCATTTGACTCTCTTATTTTTGGTTTTGCTTTTGAACTTTTTGTGTAATTATTAACGTCCTAAGGCTTGTTTCTAAACGTTTGTGAAGCAGATGAAAATAGTCATAACTCAATAATTCGCGATTAGCGTTGACATTTGGTCTCAAACATTTGGCTATTGTCAAGCTGTTAGGTATGCACATTTTCAGCAAAGTATTTAAATGATAAATAACTGACGGAACGCAAAATATCTTTTCATAAATTTTGTTAAATTAAAACTAGAATTACAATGTGGAGATAATGTTATACAACATTATAAAAATTTAGTTTTTTCTGTCAATGAAAGAAAGATTGATCATCAGCTCAATAATTAAGCATATGCAGTTGTATATGATGAAACTGCATTGAAATTAAAAGATCTGCTCTATAAGTAATAAATAACAGATAGTAGATTTTTGTAGTTTATTTTGGAAAGTAAGGGTCAATTTCACTGTGATCTTTGTTTATGTAACTGTGTGTTATCGACTTTCAAATTCTGTGAGTTTTGGATCCTTTGTGTTGTTGAGTATATATGTGATGGAGGGCAATAAATTAAGTGGATTAAGAGATGGTCGATTAGATGGTGTTGAGTGGATCAACCATGATGAACCATTATTGATATGTGTAGCGACTCATTTTTGTTGCTCCACTGCGAAATCATCCTCAAAGTTATTGTCTTATCGTTAGGCTGTTGCGGATCAAGAAGAGTTGATTGAGGGCTCGAAATTAGAGGTTGGCCACGGTTGCCAATGGCAACCCACAGCCCCGCCAGGCAACCTAAAAGCCATGCAATTTTGCCCGGATTGGCAAGCTCCCGGGAACACCTATAGTTTTATTCTGTGTGGGGCCCCGTCTCTCTCTCTCTCTATCTCTAGCTCCCTCTCTCTCCTCTCTCATCTCTCTCATATCTCTCTCACTCTCTCTCACTCTCACTCTCATTCACTCGCACTCTCACTTCACTCTCACTCTCACTCTCTCACATCTCCACTCTCAATCTCTCTCTCAACTCTCACTCTCACTCTCACTCTCACTCTCACTCTCACATCTCACTCTCGCCGCCGCTGTCGTTACTGGGTTTGCCGCTCCCTGCTGTTCCGACGGCTCTGGCTGGACGCCTTACACATGCGATCAACACGGCCAGCACCAAAGATCCTTATAGCGAGCGATATTTTTGCCAGCAAATCATAGGCCCGTAGTTGTGAGCATGTGCCGCTGCAACCACTTGTCAGGCGTCGGCTTTCTCCCTCTTTTGCATGGTGGGAGATCTGGCTGCCATCGGCTACCGGGTAGGGACTAAGATGGCGGCGCCTGGTTCGGCAGCGGGCCTCTGCAGTCTGTCGTTTTGTTTTTCTTTTTGTCCTGTTATGTGGATGTCTTGCATGTAGCTTTTTGTAATTATTTTTAGGCTGTGTATATGTATTTGGGGTGGGGGGGGTAGTTTTTTTTAATTCTCTTCCCTGAACGGGGACGCGACCTCTTCTGGCGAGTCTCCGTTGTCGTTTGGGGCTCTAACATCATGGAGCTCGGCCTGCCTCCAACCGGAATCGGACTGGGGGCTCCCGTCGTGGGAGCCTGGCGGAACTCGCCATCGAGGGAGATGGCCGACTGGAGCTTAGGGAACGCCTGTTGGTGGCGGTGAGGCTGCGACCCGACTCAGAGTGAAGGTTTCGGCTGCAAGTCTTGTGGACGGTAAACATCGGGAGGCTAGCGAGGTACTGCGGGGGAGATCCGACAACGGGCACCTTTCCCGCCACTCTTGATTGTTGGGGTTTGGGGGCCCCGGTGCGGGGACCTAACATCGCCCAGCCGTGGCTTAAAGGCGAGGGACTTACCTGGCCTGCACGGGAGGCTCTAACATCAGGGACCCTGATCGGATTCGATGCAGCATGTTATTTGCTGCTTGACTGTGGGGAGAGGATGAAAGACGGAGAATAGGGAAGAGATTGGACTTGCCTCATCACAGTGAGGCGGTGTATGGAGATTCGCTGTGATGGATGATTGTGTGGAATTGTGTTTCATTGGTGTTTTGGGTTTTTTGCTGTTATGACTGCAGAAACGAAATTTCGTTTGAACTTAAATGGTCAAATGACAATAAAACGATTCTATTCATTGCTGCCACTCGCCGCGACCGCGCTGGAAAACCAACGCAGAATCACTCGCTGGAACTGGAATAATCCCTGGAGCAACTCTTGCTTCTTGGTTTCCTGGTCCTCCAAAAATATTCGGTGGAATCTAAACAGAATTTAAACGCCACCACCAAACTCTGAAAAATAACAGCCTATTGCATTTTGTCTGTTTTATGTTTATTGTACATATACTTAATATATTTATTATTTTATATATTATATATGGGCTCTTGGACACAGTGAACTTTTATCTCCTGTTTTTGTATTTTGTTTAACATTTCTGTTGTGCTGCATAAGCAAGAATTTCATTGTCCTATCTGGGACACATGACAATAAAACTCTCTTGACTCTTGACTTGGACTTAAACAAAAAAGGGTTCTTGTGGGGAAAAAAAAGAGCTACCTTCAATTTATTTCCTTCTGGTTGGGTACATATAGTAGGGTGAAGACTATTCCATGCTTTAATTTCGTGTGGCGGGAACTCCATGAATCAAGCCAGGCATCTCTGGATATAGAAGAAATTGGGTGACGTTTCGCAGAAGAGACCCCTTTCTTTATCGATTTCCTCTGGTTTTAGTGTTTTAGTTTAGTTTAAACATTTTTATACAGCGTGGAAACAGGCCTTCGGGGCCCCCACGAAAGTCTATGCCGGCCACCAATCACCCGTACCCCACGAGTTCTATCCCACACATTAGCGACGTAAGTCAAGTGTTTTATTCTCTCATGACCCAATGAAATCCTTACTTGCAGCAGCACAACAGAATATGTAAACATAGTACTCTGTAAACAATGTTATAACCGAGAAAACAAAACAGTGTATATTTATATATGAATGTATAACTATACACGCACACACACACACACACACACACACACACACACACACACACACACACACACACACACACACACACACACACAATTTCCCTCCTAGGATTAATAAAGTTATATCGTATAGTATCGTGTGTGTAGGAAATAGCTGCAGATGCTGGTTTAAACTGAAGATAGACACAAAAAGCTGGAGTAACTCAACAGGTAAGACAGAATCTCTGGACAAAAGGAAAATAATATGTTTTGGGTTGGGTCTGAAAAAGGTTCCTGCACACCTTTGGAATGTGGAAGGGAACAAGAGCACCCGGAGAAAGCCCCACGCAATCAAAGGGAAAAGGGGCAAACTCCATACAGACAGCACCCATATTCAGGATCAATTTCGGGTCTCTGGCAATTTTAGGCAGCAACTTTATGGCCAAAGCACTGTCCCATAGTCTTGAACTGAATTAAAACATACAGTAGCTGTAAAGGAGAACATAGCATCATTTAGAAATTTAAGACTGAAAATGGATAGTTTCTTTTTTTTAAATAACCAAAGTTATTAACGTATATTTTTTTGTGTGTTGGAAAATAAAATATAGTGGCACAGCTGGTGGATTTGCTGCCTCACACGCCAGGGATCTGTGTTCGATCCTGCCCTCGGGCACTGTCTGTGTTGAATTTGCACATTCTCCCTGCAAGCATGTAGGTTTCCTCCCACATCCGAAAGATGCATTGGCTTTGTAGGTTAACTTGTCTCTGTAGCATTGCCCATAATGTGTAGGGAGTGGGTGAGGAAAGTGGGATAACAGAACTTGTGTGAATGGGGAGACAAAAATGCTGGAGAAACTCAGCGGGTGAGGCAGCATCTATGGAGCAAAGGAAATGGGCGACGTTTTGCATCGAGACCCTTCTACAAACTGATGTGAGGGTGCAGGGGGTGGGAAGAAGAAAGGAAGAGGTGGAACAGTGGGCTGAGGGAGAGCTCGGAAGAGAAAGCAAGGACTATCTGAAATTGGTTGTCAATTTTCATACTGCTGGGATGTTAATTTTGCCCAAGCAAAATATGAGGTGCTGCTCCTCCAATTTACGGTGGGCCTCACTCTGGCCATGGAGAAGGCCCAGGACAGAAAAGTCGGATTCGGAATGGGAGGGGGAGCTGAAGTGCTGAGCCACCGGGAGATCAGGTTTGTTATTGCTAACCGAGTGTAGGTATTGGGCAAACCGATCGCCAAGCCTATGCTTCGTCTCACCGACATAGAGCAGCTGACACCTAGAGCAGCGGATGCAATAGATGAGGTTGGAGGAGGTGCACGTGAAGCTCTGCCGCACCTGGAAAGGCGGCTTGGGTCCTTGAATGGAGTGAAGGGGGAAGGTAAAGTGACAAGTGTAGAACCTCTTGCGGTTGCAAGGGAAAGTGCCAGGAGAGGGGGTGGTTTGGGTGGGAAGGGAGGAAATGACCAGGGAGTTACGGAAGGAGCGGTCTCTGCGGAAAGCCGACTGGGGAGGAGATGGGAAGATGTGGCCAGTGGTGGGATCCCGTTGGTCGACAAAGCTGGAGAAAATCAGAGGGTGAGGCAGCATCTATGGAGCGAAGGAATAGGCGACGTTTTGGGTCGAGACCCTTCTTCAGACTGAAGTCGGGGTGGGGGGGAGAGGGGGCGGGAAAAAGAAAGGAAGAGGCGGAGACAGTAGGTTGTGGGGGAGCTGGGAATGGGAGGGGAAGGAGGGAGAAAGCAAAGACTACCTGATATTGGAGAAGCCAATGTTCATACCGCTGGAGTGTAAACTACCCAAGCAAAATATGAGGTGCTGTTCCTCCAATTTGCGGTGGGCCTCACTCTGGCCAAGGAGGAGGCCCAGGACAGAAAGTTCGGATTCGGAATGGGAGGGGCAGTTGAAGTGCTGAGCCACCCGGAGATGAGGTTGGTTATTGCGAATTGAGTGTAGGTGTTGTGCGAAGCGATCGCCAAGCCTGCACTTGGTCTCACTGAGGTTGATCATACGCTGAATAATCCAACCAGAATTTTGTTTGGAAGTGGAAAGAAATAATAGAAATTGCATTCATTGCAACGTGTAAAAGGAGATGAGATACTGTATTGTCATTTTGCTGCATGTCATTGTGGTATATATCATGTCTTGATTGGTGAATATGTTTAGTTTGTGACTTTATTTGAAGCAGAAATAATATGTGAATGCTTCATTGACCATTATTCTGACTGGTAACTACGCACTTCGTCCAAGCACATTTTCGCAAGTGTCATGCAAGCCATCTTAAATGACCACCTAAACTGTCATTTGGCAACCCAAAAGCTGTTAAAGAAGGAACTGCAGATGCTGGAGAATCGAGGGTACACAAAAGGCTGGAGAAACTCAGTGGGTGCAGCAGCATCTAAGGAGCGAAGGAGATAGGCGACGTTTCGGGTCGAGATCCTTCTTCAGACTGGTCAGGGATCAGGGAAACGAGAGATATAGACGGTGATGTGGAGAGATAAAGAACAATAAATGAAAGATATGCAAAAAAGTATCGATGATAAAGAGAACAAGCTGTTTGTGGTGTGAAAATGAGAAGCTAGTTCGACTAGGGTGGGGGAGGGAGATAGAGAGAGAAGGAATGCCAGAGCCCGAGGGTTGAGGGAGAGGCGGGAAGGGGAGGAGACAGCAAGGGTTAACAGAATTGAAAAAAATTCAATGTTCAAGCCCAGAGGATGCAGAGGGACTCCTCAAGCGGAATATGAGGTGCTGTTCCTCCAACTCGCAGGTGTTTAGCTCACTCTGGCACGTGGAGGAGGCATCAGGGCCGCCGAGAGGTCGGATTACGGAATGGAGGGGGAGTTGAGGTGCTGAGCCACCGGGAGGTCGGCTTGGTTTATTGCAGACCGAGCGGAGGTGTTCAGCGAAACGATCGCCAAGCTCCGCTTGGTTCTCACCGATATAGATCATCTGGCATCTGGAGCAGCGGATGCATTAGATGAGGTTGGAGGAGGTGCAGGTGAAACCTCTGTCGGACCTGGAAGGACTGCTTGGGTCCCTGAAAGGAGTGGAAGGGGGAGGTGAAGGGGACAAGTGTAGCATTTCTTGCGGTTGTGCAACGGAAAGTGCCCAGGGAACGGGTTAGAGCGGGAGGGAAGGGAAGAATTGACAAGGGAGTTGCGGAGGGAGCGGTCTTTGCGGAAGGCAGACAAGTGGGGAGATGGGAAGATGTGGCGATAAGTGGTGGGGTCACGCTGGGAGGTGGCGAAACTGGCGAAGGGGACTATGTGTTGTATTTGCCGGCCTGGGTGGGGTGAAAAGGTGAGGACCAGGGGGGGGGACTTGCCCTGTTTGTGAGTTGGGGGAATGGGGGAGAGAGGGGCCAGTGTTGAGACGGGGTATGGAGGAGGACCCTGGTGCGAGCCTCATCTATAGTGGGGGAAGGGAATCCCCGTTCTCTGAAGAATGAGGCCATTTGTGATGACCTGGTGTGGAACACCTCATCCTGGGAGCAGATGCGGCAGTAGACGGAGGAATTGTGAATAGGGGATGGAGTCCTTACAGGAAGCAGGGTGGGAGGAAGAGTAGTCCAGGTAGCTGTGGGAGTCAGTGGTTTGTACTGCTTAGGTTGCCCGGCTGGCAACAGAGAAAAAAAGTTAAGTGAGAGCCCTGTTCTGAATGGCCTACTTCTTGCTTTCACATATTCTCATGCTTAGTTTAATCATAGTTCTTTACAAAGGCTAACATATGTATGTAGAATCAAATACACAGGACTAGATGTTAAGAAGTCCCTTGTGCCAGTAGGTGGGGAGCATTTCACGACATTCACTGATTGCTGAGAGTGGTGGACGCTCAACATCAGGGGGGGGGGGTGGGGTACGTATACGTTATATCTTGGCCTGGGTAACCTTCAGGACAGCTGGGCACAGGACACATCATCAGTAGTGTACCCTTGCAATCACTGGGTGTTTTGGCCTTTTATCACTATACACCCTCCACAAGGGCGGCCCGCTGCAGGGATGATCAGCCCTCAGCGTGTGTCCCGTGTCAAACTGCCTCAAAGATTTCACCATGACGCATTTGGGGCCCAGCATGGGTCTTTCGCTTGAGCCAAATCCAACAGCTGCTTCTTTCAGCCGCGTCTGAGAGTGATCTAATGGTTTTCTGCAGAGCCTGACCGTGGATTCCAAGCTCCTTCAGCAGTCTGATGGTAGATGACGCAACAAATCCTCTGCATCCCACTTCAACTGGATAAACGTTGATGTTCCAGCCACGCTGCCTTGCCTCTGCTGCAAGCTCTGTGTAGCGCAGCTTCTTACGCTCATAGGCCTCCCACAACAGAGTTCTCCCATGGACTGTGAGCTCTATGATGTAAGCAGTCTTCTGTGAAAGGGGACCAGAACACCAAAATCTGGCCTGAGGTTGGTTGAAGCAATTTCAGGTGGAAAGATTAGTTGTCGGCCGATGTCCGCCAGCAATCCTCCAGTCACGGGCCCTGCATAGGTTTCCTTCTTCTGATCTAGTGGAAGGATGTTTAGGTTGTTTTCTGTCCTTCTCGGACAAAGGTTGTCGGCCTTAAGTGGGAGGGGTTGCTTGCTCTCGGAGGCAAGGAGTTGGTCGCACACAGCCTGTTCTCAAGGGCTGTTGCCAGGCTTTTTAATACCTGATTATGCCTCCACGTTTATCTCCCTTGCGTGAGGCTGGTCTTGCAGCCTACCATGATGTGTTTGAGGGTCGCTGGAGTTTGGGCAGAGGGCCACAGATTGGATCCTCGCCGTACCACTGATTGAGGTCTTTGGTGATGGAAGGACGTCGTATTGTCGCTCTGATGATGAAGCTGATCTTGCTTGATTCCATTTCCCATAGGTCTTTCCAGCTGATCTTCCTCCGCTCCACACCTTCCCTTACTGCATCCATTGCCCCTGTTTGGCAAGCGAAACCGCCTTTGCACTTCTTGCGGCCTCCTCCCTGTCGTCGCACCTCCTCAACACCAATGTCCTCCGCTCTGATGTTGTGGCCTTTCGCCAAGTTGGTTTACTAGTCGTAAGGCCAAAGCCTCCTCTTCCCTGCTGCACTTGCCCCACGACGTCTTTGTGCCTCAGGGCTGATGAAGCTTGCTGTACTGCATCAGATGGTGTCCACTTCCGGCCGGTTACTAGGGGCGGCGCAACAGCACTGATGGTCTTGTCTCTAGAGTCTTACTTTGGAACACTTGTATTCCTCTGTTAGACTAGTGAGAGGTAGTTCCAGGACCCCTTTGCCATAGAGGCCGATGTTAGTTAGACATCGTGGGACACCGAGCCATTTCTTCGCGTATGAAGTTTATGGTTCGCTCCATCTTCTCCACAGTTGTTATTGGAGCTTCATAAACGGTCAGTGGCCACATGTCCGAGGAAGGAGTCCAAACTGTAGGCACCAGAGCTTCAGTTTCCCAGGCAGTAGGGTCTGATTGATGATCTCCAGGCCGTTGACAATTTCTTGCCTTAGCTGTTGCACCTGCTCTTTGTCCTTGAGACTTGCGTTGTACCATCTGCCCAGGCTTTTTATGGCTGCTCAGACACTGTTGGTATTAGGTCGTCACCGATGCAGAACCTTGTGTCTCTAAGCACCCTTAACTATGGAGATGCTTCGAGACTTACTTGGTTTGATTTTCATTCGGGCCCACTTGATGTTCTCCTGCAGCTTTCCAAGTAGCCGCTTGGTGCATGCTGCAGTAGTGGTTATTGTTGTCATATCGTCCATGTATGCCCTGATGGGTGGCAGACGGAACCCAGCTCTGGTTCGTTCACCGCCCACCACCCATTTTGAGGCCCTGATGATGATGACTTCCATGGCCATTGTAAAGGCCAAGGGTGAGACTGTGCAGCCTGCCATGATGCCTACTTCCAAAGCGCTGCCATGTTGTACTGAATTCAGCTGTTGTGAAGCACAGCTGCAGGTCTTGGAAATAGTTCTTGACAGTGTGGTGATGAAGCTCTGGTACATGGAAAAAGGCAAAAGATTCCCAAAGGAGTTCATATTTAAGAGGGCATTGGCCAGATCGAGGAAGATCACATGTAGGTCTCTCTTGTCCTTCTTAGCTGCTTGGATCTGGTGCCAGATCATGCTTGTATGCTCCAAGCAGCCCGAAAATCCTGGAATTCCTGCTTTCTGAACAGATGTATCAATGTTACCAGATAGGTGGATAACCTTTGTGATACAATGCTGAAAAAGATTTTTCCCTCGACGTTGAGGAGACATATTGGCCGGAATTGGCTGATGTCTGATGCATCCTTTTCTTTAGGTATTTAGTATGCCGCCGGCCCTTCGCCACACCTTAGGTATTGTTTGCTTCTTCCACACCACCCTCATGAGCTTCCATAGAAAGCGTAACACATCCGGTGCGTTCTTGTAGAGCTTGTATGGTACTCCGTTTGGCCCCCGGAGCTGATGCTGCTCTTGCTCGCCGGACAGTGTTCTCTACCTCTTTTCCATTTCGGAGGGCTGGTGTCCAGGTTGAATTCAGGTGGTTGAATAGGTGGGATGTCATGTGGGATGACTAACTTCTCATGCCTTTTCGTGTCTTGGTGGGCCTTTTCCAGGTGTTCCTCCAATTCTTGTTTTGATGTTTTCAAAGTTCCACTTTTTTCCTTTGCGAAGAGGTCTTTGATGAACTTGAAAGGGTCTTTGTAGAACCGTGTTCTTGTGTGTTTTTATTCTTGCGAAGTTTCCTCATGTTCTCTGCTTTTCGCAAGGTTGCCAATCGGCTCTTGATGTCCTCTTGGAGTAGCATGAGACCTTCTCTCTCTGCGTCAGTTTGCTTTTTTCCATTGCTTTTTTCAACTGTCTCCTCTCTCTGATTAGCCTCTCGATCTCCTGCTGCCTCCTGGACTTGATTGGTGTTGGTAACTTCTTTCCACCTCTCCCTTTACTCACCCCAAACCGTTCTTCTCCATAGCTGTAGATTATGTTGCCCATCCTTTCAAGCTTTTCCACTGCTGTGCCCACTTGTTGCTCCAAGATATGTATAAGGTCACTGTGACAAATATGTGAGCGACATATCAAATCTGTTGGTTTTGTTCTTGAGGTGCAGGAATATTGTTTATGCAAGTGGTTTTTTTTTTCTGCGTGCTGTTTTTCCTGGTTTTGTAGAAAATCATGAAAATTAACCGCTTGAATATATTTTCAGCGAGTTAGTGTTTTTAATATATATTGATCACAAAAAAGTTTTAAATGAATAATACAAAAAAGTAAATTGCATTATACAAAATATAATTTATTCAAATTGTTTCTGAAATCTGCAGTTAAATGAATTTAGAATGTCCTTGGAGATATCAAAGTCATCTTACCTTGCCTTCTTTTGTAAACTTGACTATTTGCCATGTCAATGGCAGTTCGCCTGAGATTCTTGTACATCAAACCCTGCTCCCCATCGCCCTGTATTTGGCTCCTGGTTTTAGCAGTAATTCAAATGTGAAATGTTTATCTTTGTAATTAAATCTTTTTCTTGCCTCTTTTGTAATCTCATCAAATTCTGCATTCACCACTGTGAGAACTTTACTTTTCTACAATGTGAACTTTTTATACATTTGTCTCATAAATAACCAATCTAGGGCCTGTGCTCTGAACTTTGTTCCCTAAATCTCTTCTCGGGATTCAGGACAAGGTCCTAAATATTTTCATTCCTTAAAATGCACTCTTTTGACCAATGCTTTTAATTCTGTATCTTTTGTATCTCTGTGTACATTTTTGTCTGAGAGCACTTGTGATTTGAGGTATTTATCAATAACTGCTGGATGTGATGGAAGCTGCTAACTGCCACTTTTGTTTTTGCTTCACAGCTACTCGAGGGCAAACACCTTTAGCTTGCTATCTATGTTGAGCTTTTTACCATAGAGAAATTTCTGGGCTGGGGATAGCTGTGTTAGCAAAAGAAAGAAGGGGTGGATAGTAACCCGACATACAGGTGGTGATAGAGATAATTTAGAATCCAAGTGGCCTGTGAGTAAATTGACCAGCAATGGTCTCCCCTCTCTATTCCAGACAGCTGCAGCCCTGGTCCCCAGACCAACACAGTTTCATATCTTAGCCACTTAGAAATCTATTTGTGCTTAAAGCATAGAAATGTAAGAGCAAACATATGCAGTGTCAGTCCTGCACCCAGATAAGCAGCTGAACTGTTTTCCCCCACTCCCTCTAACCCCAACTTTACAGGAAAGACACAAAGTGCTGGAGTAATTCACCGGGTCTAGTAGCATCCTTGGAAAACATGGACAGATTACATTTGGGGTCGGGACCCTTTTTCATTTCTTTGTTTCAACCCACCTTTTTACAGACTGTTGCTTCACACTGTGCCATGGGGCAATTCATGGCTGGATTCATACCAGGTTCCAGGGGCAGGAGTTGGTACAAGTTCCTGGCACATCAGCACTGTTGGTTATTCATCTCTACATATAATGCTATAGAGACCAGTTCCTGCCATTCCTGGGAACATATCTTGTGCATTAAGTTGTGGTCACAGTTTGCGTTGGTGTGGAGCACCTATATCAGAATATTTTTAGGAGTAGGAAAGAACAACAGATGCTGGTTTAAATCAAAATTAGACACCACAGGCAGCATCTCCATAGAGAAGGTCTGAAGAAGGGTCTCGACCCGAAACGTCACCCATTCCGTCTCTCCAGAAATGCTGCACATAAAGCATATAAGCATAAGAATATAAAGCAGGATAGTAAAAGCTTCTTTAGGTATGTGAAGAGGAAAACATTAGTTAAGACCAAAGTTGGACCCTTGAAGAAAAAGGTGAATTAATTATGGGGAACAGGAAATGGCAGATGAGTTGAACAGTTACTTTGGATCTGTCTTCACTAAGGAGGACACAAACAATCTTCCTGATATAGTAGTGGCCAGGGGATCTGGGGTGATGGAGGAACTGAAGGAAATCCACATTAGACAGGCAATGGTGTTGGATAGACTGATGGGACTGAAGGCTGATAAATCACCAGGGCCTGATGGTCTGCATCCCAGGGTACGTAAGGAAGTGGCTCTAGAAATCGTGGATGCATTGGTGATATTTTCCAATGTTCTATAGACTCAGGATCAGTTCCTGTGGATTGGAGGGTAGCTAATGTTATCCCACTTTTTAAGAAAGGCGGGAGAGAGAAAACAGGAAATTATAGACCAGTTAGCCTGACATTGGTGGTAGGGAAGATGCTGGAGTCAATTATAAAAGCTGAGATAGCCGAACATTTGGATAGCTATAACGCGATAGGTCCGAGTCAGCATGGATTTACAAAGGGGAATTCATGCTTGACTAATCTTCTGGAATTTTTTGAAGTTGTAACTAGGAAAATGGACAAGGGAGAGCCAGTGGATGTAGTGTACCTGAACTTTCAGAAAGCATTTGATAAGGTCCCACATAGGAGATTAGTGGGCAGAATTAGGCACATGGTATTGGGGGTAGAGTGCTGACATCGATAGAGAAGTGGTTGGCAGACAGGAAACAAAGTGTAGGGATTAACAGGTCCCTTTCAGAATGGCAGGCAATGACTAGTGAGGTACTGCAAGGCTCGGTGCTGGGACCACAGCTATTTACAATATACATCAATGATTTGGATGAAGGGATTCAAAGTAACATTAGCAAATTTGCAGATGACACCAAGCTGGGTGGCAGTGTGAACAGTGAGGAGGATGCTATGAGAATGCAGGGTAACTTGGACAGGTTGGGGGAGTGGGCAGATGCATGGCAGATGAAGTTTAATGCAGATAAATGTGAGGTTATCCACTTTGGAATCACATATAGGAGCAAAGAGTTCCTTCTGCAGTTGTACAGAGCCCTAGTGCGACCACACCTGGAGTATTGTGTGCAGTTTTGGTCCCCTAATCTGAGGAAAGACATTCTTGCTATTGAGGGAGTGCAGCGTAGGTTTACAAGGTTAATTCCCGTGATCGCGGGACTGTCATATGCTGAAAGAATGGAGCAGCTGGGCTTGAACACTCTGGAGTTTAGAAGGATGAGAGGGGATCTCATTGAAACATATAAGATTGTTAAGGGTTTGGTTATGCTAGAGGCAGGTAACATGTTCCCGATGTTGGGGTAGTCCAGAACCAGGTGCCACAGTTTAAGAATAATGAGTAAGCCATTTAGAATGGGAACGAGGAAACACTTTTCTATCAGAGACTGGTGAGTTTGTGGAATTCTCTGCTTCAGAGGGCGGTGGAGGCAGGTTCTCTGGATGCTTTCAAGAGAGAGCTAGAAAGGGCTCTTAAAATAGCGGAGTCAGGGGATGTGGGGAGAAGGCAGGAACGGGGTACTGATTGGGGGTGATCAGCCATGATCACATTGAATGGTGGTGCTGGCTCGAAGGGCCGAATAGCCTACTCCTGCACCTATTGTCTATTGTCTATTGCATATCCCGCTGAGTTACTCCAGCATTTTGTATCTGCCTTCAGAATATTTTTAATTCCATAATTGATTAATTGAATTTCTAATACTTTTGAATTGAATTCCTGGTGCTTTTACAATTGGAATACATCAGAATTTAATTTTCATTTGTGTGATGATTATTCTGATTGTCTAGGAGGAGACTTTTTACACTTATTGTTCATGTTTTCAGACATAAATAGTGCACTCTGCCACACCATTGACACAGTGCTATAATATCTGTGAAATAATTTGGGTTTTGCACTAGAAATTAGGTTATCAGTGCTCAGTATTTTGTGGGATAAATTTTACACCAATTTGCACATTTACATTTCGAAATCTAGAGAAGTGTGTGCTCCTCTGCAATGGCCCTCTCTTAAAAAAATATTTATCATTCTTAGCTATGGATATTTTCAATGGCATGTTTAATGCTCATTTCCACTTCTGAGAATTTTTTTTTAGACTACTATTGCAAAGACTTCTGTCCACTGTTGTTTTATATGTGACCACTATTGATGATCAATATTTTTACCGATGTTCATCCAAGAATAGGAAAAACTAAGCTATGCCGGTTCAGATTAGCATTTTTTGATGTGCTTCAAATCCTAGTTCTTATGGTGCTCAATTATTCTGTGCTTCATACCATTGGTCTATCTCCATTTTATTCATTCTAATACATTCATCTTCTAACAATTTTTTCTCAACCTGTGCATTTACCATCCTTTCAACTTCAACATTGGAATGTCTTCTTCTAGATGTTGCAATAATATCTTCTCACCAGTTTCCACATTACCCAAGGCTGCCGTTAGTCTAGCAATAATACATTTAACAATAGCAATTCCCACAAACAAACACAAAACCACTATTGCTGCATATGTGGCCATACTAATGATCCAATTATATAATCCCCCAAATCCCCAGTCTCCCCATTCAATACCCTCCTTCATCCCATTGAGCACGGTAATGATGTCATTTTGATGTTTGGCGATGTTACTAGTTCTGTCCTGAATTCCCATCATACATATGTCCTTCACAATAGCACGCATCCCTCCCTCACGGGCCAACAGATAGTATAAGGCACATCTATCCTGTAAAGAGAACAGACGCATTTCTGATAGTACACCGCATTAGTCTTGTCCTCACAACACAGGTAACAATGCTCATTGTCACGAGGTAGTGGCAAACAGTTGGTGACAAATTTCGACCGGATCTGACTTCTCACCTTGACACCTTACTAACCGCTCAGTCCTCTCGCACTCTGGAGACACTGCAAATAGGCTACTAACTGATTTAATAACAAGGTAACACACAATTTGCCCTTTACCAAATAGTTAATTATGGGCTTGTATAAACATGTTAGTCTGTTTCTTCCAATGCCCGTTTTTCCCGTGTTTTTTATCATGTTCTTTCTCCTGGAAACAAGGGTAGGCCTCTAATGCTTGTCGA
Source organism: Okamejei kenojei (assembly GCA_035221665.1). Lineage (NCBI taxonomy): Eukaryota > Metazoa > Chordata > Chondrichthyes > Rajiformes > Rajidae > Okamejei > Okamejei kenojei. The sequence continues at coordinate 98,165,255 of CM069133.1, forward strand.
TAGCATAGTCCATCATACAAATGTTCCTTTGCCGAGTTCCAAAGCATTCCATCTGCAGAAAAAGTCAAATTTGCGCTCCTGAAACGAACAGGGTAATTCCCACAGGTGTCGGTTATCTAAGTCTACCTGCCGTTCGGGCTGATGCAGTATCCCATTACAGTTGTCAATCTTGGTGACGTTCCAGGATCCAAAGGCATCCGGGCCATTGCACTGCACTGCACTGCACATCGATCAGCCATGATCACAATGAATGGCGGTGCTGGCTCGAAGGGCCGAATTGCCTCCTTCTGAACCTATTTTCTATGTTTTCTAGGTTTCTATGTACCACATCTCCTTTGCAGAGGTGAAATACTCTGCTTATTTGTCCCGGCACACATCGTCAAATTTTTCCTTCATTTCCCTCCATCTGTACTAGCATCAGGAGGCATAGCAGGATGAAACGCCCCATTTTAATTTATCTGGAATATGCAAAGGCTCACAAAACGCGAATTTCTTACTTAATTAGCTTAAACAACTATTCACTCAATTTAAACGTCCTTCAGTCAGTCGGTCCAGTAATCAGTTGCACATTCTTAACCATATAGCAAAATAAGGATTCAAAACTAAATTTATTAACATTCAAAACTAAACTTCTAAGGATACAACTCCCCCAAACAAAGCAGAAATATAAAAATTAAAAAACTCTGAGTGATAATAAAATTATTCTTCTCCCCCCTTTTGATTGGGCTCCCCAATCAATTTGCAGTGGTGCAGATGAACCCATGCAGCACAACCCTCGACCTTGGCAGCGGTCGGAGTGGTGAGGAGGACCTGGAAGGGACCATCCCAACGTGGGTCCAAGTGCTTACGCGTCCAGTTCCTGACCAGCACACAGCAACATGGCCCAATATTAGATGGAACTTTGAGCGCTGGTGCCTCACCATATGCAGTCCTGATCTGTGAATGAGAAGTTCGCAAAGCATGGGTTAAAGTTAATACATAGGATGTAATTTCCTCAGTCATCTGGTGGAAATGGACCGCTGCAGGGGCATGATCATTCCATGGCGTCCATAAAGGTCAACCATATATGATTTCCACAGGCGTTATTCGTGCCATACCAGAAGGTGTAGAGCATATCTGAAAAAGAGCTACAGGAAGCAGTTTTAACCATGTTAAGCCAGTCTGTGCCACTAAATTTGCTAATTTGGTTTTCAAAGTCTGGTTTGCCCATTCCACCAATCCGGCGGCCTGAGGTCGATACGCACAATGGAGCTGTTGACGTATCGGTAATTTTTGTCACTTTTCTTTGTTTACAGCAGCAATAAAATAAGGACCATTATCTGAACTTAAACGCGCAGGAACACCGAATCGCGGTATGATTTTGCGTAACAATAGTTTTACAATGGTAGAGGCCTTATTGTCAGTGGTCCGCTATGCTTCAATCCATTTACTGAAAGCATCGACATTTACAAAAACATACTTATAACACTGACATATTTTCGACTCAATGTAGTCCATTTGCAATGTCTCAAAGGGACCTGCTGGTAAAGGGGTCTTACCTGGTACACAGGGCAAGCCCTTACCTGGATTATGCTGCTGGCAAATCAGACAGCGATGGCTGAACGTTGGGACAAGTGCAGAAGTTTTGGATGCCACCAGGTCTCTAAAAACATCACTCATGGCCTTGGCCCCACAATGAGCAAAGTGTACACATTCAATAACCCACAACGCAAGCTTGTCAGACATGCAAGTCTGTCCGGCAGGCATAACCCATAAACTAGTGACAGGATCGTACACACAACCCGGGTCCTGCCACAGCTGTTTTACCTGTGCAAGAGCGTCCTCCTGTATTTGAAGTACTTCCTGGATGGTTGGCATTCCTTTTTTCATGGAAGATTCATTCCTAGTAGAATTTTTAGTCTGCCTCATCATGTGGGGCACAACAATTTGGTAACTCCTAGAAGCTTTCGTAGCTGCCTCGTCGGCAAGGCAATTTCCTATGTCTATGGGCTTTGGCCTGTAATGTGGGCTCTAACTTGATAACAGCAAGCTGACTGGGTAACTGAATGGCCTGTAGCAAATTAGAAACCAATTTTTGTGAGATATCACTGTCCCTGAAGAGGTTAGAAATCCCCGATTCTTACGTAATTGTCCATATCATGAACCACTCCAAAAGCATATTGGGAGTCCGTGTAAATATTTGCAGATAGTCCTTCGGCCAGGGTGCAGGCTCTAGTCAGCGCAAATAGTTCGGCTAGCTGAGCCTAGAAGGTAGCCTCAAAAGACGCCACTTCAATGGTCTCCTGATTAAAAATCACATAGCCTGACAACCACTCTCCCTTTTCACTAATGGATGAGCTGCCATCCATAAACGGTAACATCCGGATTTGTTAGTCCATTCAGTCAGGGACCGCCACTGGCGGAACTTCTCTCGTTTCTCTCATCACATTTTTACCGTTACCTGGGCTTCCCTGTCTCCAATAGGACAGTCTTTCCAAAAGGCTCTCACAGCTATTGACATGCGGGCCGATGAAGACTCTGACCAGGTTTTAATAGCCATTGCGATGCTGGAAGGCAAGCAGTTCATAAGATTAGCACAAAACTGTGGCGAGTCATTTCCTTGCTGATACACTGAGTGTCACCTGACTGGTTGCCGTAGATGGTTTTAAACCTTTCTTGAAAATCTGCAGCCCTCTCCTTCCTCTGGTTTCATATCCAAAATCTTTGATATATCGATTGGCTGCTGGAGAGTGAGGCCCACGGCTGCCAACATAAGCTGTAGTTGATCCTCATTGTTACCTGCCATGGGTGCACCACCTCTAGGGCTGCGTGGTTGTCATAGGTTAAGTGAACCAAGAATCTGGTATACTCAATTGCTGTTTATACTGGCAGAAGTAGTGCCCATAAATAATCTCTGGAATCGGCGTGATAATCAGATATCGTGGTTCTTAAAAATTCAATGAAAGCTTGTGGATTCTGATTCTTATTAGCCACTCCCAACGAAATTGCCATCATTTCATTTGGTTTCCACGGCAGCCACACATTATTCTTGGCTGTTTCGCCGTTGTCTTGTTGGTTGGGTGGAGGAAGTATTAGGGCTCTGGGGTTTGGGACCGTTCTGACAGGATATTGGCGCCTGGAGGATGCTTTCTTATTCTGTCGATTTCAGCACTTACCTTGCACCTTCCCGTTGCTCGGGGTTTGGCTTGAATATCTCAACCAAGTGCTCCCTTCTGCAGTCCCAATTGTGTGACCACCTTCCCCTGGTCCTTCTCGCACCTGGTCTCTAGACTGGGACCTAGTATGCCATGCTATGGGGTCTGTAAACTGGGGCTTCTCCTTCTTCTTGGGTCAGACACCTGAGGTGGATGCACTGTCAGTTCCTGACTGTGCCTTGGGTGAACTTGTGTAAATTCCTGTTACCAATGACTAGGGCTCGAATTGTGGTGTGGGTGGAGCTTGACCCGGGCGCTGATAGGGAAGTGGAGGTGTGCGAGGAGGCAAATTCCAATCATTTTCCCATGCCTCCCCTTTGTCTCCCTCTGCTAACTGAAGGGCAACCACTGAACTGCAGTGCTTTTTTAATCTTCCTCAGATTATTCTGCCTACTTGTTTTTCGTCTCTCTCCCTCTCCCCCTCTCCGCAAATTATGACTACTATATTCACAAGCACTTATTCCATACACAGTATTAATATTCTTATGCTTTATTCTTACAACAATATAATAATAACGTTATCGTTTAACTATTTTTTATTTAACAACCGTGACATCACTGGATCCGAATTCAATTGTTTTTAACTACTTCTCACCATTCCAAATGATCGGGATGAATTTAGCATTGTCAGTGTTTAGCTGACCCTGTTTCCAAATCTTTAACTACCTCCTGCTATTCCAAATGATCAGGGTGAATTTAGCATTGCCATTGCGCTGAAACAAAGTGCTTTATATAGAAAAAAATAAGTTTCCGTACATCCATAAAAAAATTAAAAAAAATAAAGATTACACAACACATTATAGAATTCAACATGAATGTTGGGAGGTCATGGAGTCGGATAGCCCTCCAGACGTCCACATCTGCGCCAGGTGTGTCGAGATGGGGCTCTTAAGGGACTGTAATAGGAACCTGGAGCAGCAGCTCGAGGACATCTGTCTGGTCAGGGAGAGTGAGTAGGTCATAGAGATGAGTTACAGAGAGGTAGTCACTATAAAACCACAGGAGGCAGACATGTGGGCCACTGTTAGGAGGGGCCAGGGGCGGAGGCAGGGACTAGAGAATACCCTGGTGGCTGTACACCTTGACAATAAGTACATCCTGCTTGAATACTTCTTGTGTTGGGGGGGGGGGGGGACAGCCTACCTGGGGGTAGCAACAGCGGCCGGGCATCCCGGTACAGAGACCCGGCCCCTGAAGCTCAGAAGGGTAAGGAAAAGAAGAGGGCAATAGTAATAGGGGACTCCCCCCCCACCCCCCCTGTAGCTAGGGGGTTCAGATGGGCGATTCTGTGGACACAAATCTGGAGACCCGGATGGTAGTTTGCCTCCCTGGTGCCAGGGTCTGGGATGTTTCTGAACGTATCCAAGATATCCTGAAAAGGGAGGGAGAGTAGCCTGAGGTCGTGGTGCATATTGGTACCAATGACATAGGTAGGAAAAGAGAAGAGGCCCTGAAAGGAGAATTTAGGGAGTTAGGAAGAGAGTTAAGGAAAAGGACTGCAAAGGTATCAATCTCAGGATTACTGCCTGTGCCATGTGACAGTGAGAGTAGGAATGGAGCGAGGTGGAGGATATAGGACTGGTGCAGAGGGCAGGGATTCAAGTTTCTGGATCATTGGAACCTCTTTTGGTGAAGGAGTGACCTGTATAAAAAGGACGGGTTGTACTTGAATCAGAGGGGGACCAGTATCCTGGCAGGAAAATTTGCAAAGGTTACTGGGGAGACTTTAAACTAGAACAGTTGGGGGGAGGGACTCAAATAGAGAAAGCTAGTAGACAGTGTCTGAGGCAGGAGGTAGAGAGGGAAGCACTCAGACCCAACATGTAGGGGGAAAGTAGAAGAAAAAAAATAATAAACAGAGAATAAGAGGTGGTAGGTTTCTTAAATGTGTGAGCAGAGAGAAAGATGGGTATAAAAATGAGGGTAGAAGCAAATTGGTAGTCAAGGTGAAAAGTAAAGAGGCAGCAGACAAAAATCCAGGGCAAAAAATCAAAAGGGGCCACTTGTCAACATAATTGTATAAGGAATAAGAGTGTTGTAAAAACAAGCCTGAAGGCTTTGTGTTTCTCAATGCGAGGAGGATATTCGTAATAAGGTGGATGAGTTGAAGGTGCAGATAGCTATTAATGACTATGTGCGAGCGAGATAGTTGGGATCACAGAGTCATGGCTCAGGGTGACCAAGGCCTGCTGGAGTTGAAACATCCAGGGATATTCAATATTCAGGAGGGATATAGACAGAAAGGTAAAAGGAGATGGGATAGCGTTGCTGGTTAGAGAGGAAATTAACGCAATAGAAAGGAAGGAACATTAGCTTGGAGGATGTGGAATCGATCATGGGTAGAGCTGCGAAACACTAAGGGGCAGAAAACGCTAGTGGGAGTTTGTGTACAGCAGGCCACCTAACAGTAGTGAGTGGAGTTGGGGATGGTCATCAAACAGGAAATTAGAAATGCTTGCAACAAAGGTAAAACAGTTATAATGGGTGACGTCAATCTAGACATATAGATTGGGTGAATCAAATTGGACTGGGTGCTGAGGAAGAGGATTTCTTGGAATGTATGCGGGATAGTTTTCGCTACCGAGCAACATGAGCAGAGGGGGGGGGAAGGCATCAACGAGAGAGCAGGGGGCTATTTATATGGAGACTTTTAGTTGAGTAATGAGGAAGGGTTGTTAGCAGTCGGTGGGTGTTGTGCGTGGGCCCTTGGGCAAGAGGTGACCAGAAGTATGGTTGAGTTCTTCATGATGGGGGGGGGATGGGAGGTGACATCATTAATTCAGAAACCAGGATGTTCTGGTGCCCTAACTTAAGAAAGGTAATGTGAACTTTGAAGGTCAGTAGGAGATGTAAATTGGCCAAGATAGACTGGCAATTGATTCTTAAAGGGTTGACAGTGGATGTGCAATGGAAAGGGGCATTTAATCTATGGGGGGCATGGGGGATGAACTACAACAATTGTTCATCCAGTTTGGCAAAAGAATAATAAATCAGTGGAAGGTAGTGCATCCGTGGATAACAAGGGAAATCAGGATAGTATCAATCAAAACAAAAGATGACGCATACAAAGTAACCAGTAAAAACAACCTACCAGAGGACTGGGAGAAATTCAGAGTCCAGCAGAGGAGGACATAGGGCTTAATTAGGAAAAGGAAAATACATTATAAAAGAAAACTGGCAGGGAACATAAAAACTGACTGCAAAAGTTTTTCTAGATATGTGAAGAGAAAAAGATTAGTTAAAACAAATGTAGGTCCCTTGCAGTCAGAAACGGTGTGAATCGATCATAGGGGAAAAAAAACAAGGACATGGCAGACCAATGAAATAACTACTTTGGTTCTGTCTTTACTAAGGAAGACAGGAAATAGCAGGGGACCGGGGGTCAAATAAGATGGAGGAACTGAGTGAAATCCAGGTTAGCCGGGAAGTGGTGTTAGGTAAATTGAATGGATTAAAGGTCGATAAATCCCCAGGGCCAGATAGGCTGCATCCCAGAGTACTCAAGGAAGTAGCCACAGAACTAGCGGATGCATTAGTGATAATTTTTCAAAACTCTTTAGATTCTGGAGTACCTGAGGATTGGAGGGTAGCTAATGTTACCCCACTTTAAAAAATAGGAGGGACAGAGAAAACGGGGAATTACAGACCAGTTAGTCTAACATCGGTAGTGGGGAAACTGCTAGAGTCAATTATTAAAGATGGGATAGCAGCACATTTGGAAAGTGGTGAAATCATTGGACAAAGTCAGCATGGATTTACGAAAGGTAAATCATGTCTGACAAATCTTATAGAATTATTCGAGGATGTAGCTAGTAGAGTGGATAAGGGGGAACCAGTGGAATGTGTTATATCTAGACTTTCAGAAGGCTTTCGACAAGATCCCACATAAGAGATTAGTATACAAACTTAAACCACACAGTATTGGGGGTTCAGTATTGATGTGGATAGAGAACTGGCTGGCAGTCAGGAAGCAAAGGGTAGGAGTGAATGGCAGGCAGCGACTAGTGGGGTACCGCAAGGCTCAGTGCTGGGACCCCAGCTATTTACAATATATATTAATGATTTGGACGAGGGAATTGAATGCAACATCTCCAAGTTTGCAGATGACACGAAGCTGACGGGCAGTGTTAGGTGTGAGGAGGATGCTAGGAGGCTGCAAGGTGACTTGGATAGGCTGGGTGAGTGGGCAGATGCATGGCAAATGCAGTATAATGTGGATAAATGTGAGGTTATCCACTTTGGTGGCAAAAATAGGAGGGTAGACTATTATCTGAATGGTGGCCGATTAGGAAAAGGGGAGATGCAACGAGACCTGGCTGTCATGGTACACCAGTCATTGAAAGTAGGCATGCAGGTGCAGCAGGCAGTGAAGAAAGCAAATGGTATGTTAGCATTCATAGCAGAAGGATTTGAGTCTCAGAGCAGGGAGGTTCTACTGTAGTTGTACAGGGTTTTGGTGAGACCACACCTGGAGTCTCTACAGTTTTGGTCTCCAAATCTGAGGAAAGACATTCTTGCCATAGAGGGTGTACAGAGAAGTAACAGAGACTGATTCCTGGGATGTCAGGATTTTTATATGAGGAAAGACTAGATAGACTTGACTTGTACTCGCTAGAATTTAGAAGATTGAGGGGGGATCTTATAGAAACGTACAAAATTCTTAAGGGGTTGGACAGGCTAGATACAGGAAGATTGTTACTGATGTTGGGGAGGTCCAGAACAAGGGGTCACAGTTTAAGGATAAGGGGGAATTCCTTTAGGACCGAGATGAGGAAAACATTTTTCACACAGAGAGTGGTGAGTCTCTGGAATTCTCTGCCACAGAAGGTAGTTGAGGCCAGTTCATTGGCTATATTTAAGAGGGAGTTAGATGTGGCCCTTGTGGCTAAATGGATCAGGAGGTATGGAGAGAAGGCAGGTACACGATACTGAGTTGAATGATCAGCCATGATCATATTGAATGGCAGTGCAGGCTCGAAGGGCTGAATGGCCTACTCCTGAACCTATTTTCTATGTTTCTATGTCCACCCACAACAGAATCAACATTTTCCACTGTGGGGGAAGACATCAGTTTCAATCCTCTTCCTCTGTGTTCACCCGAGGTCAGGGCTTATTTGTGGCCTCTGCAGCCAATCCGATGTTTTCAGGCCCTCTTGCCGGGAAGATGGATCTCCGGCGTCAGGTGAACAGTCCTCAGCGGCTTGGAAATGTCTGGCGCGGCCGCTTTCTCCCCGGAGACTGCGGCACCCGAGGTCCTCAGGCCGCGCTGGCTGGAGCTCCGATTCTGGCGATCTGGAATCCCATGCTCCGCGGTGTTTTAAATCCAGCGCCGCCCGTGGCTAGACGCCCGCTGACACAGCTCCTCGGATGTTGCCCGGCGGTCACAACACTCCAGAGCTTACCACACGGCGACCTGGTAAGGCATCGCCCGCTCCGTAATGGTGTTCCAGCGCTGTGTCGACACCGAAGCTGTTGTCCAGGCCGATCCCGACAGGAAACGCCACTCTAGTCCAATGGTAGGCTGCGAGGAAGGGGCGAAGAAGCAGCTCGGAGGGAACCCGCCTCTCCGACCAGGTCGGGACTGGGAAATAAAGTTTCCCCCTTCCCCTCCCCCTCCCACCACATAAAAGAAGACCTTCAACAAACATTTTGTTGTAACAGGACTAAAAATAGGACTAAAAAGAAGAAGAAAGATATTTCTATAAATCTAAACAAAGTCTAATGTTTACAACCCTACTTAGACACAATACATTTCATAAACGGTTTCACTACAATTTTACAACGTTTACAATACTATTACCTATGTTTTGCAATAATTATATGAGTTCGCCGAATTACACAGCTTCTAAGTTCAAAACCCACGCACACCTCCCAACTCCAAGTATACATGGGTCGTAAATCAGTCACACATAATTAATAAGTGTTTGTTGCCAGGATACAACTTCATTCTAATTTGTAGCTCCTTTTCCTGCTATCTCAGGAAGATGGATTTTCAATCTCTCTGCAAGGTCTTTTGCAAATGTTACAGAACGCAGGGTAGATTTACAACTTCAGACCATTACCTCGTACTTACATCGGCTTCTTCGAATTTCTATAAACAGAAGGAAGGTCACAAATCCATCAATCTGACTCCAAGCATCCTTCCTTTATCTTAACCTCATTATAATTTAACATAGTCAAAGCTAACCACAGAGTCTATTATCTCTCAGCCTTGAATTCTGTCTTGAACTCAGTATAACCGGCCATAATTCTTCATCTCTATGTCACACCAGAACTCAAAAATGTGCCATAGAGAAAGAGCAGATGACCTCTGGCCTAAGAAGAGGCCCTATTCAGTAATCCATTCTTCAACACAAAATCATATCAAATACAATTTCCTCCAGTGTTATAATTGCCTCAAAGCAATAAACTAAGCTATGCAGGTTCAGATTAGCGTTTCGATGTTTTGATTCATCTGTTCGCTGTGTGTGTCTCTTTGTACTTTATTTCTTTAGGATACATGTTTTTCTGAAAACCTTAAGCTTTTCTTTTGCAAATTACCTAGCTTATAGAAAAGTCACTGAGCGGTTCTATTATATAATATTTCCTCAGTATGTCTACTGTGAAGAAGTTCTCCTCTGACAAGAGTTCAGCAACATTCTCTCTTACTGCCCCCCCTCTGTGATTCCTCCTTCCCTCCGACTCTATGACCACATCTTAACCCAGACCCATTACCACAGCCACGTTTGTTTTCTCGGGACTTGCCTGCGCCTCCATCTTTTACCTCGTGGATTCCAGCTCTGGTTCTAGACATCCCAGTTCGGACCCAACCCGGATTATAGGTTCCGACAGTTGATCTGTCATTTTTCTCAACCGTTCTCCTTCCGTGCCCTGCGTTCTACACTGACTGTGATGTGCCGGCACCAACAGGCCCTCGCTCTGACTCTCCCACAGCTCCGGGCCTCACTCACCCACACCGGCAACGGACCCCAACTGCACTTCATCCAACTCCAGATCCACAGCCTCAACAAATGCTAGGCCCATTCCATCTCTCCAGAGATGCTGCCTCACCCGCTGAGGTACTCCAGCATTTTGTGCCTGCCCATAGCAACATCTTTGATCTGGAGAACGTGAGTGCTCAATGTTGTTCAAAGTGAGGGCAAATTCAGCCAGATGGATGAATATGTTGGTGGTAGGGAACTGATCAGGTTTCTTTTCAAGGCAAAGGCAGAGAGATGTCTGACCGTCTTGTTATGGGATGAACGTCCCTATTGTCCCAAGTCAGGGCCACTCCATCAACTTTCTTTTTTCAGATGTCATTGATATCTGCTTTGCTGCTGTTATTGCACCTGTGCAAAATTCAAATATTATTCCTTTTGCTGTCAATTTCCGTCCTGCTCTCGGTTTTGCATGGCCCATCTTAGATACCGCTATGAGATAAATATTCCCCCTCCAACCTTTCGAAGAGATTGCTCCTGTTGTGACTCCAAAGTTCACTCTTTTCCCACTTACAACTTCCCATTTTGTGATAGTTTCCCGTGCAACCATAGGAGATGCAATATATCCTTTCATCTCATCCTCCCCACCATGCAGGTCTTTCCAGGTGAAGCAGCAATCTACTTTCACTTGTTCAATTTAGAGTACTGCATTCAGTTTTGGTAACATGTCTTTCTCTACATTGAAGAAGCCAAACACAGATCAGGTAATCGTTTTGCAGAGTACCAGTGCTCTTTCCACAGGAGCGACCCTAGCGTTTGATTGCTGGCACTTTAATTCATCAGTCTTTTGTTACTCTGATTTTTTAAATTCTGTTTGTGGCTTCTTGTGCTGTTATAACGAGGTCCAATGAAAGATCAGAGCACATTGACCTGCAGCAGTCAATATTGAATTCTCCAGATTGGGGTGATTTAAAAAAAATGTTCAGAACTGGTCATTTCTGCTTCTCATCGTCCTTGTGGCTCGGCTCTTTATTTTCTGTAGTCTGACCTGTTACCATTATTTGAGTTTCATTGCTCCTTCTCTACCACATTACCTATTCCCTTTGTTACCTTGCGCTGTTCCTTTTCTCTGCCCATCTCCCTTCCCCACCTTCCCTGCTACCTAAATAAACATTTTTACCTTGCTCAGTTCTAATGAAAGGTCCTTGCCCTGAAATATTTACTGTTCCCCTATCCACAGATGCTGCCTGACCTGTTGAGTGATTCCAACATATGCTGTTTTTATTTCAGCATCTGCACTTTTTTGGATTTATTTTATGGGTTGAAAACTGGATTTGAGAGCCATTTTTGCAGTCGTGACAAAGTAATGAGGTGGATAAAATAAATTCCTCAGGATAGGAAATTAATGACTGCTATTTGTGAAATCTAGAAACAAGAAGCTGGAAGTAACTATCGTATGGAAGGTATATAAAAGGGCATTTAATTGGAAAAATTCATGGAGAAAATAAGCAGCTGAGAAAAGATTTGAAGATTTAGTAGAGTAATTTGGAAGTTGATTGGTTTAGATCTGGGGTAGCAGTGCAGAGTGAGAGAGAGAGAGAGAAAGCTGATGAGAATTGTGGATTTCAGTACACGGCAAATAATGGTTGAAGAAATCTGCAGTCCTGTCAGTTTACGTAGGTTGAAAGCAGGGCTCTGGTCTATCATCTATATTTCTTTAAAAATGCCAGATCTTAGAAGATAAAGGTAGTCCAGTTTTATAATTGGGGACAGGAATGATGATAGAATAATTTTGTTGTCGTAACTGCCAGCACTGCTGTATTCCATCGCAAACTGTAGTCTGTTATGTACATATCCAACAAGCTATTTAAATACAATAAAAGCATAGGCAAATGTTGGAAAGAACATTAAATGAGACAAAAAGCAGATTAAAGCATGATATAAACTAAATTAGTAATGAGAACCAAGAACAAGAAATTAAGATAGGTAACTGATTTTAAAAAGAATATTGTTATTTGGATCTACTACATCTTTTTAATATGTTAAAAACCATCCTTTTAAAATTATTTTTGTTTCCATGGGTGGGGGTCAGGATTAGTGTTACAATTGTAACATTTGTATAAGGAATTTGCTTAGGTCTCACTTTTAAGTAAAAACATCCTCTAGTTATGAGCTGCTTTAAAATTGTGCAATTAGTATAATAGCCAAATGAAGTTAATGCTGAGGTGTAATGATTCATTGCCTATCTTGGACTCACCAAATCCTTTAAGCCCTGTCTCACGGTGACCCACGAGGGACCCTGAGTTTTCACTCGCGGTAATCACGTACAATTAACGCAGTGGAACCGTCGGAACTCGCATGCGCAACTTAGCGACTCGTGGCGCTAACGGCAGGTACCCGTGAAACTTGTTAACTCGTGAAAAAAACATGTTTGAGGTTTTCCACGAGTCAAATTTACTGTTCAAGTTAAAAATTGAAACATTTAGATTTGTTGTTATAACGTAGTGGCCCGTGCGTTTACCTTAGTGACTCGTGAGTCTACCGTGGACACACTTTAACTCAGCGGGCAGGCAGCATCTCTGGAGAGAAGGAATGGATGACGTGATGACATTTCCAAATTTCTCCAGCACTGTGTGTTGTCAACCAGCATCTGCCCTTGTGTATGACATTATTTGTATCCGTGGCAGTTGATTGTCGCTCCCTTCAGTTTTCCAGGGGGTCGGGACGGGACTGGAGTTGGGAGGGAAGGGTGGGGGGGAGGAGGGAGGGTAGGGGGGGTGGTTGGGGTGACATAGTATGGGAGACAAGTGTACTGCTTGTGTGAGCAGACATTTTGGTAGTGATTGCCCATGGGGTTCACTGTCGAGGACTTCATATTGCAGAGAGCATTATAAACATTGGAGCGATTAACGCTGGAAAGGGGGGAGACTTCTCTCTGAGTTGGACCCAGGAAACTGAACCTGAACAGAACACAATCTGTAGTTTCACTAAATGCTTTAAAAAAAAACTTTAAGTTATAGATTATGGACAATTTTAAGTTGAGTATGGACAAATCCAACGAACCACACTACATTATTCTTGAATAGATAACTTTGAATTCGTGATTTTTAAAAAAGGAACCAACATCTACAGTGCCTTGTGTCTTGGCAATTCATGATTCTCCACGCTGGGCAGAGAATGGGATTTGCAAGCGGCTAACTTCATTCTAAAACTTGGAATGTCACATTGGCGGTGCAGCAGTAGAGTTGCTGCCTCACAGCGCCAGAGACCCGAGTTCAATCCTGACGACTGGTGCTGTCCGTACGGAGTTTGCATGTTCTCCCAGTGACCATGTAGATTTTTTCCGGGTGCTCCAGTTTCCTCCCACATTCCAAAGACGTGCAGGTTTGTATGTTAATTGTCGTCTGAAAATTGCCCCGCAGTGTGTAGGATAGCACTAGTGTCTGGGTGACTGTGGTCATCACAGGCTTGGTGGGCCGAAGGGCCTGTTTGCGCACTGTATCTAAACTAAACTAAAGGCCCTAAAGAAGAGTCCCGACCCGAAACATCAACTATCCATTTTCTCCAGAGATGCTGCCTGACCCGTTGAGTTATTTTTATGACCTTTTGTGATAAGTTAATGCTTCAACCCTTTCTCGAGGAATGGGAATTAGGGGAAGCAGTAGGAAATATGTTGCTTGGCATTTAGAATAAATAGATTAGTCAGTATAGTAATTATTAAGTCAAAGTTACAGTTATGTAAGTGCAACTGTGGTAGAAGTGATGAGAGGGGTGGGGTAATCAGGGGAACAAATGTATAATTAGCTGATCTGGAAAACGAGCAGAACGACTGGACGAGGGTTTGTTTGATGCCCAACACAAAATGCTGTAGTAACTTGGCGGGTCAGGCAACAACTCTGGAGAGAAGGAATAGGTGACTTTTCGGGTTGAGATCCCTCTTTAGAAGATGAGCCCTTATCCGAAACGTCACCTATCCACGTTCTTCAGAGATGTTACCTGGCCCGCGTTGTTACTCCAGCTTGTTGCATCTGCCTTCCGTCTAAACCTTGGGATCGTTGCCCTTCGTGTTGCCGTGGATGGGAAAGGGGCTAATGGTGCTGTTTGATCCCCCCCTGCTATCCCAGGGACAGGGAGACACAGCGGCTTTTGAGACTGGTGGGCAATCACTACCAAAGTGTCTGCCCACACAGTCAGTACACCTTTCCTACACTTGTCTCCCGCACTAAGATCATCCCGCAGAGAATGATCCCAGCCTAACCCAAGAGCCTTGTCACCCCAGACAAATTAATGACACCCGCGCACCTCCCCCCCCCCCCCCCCCCCCAACCTCCCGCCACCTCAACTCACGCCCGGGCACCAAAAGCAGCTCAGGAGGCGAACCCTGAGCCCCGTCTCCCAACAATCTGATGTGCAACTGATGTGAAAGAACAGCGGGCGGCCGGCACCCGGCATGGACTTCTCACACCCTCACACACGAAAAGTGTGTGCAAATAAACCAAAACAAGGAATAAAACCAAAGCCCGGCTTGAAAAGCAACTAAAAATATATTCCGTTTAGAACGAGCAGACGCGGAGACATCCGTCCACATTCAAAGATTTCATATTCTGTCTCCCCGCAGTGTGTAGACCTGGCAGTAAATTCAATTAAAATATAACAAACCTTCGCCCGCTGGTCTTCTAACTACGTGATGTGTGTTTCAAACAAATCATAAGTATAACTGCTCTGGCACTGGCATTTTCCCTTTGTAGGTCATATCAATAGACGCGACCGTGCTGAATTCTATCTTTAACTCAAAGCCGCAGGATGGAGATGTCTTCTTTAACACTGTTGCTTATTAAAACAGACCTTCATTCACGGTTGGCTCAAGAGTAACGGGAGAGGAACTTGGTAACTCAGGAGAGGAACTTGGAACATTGCAGAAATGACATACCCGTGGGAACTCGGTTAAACATTTGATCATAAACTTGGAATCTCGTACATAACCACGAGTCTTTTTTTCTTTCACTTGGGGCACTCTTGGGTGGACTCGCACCGTGAGACAGGGCTTTTAATTGTTGAATATGAAGAGCAAGACAATTAAGCTATCAAAATGCTGCACTTCTAAATCTGCTTTTTATGGATAACTGATAATTCTGTTATCTTCTTGATATTCAGCTTAATAAATGTGTTCTGCATTTCCACTGCTTTAAAATAAAAAGGCATAGGATATGGTTTTGAATCTCTTGGAACAAACTTCTTTAAACATCAGTATTGGTCTAGCAGGTCTAAACCAGTAAAATAGGTGATCAGCTGCATTTTGATGCTTTGGCAAATGTTAGGAATATGAAATGTACATTAACTTGTTCAGTTGATCGTGTGTATTTGCAAAAATTAGGTAAAGAATTAAGAGGTTGCTGAGATTTACTGACATTTACCATTTGTGTGTGCTCATTTTGAGGTTCCAGATTTGTTGTAAGACTTTTGGATATGCATATGGCTATGGAGGGATGTGCAATATATGCAGGCCATTAAGGGTTATTCTTGGCATCATGTTTGGCTCAGTCATTGTGGGCTGAAGGGCCTGTTTCTGCGCTGTGCTGTTTTATGTTGTATGTAAGCTTTCTAGTATTGTGTCTGTTTTTACAATTAATGCAGCATGTACTGTAAAAATACGTGTGAACCCAGTTATATCACATTTCAGTAGAATTATATCTTTACTGTTTTTGTTATTGAGCTTTCTCAATTTGTGTGCTTCATTACCTAGTAATTGTAGAGTAATTTAGAAGTTTTTAACCTAGAATTTAATGCAGCCATTCGTTAACAAAGGGGAACCATATTGTTGAGAGAAATTTCAATTATCTAAAAGGCTGGGTGAAATGCAACAAATGCATTTTTGGCTTGATTGAACAATCTATAGCGAGACACACGTTTGAGAACAAAGTAATCATTATTGGCAAATACAGTCAAACACTCGCGCCCTGAGAGTGGGCACTGAGTCCCTGCAGTTGCAGTTGGGCACTCATGACGTAATCTTCCCGCCAAACGCAGTCACATGCCCGTTCCAGTTCTACTAACGAGGGTTCGATCTATAACTCGCCTAACCACCAGATGGCGCCACATGACTCCCCCCAGAACCGGAGTAACAAAAACGAACAGGCAGACGAACGAGGCGCTGCCCTCTCACATCGACCAGCAGGGATTGAGCCAGGAGGAAATTGGCGCCCAGCAACTGCTGGGAGACATCAGCAATGGGAAAAGACCAAGTAAAATGGCAGGAGCTGAAGATGAGGGGGACCATGCAAACTCCAAACGTCCGGATGGAGCTGCCATTAACCGCGGTAAGGGATGGTCCCCACTTACCGGAACGAGTGTCGAGTCCCGACGGGGGCAAAATGCTGATCTCTGCGCCCGTGTTGACAAGGAAGCGTCACCCTAAATGATGGTCCCAGACGTAGAGGCGATGTTTCAGGCCGACTGCAACAGCCACTACTGGCGGCCTAGGCGTTTCCCGGTAACGTGCAGAACGGGGGGCATTGACTGGCCTCCAAACCCCAGAGCTGGTGATAGAAGCACCAAGACTCCTCACCGGTGTTGCTCGGGCACGGCTTCACAGCCAAACCCCCGGTGGGCACAGGAACTGACCGCCGATCCCACCGAGGCATCGCCGACACCCGATCGATAGCAGCACCGCCCTGCTGTTTGGTCTGCCACGGGTCATCTGCTTGTTCAGCCAGCTGCAGGGGATCGTCGAAATTTTCACCCACAAGGAGTAGTCGGATGTCCTCGGGCATCTGCTCCAGGAAAGCATTCTCAAAAAAGAGACAGGCTGATGACCATCCATCAAAGTGAGCATCTCGCTCATTAACACAGACGGCTTGCGATCACCGAGACCCCCTCCCCCCCGTGCACGAGCCTTGCCACCCGATCGCGGCAGCCGAGACCAAAGGTACGCAGGAGGAGCTGCTTGTGGCCCTCGTACTTGTCGGTAGCTGGCGCAGGAAATGTACGAGGTGACCAGCCGTGTCCTGATCCAGCGCGCCGACCACATAATAATACTTTGTGTCATCGGCCATAATGCGTTGAATATGGAACTGGGTCTCAGCCTGTTGGAACCACATATGAGGTTGCGATGTCTAGAACACGGGCAGCTTTAGGGAAACGGCATTCTGTTGAGCCGAGATGTCGGCTGCTTCGGGTTGTTGAGGTATGTTGTCGGCTGATACCATCGTGAAAATCCAAAATAACTGTTTTGGATCGTCAGGGTCATTAATATAACGAGACACACGTTTGAGAACAAGAGATCTTTATTGGCAGATACAGAGTCAGACACTCGCGTGCTGAGAGTGAGCGCTAACTGAGTACCTGCAGTTGCAATTGGGTATACCTGTGACTCATGACATCATCTTCCCGCCAAACGCAGTCTCGTGCCCGTTCCAGTTCTACTAATGAGGGTTCGATATTGAACTTGCCTAATGCCACAAATCCCTTATTTTAAGATTGTGAGCTTTGGTTCTAGAAGCCTCAACTACAGATCTATCTTGTCGTGTCTTGGAAAGAAAATTGTCCATTTCAATTCATATTCATATATATTGCATCTAATTACGATTTCAAAAACTCTTAACAGATTTGACAAATGTGACTTCCCTTTCATAAATCCACCTTGATTCTGGCCAATCATGTGCTCTGTTAGCATTTTGCTGATAGATTCTAGTATTTTACACACTACAGATGCCAGGCCTATGTGATATTTATGTGTCTGTGCCCATCTAGACCAAACCTGGCCAGTAATCGCTCGAAAGATATTGATGGTGAGGAAGATAGACACAAAATGCTGAAGTAACACAGCGGGTCAGGCAGCATCTCTGGAGAAAATGAATAGGTGACGTTTCGGGTCGAGCCACTTCATTAGACTGCATCTTCATCTCAGCCCCCTTCTTTACTCCATTGTACACCCACGACTGCGCAGCCATGGACAAATCAAATTCAATTTTCAAATTCGCAGATGACACCACCATTGTGGGCCGGATATCAAATAATGATGAGACTGAGTACAGGAAGGAGATCGAGGTCCTGGTGTCGAGACAACAATCTCTCTCTCAATGTCAGCAAGACAAAGGAGATAGTGATCGACCTCAGCATGCAAAGTCACGTACCCAATTTGCATTGACGGTACCGAAGGTCAAATTCTAAGGAGTCAATATCAGCAACAACTTCTGGACCACCCACGTTGAAGTAACGACAAGAACGTACACCAATGCCTCTACTTTCTTCAAAGGTTTTCTTCCTTTAGCATGTCCCCTAAAACTCTCACCAACTTCTACAGATGCACCATAAAAAGCATGTTATCAGGAAGCATCACAGTATGGTTTGGGAACAGCTCCATCCAAGACTGCAAGAAATTGCAGCGAATTGTGGATGCAGCCCAGATTATCACACAAACCAACCTCCCTTCTATTAACTCCATTTATAACTCGCGCTGCCTCGGCAAGGCCAATCAAGGATGAGTTGCACCCTGGCCACTCCCTCTTCTCCCTTCTCCCTTCAGGCAAAAGGTATAGAAGTGTAAAAATGTGCGCCTCCAGATTCGGAGACAGTTTCTTCCCCGCTGTTTGCAGGCAAATGAATCATCCTGCCACAACTAGAGAGCTGTGCTGAACTAGCATCTACCTCATTGGAGACCGTCGGACTATCCTTGTTCGAATTTTACTGGTTTTACCTTGCACTAAACGATATTCCCTTATCATGTGTCTATACACTGTAAATAGCTTGATTGTAATTGTGTTTTGTCTTTCCATTGACTGGTCAGCAAGCAACAAAAGCATTTCACTGTACCTCGGTACACGTGACAATAAGCTACTCTGAAATTTGTATGACTTGATATTGCCCTCAGGTTGTATGTCATGTGGATTACCAATCCTGCACCTGAATGTTAGTGAACTTCTTTAGAGAGCATCGCCGCCGGACCGGGGTTCCCCGAACATGGCCACCGCACCGCACCCTACTCATCTCGTCGCCTCACCGGCCGGGCTGAACCGCACCGCCCCGCCGAACACCCGCCCACTGGGACCACCCACGCATTGCCCGCCGACCCCGACTCTACTGCCCGCGAACTCCTACCTTCGAGTCCGTTGACCCTTGACACTCCACCGCCCTTCAGCAGCCCGCAGCCCCACCTGCAAACTGGACTCTGCAGAGGGCCTGAAGCCTCCACGTTGCTGATTCCCACTACTCTGGTTTTGACAGCACTGGGTCCTGGTGCCTGTCTCCCCAACCCTGGTAACCTCAGTGGCTATTCCACTGAGTATTCCCCATCCAACTATGTGACCCCTGTTCTTCCCTACCCACACCACAGCCATTACACCCCCCACTCCCTGACCACCCTCCACCCCCCTACGCTTCGTCCTCAGTCCATTCATCTGCCTTCCTCCGGCCCCAACCCCCATCCCTGCCATGTGTTCACCATCCCCCCAAGACCTCCCCCTCTCCGACACCGAACGGTCGGTCCTCGGCAGAGGTCTTACCTTCGTCCCCCTCCGTCCCCACCTCAATGAGTTCCGCGCACATAACGACTTGGAGCACTTCTGCCGTCGCCTCCGCCTCACAGCTGTTCTTCCACGGGAAGGAGTCTTCGCCCCCCCATTGATGACCGCTTTTTCCATCTCCAATGAACCCCCTCCTCGTGGACCCCCCTCGTGGCCCTCCGGCTTTAGAACTCTTTATCCAAAACTGCCGTCGCGACATCAACCGCCTCGACTGCTCCACTCCCCTGTCTCACTCCCATCTCCCCCCCCCGGACGTGCTGCCATAGACTCACTCCGCAACAACCCAGACTGGGTTATCAAACCCGCCGACAAGGGAGGTGCCGTGGTAGTCTGGCGATTTGATCTCTACAAAGCTGAGGCCACGCGCCAATTCTCGGACACCTCCTCCTCCTTACCCCTGGACCATGACCCCACTGACGAGCACCAGGCTACCATCTCGAGCACCATCACCGACTTCATCAACTCCGGCTCCCTGCCCCTGCGAGCCTCCAACCTCATCGTTCCCCAGCCCCGCACGGCCCGATTTTACCTTCTCCCCAAAATCCACAAACCTGACTGCCCCGGGAGACCCATTGTCTCTGCCTGTTCGTGCCCCACCGAACTCATTTCCACATACCTTGACTCCATCCTATCCCCCTTGGTTAAATCCCTCCCCACCTATGTTCAAGACCCCTCAGACACTCTCCGTCGTCTCCGCGCATTCCATTCTCCAGGCCCCCATCCTCTCATCTTCACCATGGACGTCCAATCACTCTACACCTCCATCCCCCACCAGGATGGTCTCAAAGCCCTCCGGTTCTTCCTCGACCAGAGGAGCAACCCATACCCGTCCACTGACACTCTCCTCTGCCTAGCGGAGTTGGTCCTTACCCTCAATAACTTCTCTTTTGACTCCTCCCATTTCCTCCAAATACAAGGCGTAGCTATGGGCACACGCATGGGCCCCAGCTACGCCTGCCTCTTTGTCGGGTACGTCGAACAATCCTTGTTCACGACGTACCAGGGTCCCATCCCCGACCTCTACCTCCGTTACATCGGCGACTGCTTTGGTGTCACCTCCTGCACCCACACACAACTGACTGACTTCATCCGTTTCACCACCAACTTCCATCCGGCACTCAAATACACCTGGACCATTTCCGACACTTCCCTACCATTCCTTGACCTCACTATTTCCATGCAGGGGATACACTCCTGACCGACATCCACTATAAACCCACTGACTCCCACGGCTACCTGGACTACTCTTCCTCCCACCCTGCTTCCTGTAAGGACTCCATCCCCTATTCCCAATTCCTCTGTCTACGCCGCATCTGCTCCCAGGATGAGGTGTTCCACAACAGGGCATCACAAATGTCCTCATTCTTCAGAGAACGGGGATTCCCCTCCCCCACTTCAGTTGAGGCTCGCACCAGGGTCTCCTCCGTACCCCATAACACTGCGCTCTCTCCCCATCCCCCCCTACTCGCAACAAGGGCAGAGTCCCCCTGGTCCTCACCTTTCACCCCACCAGCGGGCACATACAACACATAGTCCTCCGCCTTTTTCGCCACCTCCAACGTGACCCCACCACTCGCCACATCTTCCCATCTCCCCCCCATCTGCCTTCCGCAAAGACCGCTCCCTCCGTAACTCCCTTGTCAATTCTTCCCTTCTCTCTCACTCCACCCCTTCCCCGGCAATTTCCCTTGCAACCGCAAGAAATGCTACACTTGTCGCTTTACCTCCCCCCTCCATTCCTTTCAAGGACCCAAGCAGTCGTTCCAGGTCTGACAGAGGTTCACCTGCACCTCCTCCAACCTCATCTACTGCATCCGCTGCTCTAGATGTCAACTGATCTATATCGGTGAGACCAAGCGGAGGCTTGGCGATCGTTTCGCCGAACACCTACGCTCGGTCTGCAATAACCAACCCGACCTCCCGGTGGCTCAGCACTTCAACTCCCCCTCCCATTCCGTATCCGACCTCTCTGTCCTGGGCCTCCTCCACGGCCAGAGTGAGCAACACCGCAAATTGGAGGAACAGCACCTCATATTCCGCTCGGGAAGTCTGCATCCTCTTGGCATGAACATTAAATTTTCTTAATTCTGTTAACCCTTGCTGTCTCCTCCCCTTCCTACCTCTCCTCAGCCCTCGGGCTCCTCCTCCTCCTTTGTCCTTTCTTCCCCCGCCTCCCCCCACCCCCCATCAGTCTGAAGAAGGGTTTCGGCCCGAAACGTTGCCTAGCTCCTTCGCTCCATAGATGCTGCTGCACCCGCTGAGTTTCTCCAGCATTTTGTGTACCCTCGATTTTCCAGCATCTGCAGTTCCTTCTTTAACATTTAGAACTTCTTTATCAATTGGAATTGGCTTCTTATATAACCATATAACCATATAACAATTACAGCACGGAGACAGGCCCTCTCGGCCCTTCCAGTCTGTGCCGACCATTTGTTTTCCCCTAGTCCCATCTACCTGCACTCAGACCATACCCCTCCATTCCCTTCACGTCCATATACCTATCCACTTTACTTTTAAATGTTAAAATCGATCCTGCCTCCACCACCTCTGCTGGAAGCTCATTCCACAGCCACCACCCTCTGAGTAAAGAAGTTCCCCCTCACGTTACCCCTAAACTTCTGTCCCTTAATTCTCATGTCATGCCCTCTTGTTTGAATCTTCCCTACCCTCAATGGGAAAAGCTTATCCACGTCAACTCTGTCTATCCCTTTCATCATTTTAAAGACCTCAATCAAGTCCCCCCTTAACCTTCTGCGCTCCAAAGAATAAAGACCTAACTTGTTCAACCTTTCTCTGTAACATAGTTGCTGGAACCCTGGCAACATTCTAGTAAATCTCCTCTGTACTCTCTCTATTTTGTTGACATCCTTCCTATAACTAGGCGACCAAAATTGTACACCATACTCCAGAATTGGTCTTACCAATGCCTTGTACAATTTTAACATTACTTCCCTACTCCTATATTCAATGCTCTGATTTATAAAGGCCAGCACACCAAAGGCTTTCTTTACCACCCTATCTACATGCGATTCCACCTTCAGGGAACTATGCACAGTTATTCCTAGATCCCTCTGTTCCCATTCCTCAATTCCCTACCATTTACCATGTACGTCCTATTTTGATTTGTCCTGCCAAGATGTAGCACTTCACACTTATCAGCATTAAACTCCATCTGCCATCTTTCAGCCCACTTTTCCAAATGGCCCAAATCTCTCTGTAGACTTTGAGAATCTACTTCATTATCCACAATACCACCTATCTTAGTATCATCTGCATACTTACTTATCCAATTTTCCACCCCATCATCCAGATCATTGATGTACATGACAAACAACAGTGGACCCAACACAGATCCCTGAGGCACCCCACTGGTCACCGGCTTCTAACCTGACAAACAGCCATCCACCATTACTCTCTGATATCTCCCATTCAGCCACTGTTGAATCCATCTTGCTACTCCGCCATTAACACCCAAAGATTGAACCTTCTGAACCAACCTTCCATGGGGAACCTTGTCAAAGGCCTTACTGAAATCCATATAGAAATTCTTCTTTAAGGAAGTATTGTTTCTATCAGAGAAGGAAGAGTATTGAAGCAGCAATCTTATTGAGGGTTACTTGTGTATTTCTAGGCAGCATTCAATTTTTTCAAGAGTCTGGTAGGAGATTATTAATGTAAATGTAGTGTTTGCGAAGAAGCAGTGGACTTGAGACTGGACTATAGAGTGGAAGATGTAAAAAATACCATAAATATGAACACATCTGTTTCTTATCTTTGTGGTTATGAAACACAATTGGAAGCCAGAAACATTTAGATTGGAAATTGGCTACTATTGAAATAAAAACAAATGAACAGGAAGAACATCAGTCTGGATAAATGGCCAGTCTGGATAAATGGACCCTGAACATTGACCGTCTTGATCCACCAATCATTATTCTTGATCAGACTGCAGATATTACAAATACTGCCATAGACACACAATGCTGGAGTAACTCAGCGGGACAGGCAGCATCTCTGGAGAGAAGGAATGGGTGATGTTTTGTGCCGAGACTCTTCTTCAGACTGTTCTACTTGTAAATTGCCACATTTTACTTGCAGCTCGGTTGTTTAATTGGCTTAATTTCATTAATTTAGCCAAAAGTTCACAAACAACAAATTGCAACTGAACAAGTATGGATTTTGGCAAGCATGAATGATAACAATGAATTGTGGTTTCCAATGAAAATATATCGTCAATCGTCAAGTGTCAGAAAAACAGTCATGTAAATGACTTTTTTTTTCTCCACTTTAATCAAGGATTTTTTACTGAAAATCTGTCTTGAATTTCCTTATCTGGTATCTTCCACCCGTCCCTCCTCTCATAATTGTGAATTCGGATGGGGATTAATCCAAAGCGCAAATTCTTAGTAAAGTGCAGAACAGGTGACTGATATCTCCATACAGAACTCTCCTTGTTGAAGGTTGTGGGGAGAACTGCTGATGCTGGTTTAGAAACATAGAAACATAGAAATTAGGTGCAGGAGCAGGCCATTCGGCCCTTCGAGCCTGCACCGCCATTCAATATGATCATGGCTGATTATCCAACTCAGTATCCTGTACCTGCTTTCTTGCCATACCCCCTGATCCCTTCAGCCACAAGGGCCACATCCAACTCCCTCTTAAATATGGCCAATGAACTGGCCTCTACTACCTTCTGTGGCAGAGAATTCCACAGATTCACCACTCTCTGTGTGAAAAACGATCTTCTCATCTCGGTCCTAAAAGACTTCCCCCTTATCCTTAAACTGTGACCCCTTGTCCTGGACTTCCCCAACATCGGGAACAATCTTTCTGCATCTAGCCTGTCCAACCCCTTAAGAATTTTGTAAGTCTCTATGAGATCACCCCTCAATCTTCTAAATTCCAGCAAGTACAAGCCAAGTTTATCCAGTCTTTCTTCATATGGAAGTCGTGCCATCCCAGGAATCAGTCTGGTGAACCTTCTCTGTACTCCCTCTATGGCAAGAATGTCTTTCCTCAGATTAGGAGACCAAAACTTTACACAATACTCCAGGTGTGGCCTCACCAAGACCCTGTACAACTGCAGTAGAACCTCCCTGCTCTTGTACTCAAATCCTTTTGCTATGAATGCCAACATACCATTCGCTTTCTTCACAGCCTGCTGCACCTGCATGCATACTTTCAATGACTGGTGTACCATGACACCCAGGTCTCGCTGCATCTCCCCATTTCCTAATCGGTCACCATTCAAATAATAGTCTACCTTCCTGTTTTTGTTACCAAAGTGGATAACCTCGCATTTATCCACATTATACTGCATCTGCCATGCATTTGCCCACTCACCCAGTCTATCCAAGTCATCCTGCAGCCTCCTAGCATCCTCCTCACAGCTAACACTGCCCCCCAGCTTACTAACACTGCCCCCCAGCTTGCTAACACTGCCCCCCAGCTTGCTAACACTGCCCCCCAGCTTAAATCAGAGGTAGACACAAAATGCTGGAATAACAGGCAGCTTCTCTGGAGAGAAGGAATGGGTGACGTTTTGGATTGAGACACTTGTTTAACCTTGTCTGTGAGTCTCCTGAGTGTATCTGATTGGATACTCTCATGAGACTGCATTTAGAAATTTCCATTTATGACTTATTTCTCTTTGGCAATCAATTTTGACACAATTGATTTGCCATTTCACAATATGTTTATTATTATCGTCATGTAGTTACAGTGAAAAGCTTTTTGGTTGAGTGCTATCCTGTCAATGAAAAGATTATACATAATTACAATCAAGCCGTTCACAGTGCATAGATACAGGATAAAGGGTATATTATTTAGTGCAAGATAAAGTCGAGATAAGTCTGATTAAAGATAGTTTGAAATCTCCAATGAGGTAGATGGGAGGTCAGGACTGCACTCTAACTGGTGAGTGGATGGTTCAGCTGCCTGATAACAGCTGGGAAGAAACTGTCCCTGAATCTGGAGGTCTACATTTCCAAACGTCTGTACCTCTTGCCTGATTGAAGAGGGAATGATCAAGGTGAGAATGGTCCTTGATTATGCTGGTGGCCTTGCCAAGTATAGATGACGTCAATGGAAGGGAGATTGGTTTGTGTGGTCTACTGATGCCATTTCGCTCCAATGGTGCACAGACTGTGCACTGTGCTTGACATGGCCTTTTGTACTTCTAATGATATGAACTAACCCGCATTTCTAAGTTTGTAATCCTCTAAACCCTTTAAAAAATAGATGTCTCTATTTTATATGGGCTTTATGGTTATCAATGGTTTAATGGTACTTTATTGTCATGTACTGAGGTACAGTAAAATTCCTTTTTTGCATACAGTTCAGTAAAAGTATTACTATACATAAGCACAATCTTAGTTAAGTATAAGTGTAAATAAATGATACACTGAGATAGTATACAAGAGTCGTCATGTTTTGGTGCCATTTTGTGGAGTTCTGTACTTGGTCACAGAGGCCCGCTTTCCTTATAGTGTTGCAAGGTCGGTTTGGCCAAGCAAAATTGTCAGTGTCCTCTATCACACTGCCGGTGCAGATTGTGTCCTATCTCATTGAGCCCCAGGCTACTGCAGGGCCTCCAGCAGCCTACTCTACCAACTCCTTGATCCGGACACATCGACCCGCGAACCATCATTCCTCGCCTTGCCTGCCCAGTTCAGTTTAGTTTATTGTCACATGTATTGAGGTATAGTGAAATGCTTTTGTTGCATGCTAACCAGTCAGCGGAAAGACAATAGATGATTACAATCGAGCCATTTACAGTGTATAGATACATGATAAGGGAATAACGTTTAGTGCAAGGAAAAGCCAGTAAAGTCCGATCAAAGATAGTCTGAGGATCACCAATCGGGTAGATGGTAGTTCAGGACTGCTATCTAGTTGTGGTAGGATGATTCAGTTGCCTGACCACTGCTCAGTCCTCATGCTCTGGGGTTGCATTCCACAGCTGACTTTGTTAGGATCTTCAATTTCCTGTGTCCAAAGTCAAAGTCAAATTTATTCGTCACAAGCACCCGAAGGTGCAGTGAAATGAATTTGCCAGCAGCAATACAGTTAAAAAAAGAACACACAATACACAATAGAATTTAACATAAACATCAACCAGAGCATTCTTCACTGTGGTGGAAGGCAACAAAGTTCAGTCAGTCCTCCTCCATTGTTCATCTGTGGTCGTGGCCATGAACCCTCCGTAGTCGCCGTTATGGACGGTGGGATATGGACGGCCGGATGTACAGGCCCTCTCGTCGGGATGATTGAAACTCCAATGTCAGGACGGTCGAACACACTCCATGGCCTGGAGTGCCCGATTTGGCCACTTTCCTACAGGAGACCACGGCTTCAGGATGTTATAGGATGTTATAACTGTTATAAAGTTAATTTACTTCCTATGATACAGAGGAGGTGATTGATGTTGGCTCCATTAGAGCCATCCAATCAGTCCTATGACTCCTCTCCTTATTTCACTGTACCCCTGCAACCTCTCGCTTTTTCTTTTATTTAAATCTCCTTTACATGGGTAATTTACAGTCACCAGTTAATTTAACCAAAAAGCCAATTTTCTCTATCCTTCTGGGGGCTGGGGAGCGAGTGCAGAAATGCTGGAAGCAGAGTAGACATGGGTGAAGGCTCCATCCACAACAGCTGTGGGGGGAAAACCACATTAACTGAAGAAAGCAGAAATATCAGGTGCTCCAGAGTGAAACACATCATCATGGGACCAATTGCAAATGTGATATTCTCAAGATCAGAACTTGAATATTATTGTATTACAGGCTGTGTCCATAACAGATAGGTAAATAAATTACAATTTCTAGCAATAGACCAAGTCTTTATGGAGAAGATCAATTGCCAGCTGGTACATTGGCATATCATAATCAGTAACATCATCATACTCCTCAGATTGTAACCAATAATACGCCTTGTTTTTCCTCAACTTTTCAATTTTGGCATTGTAAACTACAGGTTTTTGCTCTTCAAACCATGCATGACATGCCTTTCTGCCCACTACTTTCCCATTAAGAATGTCCTGTAGATCATCACATTTGGAGTAGTCCAAATTCGGATAATCTGTGCAAATTCTGTTTAAATCTGTCTCTTTTGCTGGGCATTTGGATTGTTAATTTTGCATTTCTTCTTCGGAGACATCTGTTTAAAATGTCAAGGAAAAAAACCCACTGAACAGCATTAACAGAAACAAGTTATTATTTGCAGTTTTAGAAAAAAAGGTAGAAATGATAATGTTAAACCCTAAAACAAATAGTAAATACCCAACAAAAAATTCATATCCATCAGTTTCATCAAATCAATTAAATTCATCAATGACTAGATCTGAACATCTATCCATTTCTTAAGAAAAGGCTACACTTTTTAAATAGCCTAAGTATTCAAATAACAAATAACAAACTGATCCCATTCACACACGTTGACAATATAACATGATTTTTAAATCTGTCATGAATTTATACAGCAAATGGAAGGAATTTAATGTTTAATTCCCATAAATTAATCCAGAAACATCCACTCTCAAGATAATCAAAATTATTTATTTTTTCACAATACATCTGACTAAAACTGTACTATGGATATTTAGTTTGAAAATATTGATCATGGATAGACAATAACCCAAAATATAGATGATTTAGATGCTCTTATGACATGATTGTGCAAAAACAAAAAACAATTTGATTATCTTGAGAGTGGATGTTTCTGGAATGTGACCGATTGGAATGTTTCCGTAGATTTTAAGCCCATATCGGCAGGCAAGTCATGGCCATTTGGTATGGGGCCTAAATAACATTTTCGCATCATAAGATTAAAATAAAGTCACACCAAAAAGCAAAATAATATGTTAAATAAGCGACATACCTTTTGTTTCGTCTTGATATTGCGATCCGTGATGTTGAAGGCATTGAAGGCTTTTTTAGTCGCGTTTATGTTTAATCCAGCGACGCAATGGTACAGGAATTTTTTTTTAAACCCGCGAACGGAAGTGCGAACGATTTTTCTTCATCAGCTAGCAGCCCGAGGAAATCCCTCTCCGACAACCAATACAAACCTGCATTTTAATCTCCCCCCCCCCCCCCCCCACCCCCAAAGCCTCCGGAATCGTATGTACCGGCAGTGGCAGATTTGTAGACACCGCTGATGGTAGGGTTTGTAACAATGCTACATCAAGGTCCCTGGCCTGGAGGCATCTAAGGGGCTGATATGATCCGATGGACTAATCCGAGATGGCCAGCATGGTTTTGTGTAGGCCAGATCCCGAGTGACCAACTTGACATTTTTGTTTTGATTGGGGGAACAACGTGTATTGATGAGGGCAGTGCAGAGTGTGGATTACATGGATTTCAGGGAGGCCTTTGTCATGGGTCCATGGAGGAGACTGGTCCAAAGGGCAAGGGTGCAGGAGATCCAGGTTGAGTTGATAGGTTGTATCAAAAGCTGGCTTGGCATCTGGAGACAGAGGCCAAAGGTGATGGCGAAGGGTTGTTTGTGTGACCAAGACCTCAACGGTGGAACAGGCAGAGGACGATGGCTGACCTTAGTGGAGCGTCACAACAGCTGGGAAGGTGGATGAAGGCTGCAGCAGAAAAGGGACTCCGGTCGACTCCATGCCATTGGATCCTCAGAACTGTCAAGGACCATGGGGTCGCTGTCTGTGCACCAGTCTCCCCATGTTAAACAAAGTCATGCACTGGCATCCTCCATATAGGGAATAGCAGCCTGGAGACACCCATGGTCAGCCATGACCAAAGGGGAGCTAAGAAGAAGTATGTGTGAGTGGATGTCTGTGACCACTGGTGTTCCACAGAGACTGGTACTGAAATCTTTGTTACTTGTAACATATGTGAATGATTTTGATGTTCAACATGCAGTTCAGGTCGCCACCAAATAGAAAAGATATGATGCACTGGAGACGGTGCAATGGAGATTCATCATTGCCTGGATTGGAGCATTTTGGTTATGAGGAGAGACTGGGCAGGCTCGATCTGTTTTCTCTGGAGTGGAGCAATTTAAAAAAATGAAATAAGCAAGGCATTTTAAATTATGTGGGAGTTAGATAGGGTAGACAGTTGAAATGTTTTCCCATGGTTAAGGTAGATAAGACTAGAGGACACATTTAGGATAAGAAATTAAATTTAAAGGATACCCGAGGAGTAACGTTGTGCTGAGAACTTGGAATACACTGCCTGGAGAATGGCAGAAGCATAGTCAATGACTGCATTTTAAAAATGTTCTGACAAGCACAGGACAAGATTGGAAGGTGAGATAGTGTCAGAAATCTGAAAAGGAAGGATGATCCAGAAGAAAACTTGAATTATCAACTCTGGAGTACAAGCGAATCTGAGGCTCTGGGCAGGAAAAAGGAAGAAAGAAACATGATCTGATATAGGCAGCTGGGATCAAATGTAGCCTGGAGAAGTATAAGGGATTGGGAAGCATACTTAATGAAATCAGTAGAGCAAACAAGGGGTATGAGATGGCAGATAAGATTAAGAAGAATTCAAAGACATTTTATATAAAGGGAAATGGGCTAACTACAGAGAAACTAACGTGATCATCTATGTGTGGAGCCGCAGAAGATGGACAATTACTCAAGTAATATTTCTCCCCAAAACAGAGTGTGGAGAAAAACTTGGAAGGGAATTTAGGGAAAGTTATTGTCAACATGGACGAGTTGAGCCAAAGAGGTTATTTCGGTGCTGTATGAATCTATGACTCTATTAGTCATCCTTGATAGCTAAAGGAAGAGGAGGTAATTTGTTAAATTGCCTGGAGCTGCTAAAAGCCAAGAACATGCATGTATGTACCTACACATGGTATTAAGCATGGATCTTTCCATAATGAGAAGTGATCTGGGAAATAATGAATATCTTGATTACCTGTAATCGTGGGTGGATCTAAAATTCAAGGAATGGAATTTCAAATGGAGTCCGTGTGGAATAGGTTAAAGTTGTAAACTAAGGAAGAAGATGCAGCTGTGGCATCGAGTTCCGTTCACTATAAACAAGAAAGGAAATGAAGATAAGGTTTTAAAAAATGCCAAATGGAAATCCCATCAGAGAACACAGCTACAGCCACAGTTAGATGTTCATGGAAGAGAAAAAAAAACAATGAAACAAGCAATGAATCAAAAGCAACATACTCTCGGTACTGGAAATCTTGAATAGGAAATTAATATATTTTATGTAGATCTAGTCACCTTGAATAATAAATTAAAATATCTCCGTCATTACACATGCTGTGACATGCCCAGACAAAAATCTAATAAAGATTGTGTTATCTTGGTTCAATGGGAACAGCCCATGGGTGCGTAGAATGTGTGCTAATCTGAAGCCAGTAACCATTACTGCCAGATACAGTATAACTTGAAAACACTGAAGTAATATGCTTGTTTCTTTTCCTCAGAGTTTTAGAAATATTATGGATCATGTTCTACTGCTTTAATTTAACAGAATAATATTACTCCTGGATTCACTGATATGGATGCACCACCAACAAAAACCTGTCTTTCCCTGAACATACCTAATTCTCAGAAGCTGCCTTTGCTTTCTGGATGCTTCTGTGGTCAAGTAGCTGCAATGGTAATATAGCCTGAAATAATGGACAAATGAGTGAGCCTTAGAAATGAAGTGTCTCTGAAACTTTTGATAGTCAGCAACTGTGCTTACTTTTGTCAGTTTTTTTTCAAACAAATTATTCAGTTATTAAAAATAATATTTACACATAAAACAAAACAGAACCCATAATAATACAAGACAAACAAATATACTAAATTAACTACTATACAACTTTGTTACAATCCCCCGCGGTGCCCAGCAGTCCCGGAAACCCCCCAGGGTGCCTGTGGACAGTGCGTAGTACTTCTCCAAAACCACCTGGGCACGGATGTAACTCCGGAAAAGGGGCAGGCAGCTGGTTCGGGCAGAGCCCTCTTCCGCAGGGCGCCGTGACACACGGATGGCCAGCTTGGCCAGGCCCAGGAGCAACCCAACCAGGACATCCTCAGCCCTACCCTCTCCCCTACGCAGAGGGTTTCCAAAGATAAGGGACAGAGGTTTCGGGGTAACGTGAGGGGGAACTTCTTTACTCAGAGGGTGGTGGCTGTGTGGAATCAGCTTCCAGCAGAAGTGGTGGAGGCAGGATCGATTTTAACATTTAAGAGTAAAGTGGATAGGTATATGGACGTGAAGGGAATGGAGGGGTATGGTCTGAGTGCAGGTAGATGGGACTAGGGGAAAACAAATGGTCGGCACGGACTGGAAGGGCCGAGAGGGCCTGTTTCCGTGCTATAATTGTTATATGGTGTTATATGGTTTATATTGGGTGAAAAATGCAGCCAGATTACTTTGTCAGTTGTCTGTTGCAATGACCTGTCTAGTTTTGAACATCACTAACAGTTCAAAAGTTCTATAAACTTAATTTTTAAAACACAGAAAGATGGACCGTTTTATCTTAATGTTATGATTGATGAGGAATCAGTACCACATTTCAATCAGACAATTGTGATTGAAGTTAATGGAAGTAAAATCCCAAGAAACATTAAAGCAGATTGCTGAATTACTATGCACTTTTTAGCACTGCTGCACAGTTGCAATTGTTCCAAAGTTCGTAATACCTGAACATTAATAGGTGAAAATTTTAAATGCTCTTATTCTGATGCCTGATGAACCCGTTAAAATTCTTTGAGGGAGTAAATAGCAGGACAGACAAAGGATAGTCAGTGGATGTTGTTTACCTGGATTTTCAGAAGGCTTTTGATAAAGTGCCACACGTGAGGCTGCTAAAGAAGATGGAAGCCCATGGATCGGGGGGAAGATATTAATATGGATAGCAGATTGACTGCCAGATTCTTGATTAGTATGGGTGTCAGTGGTTATGGGGAGAAGGCAGAAAGAAAATGGGGTTGAGAGGGAAAGAAAGATCAGTCATGTTTGAATGGCAGAGTAGACTTGATGGGCCAGATGGCCTAATTCTGCTCCTATAAGTTATGAACATTCAGTGGCTTGCAAAAGTTTTCATACCCCTTGAACTTTTCCACATTTTGTCACGTTACAACCACAAACGTAAATGTATTTTATTGGGATTTTATGTGATACACCACACCAAGTGATGCATAATTGTGAAGTGGAAGGAAAATGATACATGGTTTCCAAATTTTATTACAAATAAAAAACTGAAAAGTGTGGCATGCAAAAGTATTCTGCCCCCCCTGAGTCAATACTTTGTAGAACCACCTTTCGCTGCAATTACAGCTGCAAGTCTTTTGAGGTATGTCTCTACCAGCTTTGCACATCTAGAGACTGAAATTTTTGCCCATTCTTCTTTGCAAAATAGCTCAAGCTCAGTCAGATTGGATGGAGAGCGTCTGTGAACAGCAATTTTCAAGTCTTGCCAGAGATTCCCAATTGGATTTAGGTCTGGGCTTTGACTGGGCCATTCTAACACATGAATATGCTTTGATCTAAACCATTCCATTGTTGCTCTGGCTGTATGTTTAGGGTCGTTGTCCTGCTAGAAGGTGAACCTCCGCCCCAGTCTCAAGCCTTTTGCAGACTCTAACAGGTTTTCTTCCAAGATTGCCCTGTATTTGGCTCCATCCATCTTCCCATCAACTCTGACCAGCTTCCCTGTCCCTGCTGAAGAAAAGCATCCCCACAGAATGATGCTGCCACCACCATGTTTCCCAGTGGGGATGGTGTGTTCAGGGTGATGTGCAGTGTTAGTTTTCCGCCACACATAGCGTTTTGCATTTAGGCCAAAAACTTCAATTTTGGTCTGATCAGACCAGAGCACCTTCCTCCACAAGTTTGCTGTGTCCCCCACATGGCTTGTGGCAAACTGCAAACGGGACTTCTTATGGCTTTGTTTCAACAATGGCTTTCTTCTTGCCACTCTTCCATAAAGGCCCGATTTGTGGAGTGCACGACTAATAGTTGACCTGTGGACAGATTCTCCCACTTGAGCTGTGGATCTCTGCAGCTCCTCCAGAGTTACCGTGGGCCTCTTGGCTGCTTCTCTGATCAATGCTCTCCTTGCCCGGCCTGTCAGTTTAGGTGGACGGCCATGTCTTGGTAGGTTTGCACTTGTGCCATACTCTTTCCATTTTCAGATGATATATTGAACAGTGCTCCGTGAGATGCTCAAAGCTTGGGATATTTTTTATAACCTAACCGTGCTTTAAACTTCTCCACAACTTTATCCCTGACCTGTCTGGTGTGTTCCTTGGGCTTCATGATGCCGTTTGTTCACTAATGTTCTCTAACAAACCTCTGAGGCCTTCACAGAACAGCTGTATTTATACTGAGATTAGATTACACACAAGTGGACTCTATTTACTAATTAGGTGACTTCTGAAGGCAATTGGTTGCATTGGATTGTGTTTAGGGATATCAGATTAAAGGGGGCTGAATACTTTTGCACGCCACACTTTTCAGTTTTTTATTTGTAAAAAAATCTGAAAACCATGTATCATTTTCCTTCCACTTCACAATTATGCGCCACTTTGTGTTGGTCTATCACATAAAATGGTAAGATTAAATGAGAACTTACCAGTTCGAAGTTTGATCTGTATTTTATGAGGAGTTACGATGAGGGATTACGTGAAGACCCCGTTCAGCACGCATGCGCGACATTCTTCAAAGCAGCGGTGTGGATTCACAGAAAAACACAACGATTGAAATAAATATAGTAAAGAAAAAATAAGAACTTAATTACCAGTTGATCTGTATAATAGAGGGTGGGAGCGGAGGGCACGTAATCCCTCATCGTAACTCCTCATAAAATACAGATCAAACTTCGAACTGGTAAGTTCTCATTTAATCTTACTATTTTATTTCGGAGTCACGTGAGTGACTACGTGAAGACTTCAAAGCTCAGTGATTCCGAACCGTGTACCAGCTCATGCTTCACTCACTGTCTGAAGACCTTAGAGGGAGGAAGTATGTTATCACAATCAACAATAACATGTTTGTGAACAAAATAGGTTTATTAATGACAACAAAAACCAGAGAGCTCCCCCGGGCTTAAATTAAATATTATCTGCAGACTCTAAAATATTGTCTGCAAATGTAGCAGGTTCCGCCAGCGGCTTTTATAAAACCTTTGGAAAGTTCTTTCTGAGGACCATCCTGCTCTGGCCAGAATATGGTCCATAGGCACGTCCATTCGCCTAGCCACCGACGTAGATACAGCCCTGGTGGAGTGAGATTTGTAAACATTAGTATTGACTCCCACGGACTTAAACACCTGCTTGAGCCACCTTGAAATGGTTTGGCTCGTCACGTGACCATGAGGCTTCTTGTGGCTTATCCATAAGGCTTTTTCTCTCCCTCTTAAGCTGTATGTGGTGTCTATGTAATTGGCGTGATGGGTCTTGGCACACAGCCGTGGGTCAGATGAATATGCCCTGAACTCCATGACTGGAGGCATGTTACCTGGTCTAGTTTGTTTGACCAGTCCCTGAATATGGAATGTAAAAGTCCAATGACTCTGTCATGCTGTCCAGCCTTAGAAGGTGGAGGGACTGTACCCTTTGAGCTGACACTACTGCCATGAGCATGACTGATTTCAGAGTAAGTTGTTCCAGCCTGAGTGACCTGGGTGGTGGCCATCCCCTAAGGTACATCAGCACAATGCTGACATCCCAGATCTGAGTGTACCTTGGTCTGCGGGAATTAGTATTAAAAATGTCCCTCATGATTTTGACCACTAGTGGATGGGACCCCAAAGCCAGTTGTCCTGCTGCTGGAACCAAGTAAGCTGACAACGCACTCTTGGCTGTATTTATGGCGCTGTAGCTGAGTCCTTCCCGATGTAATCCAACCAGGAACTCCACAACACTGGTGGCTGTAGCTGTAGTGTAGGTAGTTCCTGTTTTGGAGCAATACCGTTCCCATTTTCTTATGTCGGTCAGGTATTGTCTCCTGGTGGACTCCTGGTGGGATGCGGTCATCATGTTTCTGCCGTCCTCAGACAGTCCCAGGCCCAGTAGAGGTCTTTTCAGAATCTGCAAGCCAGGAGATTGACTCTGTCATGGCACGGGTGACTAATGCCCTACACTGGGTGGATTAATAATTCTGGACTGCTGGGGAATTCCAACGGTGTTTCGACAGCCATGTCGAGGGCCACTGGGAACCATGGCTGTGTAGGCCAGTCTGGTATTATCAAGATTCCTGAAGCGGAATCCAATTGTATCTTGCGTAATACCCGACTGATGAGGCAGAAGGGAGGAAAAGCATAAAAGAACATTTTCCCCCAATGCAGCGTGAATGCATCAACTGCTGCTGCCTCAGGGTCTGGTCCCCAAGCGACATACGTTGGTACCTGGTGATTCAGCCTGGATGCAAATAGATCGATATCTGGTGTGCCATTGTAATTTCAGCAAATACTTTGGGATTTAACATCCATTCGATGTTATCGTTAAATTTGCGTGACCTGGTGTCTGCCACTGTATTTTGCTTACCTGGTAGGTAAGTTGCTGATAACCAAATATGTCTTTCGACACACCATTGCCAGATTAGGTTGACCAAATTGTCACACGATATCAACTTTACACCACCCATGTGGTTGATGTAAGCCACCACCGTGGTATTATCTAATTGCAACCGGACATGTGCATGATGCGTATCAGATGAATATGCTTTTAAACCATAAAACGCACCCAACATTTCTAAGTAGTTGATACCCCGTGTCTGTAGGCAAGATGATTCAGGATTAGTCCATCTGCCCCCTGTGCTGGATTGCATGTTAGTTGCTCCCCAGCCCAAAGCACTGGCATCCGTTTGAATGGTTAATACTGGGTTGGTGATTATTATGCGACTGGAACTGAGCCTAATGTTCCTTGTCCACCATTGTAACTCTGGAATGGATTCAGCAGTTAAATACATAGCTCGGTCAAAGTGACCTCAGTTTTGCTTTAGTGCGTGCACTTTTGCTCATTGTAAATTTTGATAGTGCAAAGGCCCAAATTGTACAGCTGGAAAAGCAGCTACCATTTTACCAATAACACTAGCTACCTGCCGTATGGTTGGCTGATGTTTATCCATTAGTTTGTTGCATGATAGTGCCAATTCTGATGCTTTCCCCTTCGGCAGTTACAATCATGCGAACAGTGTCAATCGTAAATCCAAGATAGTCCATGGTAGTGGACGGTGTAAAATTGGATTTATCTGGATGTTTGACAAACCCCAAAGTTTCAAACAAACGTTTGGTGGCTGCTACTGTCAAAATAGCTGTCTCCAAGGTTTTCCCTACTATTAAAATGTCATCTAAGTACGCCATGACTATGTGCTTTTGTTTCCTCAATAATGCCAAGGCGGGTTTTAAGATTTTAGTGAACAACCTTGGAGCGGAGGTTAGCCCATTTGGTAAGGCTTTAAATTGCCATAGCTGTTTCATCCAGATCAACTTTTCGTATTTACGATGCTCCTTGTGTATGGGTACTGAGTAGTAGGCATCTTTTAAATCAATGCTTGCTAGAAAGTAACCTCTAGAAATCAATAGTCTGGTTGTTTCAAAAGTTTCCATCTTGAAATGTATATACTTAACAGACTCGTTTAAAGTAGTTAAGTCAATGATGATGCGACATCCACCATCTTTTTTAGTTTTAGTGAAAATATTAGACACGAATTCCAAAGGTTCATGTTTTGTTCTTTCATTGACACCTTTTGCTAGTAGCCTCATCAGTTCAGCTTGACCCTCTTGTTTCTCTGACTGAGAGGGTGAATACCCTTTGGGGTATATGCTGAACTGGCGGCATGTTTTCATGAACAAAGTCAATTTTATAGCCATGAATGCTGCTTCTTCTTCTTCTTGCGTTTGAGGCAACAGAAGTCCGCAGCAGGGTGATGCCATCCGGTTCGACATCCGTAGGTGCCCGCCCTAAAAAGGGCGCATGCTTCGGGTTGGCGCCAAGCTACGGCGCTGCTGCTGTCTCCGTTTGTTGTCGTTCGCCTGACCGAAGTCAGTTGACAGGGCTCACCACGGGGAGGTCGACAACATGAGATGAATGCTGCTGAGTATATACTTATCATTAGTGATGGATTCCCATGCATCCAAAAGCAAGTGCAATCTCCCCCCTGTTAGTTTAGAGCCCCTACTGCTCATATGCTGAGAGGAACCAGACCCACCTACCTCCATGGTTACTGGTGCTTCTTCTGCCTCTTCGCTGGATGATGAGGTCTCTGCTGGGCTGTAGATGGCTGCTGTTGATGTTGATGTTGTTGGGGGTGGCGCATTTTCCATGGGGTCCGCTCTGGGCCCTGGCCTAAAAAAGACTTATGGGGAATGGTTGCGGACCCCGAGCTTTCACCAGTCCCATATGGTGGTCGACGACTGGTGGATGCCGTGGGGTACTGCCGCCTGGGTGTGTTAGGTCTGCTCGGTCCCAAACCTGCCCTCACGAGACCAAAGGTCTTGGATTCTTCCACTAAGTCTTTCACCTTTTTCGGAAGGTCCTTTCTAAAGAGCAGAATTGGAGGTTCTGAACCCGGTGTTTTGCAAAGTCCCGCAAACTTAGGGTTGAGGGCAGGCTTGATGATTTCCTTCCGTAAATTGTTTATCTCATATTGAGTGGTGCGCAGCAGAGCTAATGTATCTTGCTGATTTGTGGAGATGTCCACACCATCAATGAACTGAGCATATGATGTTATTCCTGCAGTCAGGAGTTTAAGGATTTTCTGGAGCTTCAACTCCAGGTTCCTGATGTTCTGCCCCAAATGTCCCCAAATTTGGCTGTTTACAGCTGGTACATTCAATGATGTACAATTTTCTGGGGCTGTATATTGTTCAAGAGCCTCATTGACTACCCGTTCTGGTAGGGGTTTTGAGGAAAGGTGGTCAATGCTGGCTGCAGGTTTTGGCTCTACAGGCCGACCACGTAGCAGTTGACCACACCCAACAGCTCTTCCTGATCCTGTACACCCTGCGTACTCCGGACATCTTCAGCCAACAACCCCTCTTCTTGACCAGCCCAGACCTGGTCGCCAATGCTGCCTTCAATAGAAGGTAAAGCAATGGTCAGTGCCGTAAAGGGCACTGCGGGAGTGCCTGACCTCCCGTGGCGAGTCTGCTGCTGCTCTCTCAGCAGATCTCGCTGGAGCAATTGCTCCATAAGCCGTTCCATTCGGCTTAGGCGGCTGCCTGTGCTGCTCTCGAGCGGTGTGGCATCTTCATCTGAATCGTCGGATACTACTGCCCGGTTCTGGCTGCAGGTAGCTCCAGCCCACTGCACTAGCGGTGCTGGGCTCGGCTCGGTAGTTATTCCTGCTGCCTCTTGTCCTCCCTCCAAAGAACCTTCCTCAACGGAAGACGAACGGGGGCGAAATGCAGATCTCTTCCCTCTTGCTCATTCTCCTGGAACATAAAGCAGACCACAGAGAAAATACACACGGCCACGGTAAAGTTTACCTGTCGGCCTGACTTTTCAATTTGTAGCGGGAGCACCTTGAACTCCCGTTCGTCGCGGGTGCACTGCATGAATGTTAATGTCGCGCATGCGTGCTGGACAGGGTCTTCACGTAGTCACTCACGTGACTCCGAAATAAAATCCCAATAAAATACATTTACGTTTGTGGTTGTAACGTGACAAAATGTGGAAAAGTTCAAGGGGTATGAAAACTTTTGCAAGCCACTGTATCTGGCATTTTTGTTCCTTACTTAAGATTTCCTAGATCCGCAGCGTCTTTTGCAGCATCACTGCAATTATTTTACTTGAATTACATTGAATCACAAAGAAATAACTCGTCTTTGGCACATAAAGCCAAAATGGTACCCAAATTGCTAACCGATGTTTATCAAAGTACGGTGTGTATTTACACGTGCCACAGTTGTGTCTGAATTATTTTTTTAACTAACCTGTATATATTTTTGTCCCGTATTTACATTATTTCACAATTTATATAAAATAGTTGATCAGCTGATGATCAAGTTACATGATTGTTAATTAAGATGAAGTATAGCAGAAGCGTGCCAGCTGTGAAGGAAATTAAATAGAAAGTTATTGTTATAATTCTTCAAAGCACTCGGGAGAAGTGCTTTGAAGCAACTAAAATGCTGTCAAAGCAACTAAAATGCTGTCTTTATTATTGAATTCAGCTGCAAAACCATTGCTGCTGTAGCTAATATATTTTCATATAAACTGCCAAGGAACATTTCAAGGTGTATATTGTGGTACATGCTTTTTTACGTTGGCTAAAATTCTTATGCCGTATTTAAAAAACATTAAAATTAGTGAGGCTCAGCAACCCTGTGACAGCTTTCAAAATTGTTCTTTTAAATGATGATATCTGCACTATTCCTAACAGGTTAAAATATAATAATATTAATTATTGATGAACTTCAATAGTTACTTCCATTTCTAGTTCACTCAATGTTTCTTTTGTAATTCATTTATGAAGAATTTTGATTTGATTTTATGTAGCAAGATGTAACAAGGAAGAGGTTATTTTGTGAGATAGGAATGATATGCGAGAACATTAACCTTTGCTGGTTTATACCAAGGATATACACAATGCTTGGGGTTCAGTGATTGACTAAGACATACCCTATTGCTTTGCATTTTTGGTAATCTGTGCATATATTTATTCCTCTTTTCCTTCTTGCTATTGTGTGTGGGGTGGGGGTGGGGGCGGTGTATAGTACAATCCCATTAGAGAACTTGCACCTTTCTTATATTCGAAGCACCACCCATACCGCGTCAGCGGACAAACTCTCCAATATGTTCTCTCTGAGTGCAGGCATGGCTGTCTCCCTGATCAGTAGTGTAACTCTTTTTGCCTTCCTCTTGATCACACCTGAAACATCGAAACCCCAGAGCATTGGGCTGCCAATCATGTCCCTCCCACAACCACATTCCCACAATGGTCACAACATAGTAGTCCCAAGTATCAATCCAAGCTCCAAATTCATCTGCTACATCGAGGTTCACTGAAACATTGTAGGAGGTCAAATATTGTGAAGTATGAATGTGAATAAGAATAAAAATATAAGTGAATGGTAACTAGCAGTTGAAAAACGAAGGGCATTATTTTGTAAAGTGTTTCATTTGGTTTTCCCCATGTAGACGAGACCATGCCGTAAGCTTGGATTGCAATATATTAAATGAACAGTGTGTAAGTAAATCATTACTTCACATGGAAGGTGAATTTGGAACCCTGGATGAGGGGAATGGATGAGATGGAATATCAGGTCTTGTCTTTGAGTCCCTGGTCAATGAGAAGGAAGAAGATAAGTGTTGCAAAATGGCAGTTTTATCAATGACAAATAATATATTGGTAGCTTCAGAGAGCTGAGCTACAAAGAACGAATGGATAAACGTAGACTCCTTTGCTTTGAAAGAAAGGATCATATAGATGCATCAGATATTAATGGGCCTGTCCCACTTTGGCCGTCAGTTATGCGACTGGCCGATGGCGCGCGACGATTTAGTGCCGGACGAAGTCCACACTCCTCCACGCCACTTCACACTCCTTCACATCACTCCATGTGCCTGTCCCGCGCTACCCAGGCGCTACCCACACGCTAGCAGGTCGCGTAAATGGCGCATGAATGACGGCCAAGTGGAACAGGCCCTTAAGGGTTTTACGGCAATTTCACCCTTACTTAATTCTTATTCTACCATCTTATGCATTATTAAAGGTGCTAATGGATTTGAAGAGAATCTATTAAATTTGCTGCTGAAGTATCTTTAGCTTGTTGCATGTTTGATTAAGATTTGAATGCTAGATTTTAATCTCTACATTTAATAGGCTGTCTATTTACTGTATGGTGTTGTATCCATATTATTGCATACCTTGTATGTAACCTGAGCTACCTTGATCTTTGCATGAAGTAATTCAAGTCTGTACCTACTTGTTTGTGCATCCAAGTCACTGGAGAACCAAAATATGTCTTAACTGAACAATATTGCATCCATACTGAATGAACCCTTTGGAAGACAGAAGCTAAAAGTGTGCATTAAAACATTGAATTGGCATAATACTGACTGAGGGTGCTGTCTGTGTGGAGTTTGTACGTTTTCCCCGTGACCTGCATGGATTTTCTCCGGGATCCCCGGTTTCCTCCCACACTCTAAAGACGTACACATTTGAAGATTAATTGGCTTGGTATAATTGTAAATTCCCTAGTGTGTGTAGCAGGCACGTGCTGTGAGTAATTAGTCAGGGTAGGCAGTCTTTGGTCAGTCGGCT
This sequence comes from Okamejei kenojei, assembly GCA_035221665.1. Lineage (NCBI taxonomy): Eukaryota > Metazoa > Chordata > Chondrichthyes > Rajiformes > Rajidae > Okamejei > Okamejei kenojei. The sequence goes on from CM069133.1 coordinate 98,207,092, forward strand.
TTTTAAAAATAAATCTTGAAAACCGCGCATGCGCAGATTGTTCTCTCCCCGGTGAGCTGTCAGTTGGCTTTTATAAAAAATCTTGAAAACCAATCTTGTTCTCTCGACTTTTATAAAGTAATTTGTCAGTCGCTTTTATAAACTAATCTGTCTTCTAAAGTATTTAAAAACATACTCAAAGAAATGTACTTACCACATTCTATTTGTTATAGCCACTCTTTCCTGTTGTACCAAGCTGTTTTAAATGTTCAAATTATTTTTGTTTCTTTGCGCTGTTGAAGTTCTTTAAGTTCTGTCGTTGGTCTGCCATTTTTTATTATTTTGTTCTTTTCCTCATAAGATTGCTTCGAGAAACTCTTAAGGTAATCACTATCGGCTTTTGACCACACATTTCACCGTACCAACTGGTACATGTGACAAATAAATGTATCTTGTATCCATCTTTGAAAAACCCACCAAGAAACAGCACAGCACATGCACGTAGTCCACGTTGTAAAGGCAGGATTTCAGCTGCCTTTATCGACCGTTGCCACTTGAAGCATCGTTGACGGCACGTGAGTAGCACATACTTGCCCGTTTTAAATGTACCGCGGATGAAAGGCATGGAAGAATTATGCCTACCTAAGAGATCGATCTCTTACGTAAGCATAATTCTCCCGTGCCGTAACTATTTATATTTAATAATTACCATTTATAATTTTATTAAGGGTAGGCTCGGCGCGGACTCGGTGGGCCGAAGGGCCTGTTTCTGTGCTCCATCTCTAAAATAAACTAAACTAAACCTTAAACTACTTTAAATGTTGAAATGCAACCAGGAAAGGAGGTAGCGATAAAATGGGAAACAAAGGACGGTTATCAGAAAATTGCTTGAATCCATCATTAAGACAGAAGAACAAGCATGGAGCCTCATAGGGCCAGAAACCAGGGTTCGATCCTGATCTCAAGTGCTGCCTGTATGAAGTTTGCATGTGCTCCCTATTACCTTGTGGGTTTGCTCTGGGTGCTCCAGTTTCCTCCAACATCCCAAAGATGTGCGGGTTTGTAGGTTAATTGTCCTCTGTAAAATTGCCCCTAGAATGCAGAGTTGTTGCGAAAGTGGGATAATATAGAACTAATGTGAATGGTTAGTGGTCAACGTGAATTTAAGTAAGTAAGTAAGTTTATTGGCCAAGTATTCATATACAAGGAATTTGCCTTGGTGCTCCACCCACAAGCAACAACATGACATACAGTGACAGTTACGAATGACTCAGAAAACACTAAACATTAATAATAATGTTCATTAATGTTTTATTATTATTAATGTTTAGTGTTTTCTGAGTCAATGGTGATCAAGCATGTGAACCAACAAAATACCAGATCAAAGGGAGGTTACAGATTTTTGGCTGTTGAGTAGAGCAACTACTCGTGGATAAAAACTGTTTTTATGTCTGGCTGTGGCAGCTTTGACAGTCCGGAGTCGCCTTCCAGAGGAAAGTGATTCAGATAGTTTGTGGCCAGGGTGAGAGGGGTCAGAGGTGATCTTGCCCGCTCGCTTCCTGGCCCTTGCAATGTACAGTTCATCAATGGAGGGAAGGTTGCAGCCAATAATCTTCTCTGCTGATCGGACAATTCGCTGCAGCCTCCAGGTGTCGTGCTTGGTGGCTGAGCCAAACCAGAAAATGATGGAGAAGGTGAGAACGGACTCTACGATGCTCTTGTCGAAAATGGACCATTATTGCCTGTGGCAGATTGTGCTTCCTCAGCTGCCGCAGGAAGTACATCCTCTGTTGTGCCTTTTTGGCTGTGGAGTCGATGGTAGCCCCCCACTTAAGGTCCTTGGAGATGATGGTTCCCAGGAACTTAAAATACTCCACAGATGTGACTGTGGTGTTGTTGATGGTGAGTGGGGTGAGGGGAGGGGGAGCTCTCCTAAAGTCTACAATCAATTCCACTGTCTTAAGAGCATTGAGCTCTAGGTTGTTGCTATGGCACCAGGACGCCAGCTGTGACACTTCCTGTCCATAGGAAGATTCCTCCCCATCCTGGATCAGTCCAATCAGGGTTGTGTCATCCGCAAACTTGAGAAGCTTGACAGAGGTGTCTGTGGAGGTGCAGTCGTTGGTGTAGAGAGAGAGGAGAGGAGAGAGTACGCAGCCTTGCGGTGCTCCTATGCTGAGTGTTTGCGGGTCCGAGATGTGCTTTCCCTGCCTCACATGCTGCTTCCTGTCTGTCAGGAAGTTGGTGATCCACTGACAGAGGGATTCAGGCACAGTTAACTTGGAAAGTTTGGAGTGCAGTAGCTCTGGCACAATGGTGTTGAATGCAGAGCTAAAATCAACAAACAGTATCCTCACATAGGTCCCCTGCGGTCTAGGTGCTGTAGGATGAAGTGCAGGCCCAGGTTAACTGCATCATCCACAGATCTATTGGCCCGATATGCAAATTGCAGAGGGTCCAGCAGGGAGTTAGTGATATTTTTCAGCTTGGCCAGCACAAGCCTTTTGAGTGTCTTCATGACTACAGAGGTCAGTGCGACAGGCCTGTAGTCATTAAGACAAGTAATCCTTTGATTACTTACAAGGAATTTGGTATTCCGAAAGGTCTATTTCCATGTTGTATCTCTGAACTAAAATATACTAAAGATTTTTGATATAGAAGTCAGAATGATAGTTATGTTTGACGGATTTCATAGCTTTTTTTTTAGGGAACTGACTAGAAGTGTAGATGAAGGTGAGGCGATAAATATTGTATCTGTATTTTCTAAATTATTTTTGTGTTACTACAAAAAGTCGTCACATGATGTGCATGGGGATGATGTTACATATTATCATGCAAGGGTGATTGATTAAAAATGTAGATGTAAAAATTTGTTACCCAAATACTAGAGCAGTGGTTCTTAACCTTTTTGACCCCACGACCCCATCAGACATTCTTGGTCATTATCGTGACCCCCGAAACAAAAATTGAAAAAAAAGCCCGATTTATTAAAAATATGTCTGCCAATACTCAGTCAATGGGATGGCTGAAATAGTTTCGCAGCCATCAGGCAATCAAAACGAGGACGAATGAGAATTATGACATGAGAATTAAGGGACGAGGTTTTGGGGTAACGTGAGGGGGAGAGGGTGGTGGCTGTGTGGAATCAGCTTCCAGCAGAAGTGGTGGAGGCAGGATCGATTTTAACATTTAAGAGTAAAGTGGATAGATATATGGACGTGAAGGGAATGGGGTATGGTCTGAGTGCAGGTAGATGGGACTAGGGGAAAACAAAGGTCGGCATGGATGGACCTGTTTCCGTGCTGTAATTGTTATATGGTTATATGGTTATATGAATGCTCGACAGGCAGCACCTCATGTCAGCGTCGATCACAAGCCTATTGCATACCTTCGTTTTCAGAGTTACCATGGTTGAGAATCCAGCCTCACAGCGATAGGTTTAGTGGGACTGGACCGATAGGGTCAGGGCCCTCTTCGAAAGAACAGGACAGTCCTTCACTTTCAGCCAAAACATGACGAGCTCTTGTTCCATTAAGTCACTCTTGAGCTGCACATCTTCACAAATTCGGTAAAATTAAACCTTCACAGTCACATCAGTATCGCTGATGGCACCGTCTTCAAAGGAAAAGGGTCGGATGATCCACTCATCATGAGAGTGGTCGCCCAGTCCAGGGAAGTAACGTTCGATGGCTTCACTAATTGCCAGAAAGTGGGTTGAGATCTCCTCGTGGAAGTGGCATTCAACATCCAGGAGAGTTGTCATCCTAGGGAAGATAGTCGTGTCACCGTCCTGGATTCTTCTCTGATAAAGGTTCCTCCTGAACGCTGCCACTTTGTCACGAGCCGTGTGTAGCATTGGGAGGCTTCCTTGAAGTGACAGGTTCGAGGAATTCACCTCGGCGAAGAAGTCAGCCAAGTAAGTAACCTTCATCACAAACATTTCATTCTGCATCTTTTCATGAAGCTTTCTCCTTCTCAGTACACCCTCTCTCCAAGAACAGCGCTATTTCCTCTCAACTTTACCACGCAAAAGCCAGTGCACCTCTGTGTGGAATATCAGAACAGTGAAATCAGCGCCCATTTCTTCACACATTGCTTTGAAGATTCTTGAGTTTGTTGCGCTCCCTCGGATGTGATTCACAATCTTAACCATGTCTGAAAGTACTTCTCGAAGACCAGGAAGGAGTCTTCATCACGAAAGCATGGCGATGTATCATGCAGTGGGTGAAGGGGACATGGGGAGTGACATCCTTGATAAAGGCTTTGAAGCCGGATCTGCAACTACAGGCCTGTCGCACTGATCTCTGTAGTCATGAAGACACTCAAAAGGCTTGTGCTGGCCAAGCTGAAAAATATCACTAACTCCCTGCTGGACCCTCTGCAATTTGCATATCGGGCCAATAGATCTGTGGATGATGCAGTTAACCTGGGCCTGCACTTCATCCTACAGCACCTAGACTGCATGGAAGGTGCCACATCTGTACACACCCCAACAAGGCATTCCCAGCCAAGCTCATGTTTGATGAGGAAGGCTTCCAGCATTCTGAACACATCTCACCGAGTTGTAGTAGCCAATGGCTCCAAGAACAGGTACTCCTCCTTCATGGCTTCTCCATCAAGGTAACAAACGTAGACTAGCGGTTGGGAACATGAGGCAACATCTGTTGACTTGTCCAGTTGCAGTGAATACACTGGATTGCTTTTCACAGCGCTCACTACTTGCAGCAGAATATCATTACTCATATCTGAGATTCGACTTTTGACTGTCATACGAAAGGGAAATCTGCCCGAACTTGTTTGACTGCTGTTCCCCCAGCACCAACTTCGCTGCTTTGAGAAGGCATGGCTTGATAAGCTCTTCACCGATGCTGTGAGGTTTCTTAGTCTGTGCGATTCGATAAGCAATCCGGTATGAAGCCTCCAACGCTGCTTCATTTTGATGAGCACAGTGACCCGTCGAATCGATTCGGGAACCCTTGAGTGCGGCTTCTTTTCGTTTGAAATAGTCCAAGCCCTTCCCAGCCAGGTTGCTGTGACAAGACTCCAAATGGATTTTCAGTTTGCTGGGCTTCATGCTGTCGTCGCTCAAAACCTTGGCACAGATAACACATTGCGGCTTGACCATAGATTTTTGAACAATGCTTGTGAAGCCAAACTTGAGAAATGCTTCGCTTTTCGTGCGCATCTTGGAAGACATAGTTCAACACACACACAGTCCGTGTGTGTATACACAGGGCTTCAGAGGAATTTTATCAGTTGGTACAAAGTTTCTTTCGGGCCCCCTTCCCTTCTCCATTAGTCATCCTGTTTTTATCCACTATGCCATGGTTTTATGCCATGAGTAAGGCAAAAAGGGGTGGAATGCACTCTGTTGCTTTTCTGCATTTGAGGCCTTATGCTCCTATACTCCCACCATAATAAATATAAATAAATATAAATAAAACAAAAAGATCAGAAAGCACATTTGTTTAGAACATCTTTGTTTATGCTACAGTACAGATAAGGAGAAATAATTCACATTTGAACATCCTTTTATATTTCAATGCAGATCAGATCATCAGAAGACATAATTATTAGTAAAAAGCAAAATAAGGTAGATAGGCTTAGTATTTACTTTAAATAAAGAGCTTTCCTGGCCTTTTTTTGTGAAAATGTTCGAATCACAGCATGAAAATTTATTGTTCTGGCAATGTTTGATTCAATACTATTGATTCAATACGTTGACATCCTGAAGCTGCGGTCTGCGGAGCTTCTACGCGGGCGTGGCGTGGACTTACCATCCAGAGCCTGGGATCCCTCGCCGGGGATCGCCACAGGAGAGCTCCGACCGGCGGCCTGCGGCCTATAACATCCTGAAGCCGTGGTCTCCGGTAGGAAAGTGCCGAGTCGGGACATCCAAGCTGCGGAGTGTGTTTGTCCGTCTCAACGTCAGAGTTTGGATCATTCCGACGAGAGGGCCTGTACATCGGGCCGTTCGTAGCGGCGACTATGGAGGGGTATGGCCCCGACCACGGGTGAACAAAGGAGGAGGACTGGCTGAACCTTGTTCCCTTCCATCGCAGTGAAGAATGCTGTGGTGGATGTTTGTGTTACATTTTATTGTGTATTGTGTGTTTTTTTAAAGTGTATCGCTGCTGGCAAATTCATTTCACTGCACCTTCGGATGTATGTGATGAATAAAATTGACTTTGACTTTGAATACTTAGCCTGGCCAAATCCACAAGACGTTAATAGTATTCTTAAGCTAACACAAACATTTGGAAACAGGTCACCAAGTCTTTACTCTGTTAACAAGTTTAACAAATCTAATGGTTTTAACTGCATTTACAAAAGTCAGGCAGCAACTGTGCAAAGATAAATGTAGTTAACATTTTACATTTGTGACCCTTCCTCTGAGTTAGCACTCCATGTTTAACACATTAAGCAATAAAACTTCCTAGTTCACATTATGGTCTCTGGGTAAATAGTTTTGATGTCCAGCATTAAGAATGGCTCAATAATACAATTTAAAAACAAAATGGGACAAATTCAATCTGGATACGTGTTGCCTTATCAGGGTGATCACAGTTATCAGCAAAGTGGAGAAGGTGTCATGTCAGTACTATCATGTGACATTCACTGGCAATAACCAGCTCACTGATGTTGAGTTTGGGTTTCAGCAGGACCATTTGGCTTCATCCCAAATAAACTATTTGGATACCATGGCAGAGTTATACCTAATGGGCCATCAATGATCCCTGATAAAACTGAAATCAATGGACAAATCAAATACTGCAATGGTTAGTCATCCTTGTGATAAGGAAGCTGAGGTTCAGGATATCGCTAGGAGTTCTGGTCATTTATTTGGTTCCAGCCATCTTCATTTGCTTCATCTTTGATCTTCCTTCCATCATAAGGTCAGAAGTGAGAATGTAAACTGACGAATGTGCACAATTCAATCCCATGTGCTACTCTTCAGCAAATAAAGGTTCATCCCGACATGCATAAAGGCTGAGACAACATTAACAAACAAGCTAATAAATGTCAATCAATGTTCATGCCACTAAAGTTCTAGGTAATGACCACCCCTAACAAGACAGGCTCTAACAAGACACTGGTCCAGTTGAGTTTCTAGGCAATAATGACTCCGACTGGGTACACTCTGAGTGTCTTAACCCTTGATATCACAAACTCTCTTGTTCATGTACAAAACATAAATTTATGGTATGATGGCATGGATGAGTGCAGCTCACTTGTTTGGTACTCCTACTATCCTGAATATTCACGCCTTCTAACACTGGCTCATAATGGCCACAGTGCATACCATCTATAAAAGGCACTGCAGTTATTTGCCTTGGCTATTGTGGCAATACCTCTCAAACTTGTTATCTCTAGCTTCAGATGCATGGCTAAAATTGGTCTTTACCATTTGGCAAGATTTAACAAGTGGTGTTCCATAGGGATTGGTGCCCGGTCCTCAACATTTTTTTATGTAGTTAAGGGATAGAAAATTACTTTTAAATAACTAACAATTTACAGCTATATTGGGATCCAACTCTCTTAATTAATTTAAAATGAAATTACAAAGTAAATTTCGGAATTGTTTAGTCTATTATCACGTGTACAGAGGCACAGTGAAAAGGTTTTTGTTGTATGCTATGTAGTCAACGGACAGACTATAGATGATTACAATCAAGCTGTCCAGTGTACAGATACAGGATAAAGGGGCTAAAGGTTTAGTGCAAGGTAAAGTTTGATTAAAGATAGTCCAAGAGGTAGATGATAGGTTAGAAGAATTGGAAATGAGCACAGTTGGAGGAAACTTCTAATATTTAGTAATTCTTTAGTTGATAACCAATTTTGTGGGCTGGACTGGTTTTCAGATATCGTTGCATACATTGCTCCGTAAAAGTGGTGTCACAGGTAGATAGGGTGGTCAAAAAGGCATTTGGTACCTTGTCCTTCATCAGCAAGGGAGTTGAATATAGAAGTTGGGACGTTATGTTACAGTTGTACAAGACGTTGATGATGCTGTATTTGGAGTTTTGTGTTTAATTTTGGTCGCCCTGCTAAAAGAAGGATGTTGTTAAATTGAAAAGAGTGCCGGGAGCATTTATGAGGATGTTGTCAGGACTTCAGGGTGTGAGTGAGCAATTGGGAAAGGTTGGGCAGGCTAGGACTTTAATCCTTGGCTGCCAGGAGGATGAGGAATGATCTAATAGAGGTGTATAAGATCATGAGGGTGAATGCACGGGGGGGGGGGGGGGGGGGGGGGGGGGGGGGGGGGGGGAGGGGGAGCAAGGGAGGAACTGTCATCGGGAACTGCCGTGAGGTAGGGGGGGTGGGGGGAGGGAGAAGAACAAGGGTGGACCTGGAGCAGGATACATTGTAACTTTGTCAGAGCCGACTATTGCATACCTTGAGTATGCAAGCAAAGAATTTCACTATGACTTGTCACATGTGACAATGTATTAAATTCAATTCACCTTGGTCGGCATGGGCAAGTTGGGCCGAAGGGCCTAATTCCGTGCTGTATGACTCAGTGGTATTTTCAGAAATCATTGGAGTGACAAGGGCCCAACTAAAACATTTAGCTATGCCGCATATTCTCGTGTTGCATAGCAACTAACTTGAACAGTGATTGAATATTGGCTCTCTCACAGCAACATTGCTGAGTAGATCAATAACACGGGCATGGATCACTCATTATATTATGTTCCAAGAATTGTCATGTTGTTGACACTTTTCAAGTCTATTAAGCTTGAAATCCATGAAAGGCATGTCATTTGAAAGGGCAGCATGATTTTTTGAAAATTAATGTTAATATCATGCATGCATCTGAATATTTTCAAAGTTGCAACAGTCGGAGATATTACAACCTGCCTCATTATACATGATCCAATTCTAAGGGCATGAAATCATAATTGATGACATAACTTCAAAATGTGGTGCCAAGTTTAGATTGAATAGCTTTGAAAATGTACAAAAGCAAATTGTTCAGCAATACTGTAATATCATTCCAACCTTATTTATTATATTGTGGGATAGGCATCCTTTTAAATAAAAATTCTGAAATCAGTATAATGCTTATTTGATCCCATTTTTTATGTATATTATGTTGAGAGAAATTAGCTTTCTGCCTGGCAGTTTAATTCTTCATTCAAATATCAGTGGCTTGAACCTATAATTGGAATCTATGGATTAAAAAAGTCTTGGACAAACTCAGTCGCTCAGGCAGCATCTGAGGAGGGAATGGACAGGCAATGATTTGGGTTGGGACCCAGACTTCAAACTGGTGCTCAAGATTCTTGCATCTGCAGTCTCCTGTGTCTCCATTGGAATCTATGGAATTGGAATAGGGGTTAGGGTTAGGACGATGGATAGGTGACAAAAATCTTGTAAGAAAAATATTTTAGCCACTTCACAAATGGCAGCGCCTGCTTAAGGCAAGCCAAGTTGGGTGATAATAAACAATAGACAATAGATGCAAGAGTAGGCCATTCGGCCCTTCGAGCCAGATGACTTGGTTAGCATCAAATATTCACTGTGATCATGGCTGATCATCCACAATCGGTACCCCGTTCCTGCCTTCTCCCCATATCCCTTGACTCCTCTATCTTTAAGAGCTCTATCTAACTCTCTCTTGAAAGCATCCAGAGAATTGGCCTCCACTGCCTCCTGAGGCAGAGAATTCCACAGATTCACAACTCTCTGGGTGGAAAAAGTCAAGAGTCAAGTCAAGAACGTTTATTGTCATGTGCCCCAGATAGGACAATAACATTTTTGCTTGTTTTTCCTCATCTCCGTTCTAAACGGCTAACCTCTTATTGTTAACATAGAAATTAGGTGCAGGTGCAGGCCATTCGGCCCTTCGAGCCTGCACCGCCATTCAATATGATCATGGCTGATCATCCAACTCAGTATCCTGTACCTGCCTTCTCTCCATAGCCCCTGATCCCTTCAGCCACAAGGGCCACATCCAACTCCCTCTTAAATATGGCCAACGAACTGGCCTCAACTACCTTCTGTGGCAGAGAATTCCACAGATTCACCACTCTCTGTGTGAAAAAACGATTTTCTCATCTCGGTCCTAAAAGACTTCCCCCTTATCCTTAAACTGTGACCCCTTGTCCTGGACCTCCCCAACATCGGGAACAATCTTCCTGCATTTAGCCTGCCCAACCCCTTAAGAATTTTGTAAGTCTCTATGAGATCACCCCTCAATCTTCTAAATTCCAGCGAGTCTCTGTACTCCCTCTATGGCAAGAATGTCTTTCCTCAGATTAGGAGACCAAAACTGTACGCAATACTCCAGGTGTGGCCGCACCAAGACCCTGTACAACTGCAGTAGAACCTCCCTGCTCTTGTACTCAAATCCTTTTGCTATGAATGCCAACATACCATTCGCTTTCTTCACAGCCTGCTGCACCTGCATGCCTACTTTCAATGACTGGTGTACCATGACACCCAGGTCTCGCTGCATCTCCCCTTTTCCTAATCGGTCACCATTCAAATAATAGTCTACCTTCCTGTTTTTGCCACCAAAGTGGATAACCTCACATTTTTCCACATTATACTGCATCTGCCATGTATTTGCCCACTCACCCAGTCTATCCAAGTCATCCTGCTGCCTCCTAGCATCCTCCTCACAGCTAACACTGCCCCCCAGCTTTGTGTCATCTGCAAACTTCGAGATGTTGCATTTAATTCCCTCGTCCAAATCATTAATGTATATTGTAAATAGCTGGGGTCCCAGCACTGAGCCTTGCCTCACCCCACTAGTCACTGTCTGCCATCCTGAAAAGGACCCGTTCACTCCTACTCTTTGCTTCCTGTCTGCCAGCCAGTTCTCTATCCACATCAATACTGAACCACCAATACCGTGTGCTTTAAGTTTGTATACCAATCTCTTGTGTGGGACCTTGTCGAAAGCCTTCTGAAAGTCCAGATACAACACATCCACTGCTTCTCCCTTATCCACTCTACTAGTTACATCCTCAAAAAATTAAATAAGATTCGTCAGACATGATTTACCCTTCGTAAATCCATGCTGACTTTGTCCAATGATTTCACCACTTTCCAAATGCGCTGCTATCCCATCTTTAATAATTGACTAGCAGTTTCCCCACTACCGATGTTAGACTAACTGGTCTGTAACTCCCCGTTTTCTCTCTCCCTCCCTTTTTAAAAAGTGGGGTTACATTAGCTACCCTCCAATCCTCAGGAACTACTCCAGAATCTAAAGAGTTTTGAAAAATTATCACTAAGGCATCTGCTATTTCTGGGGCTACTTCCTTAAGTACCCTGGGATGTACCCTGGCCCTGGGGATTTATCGGCCTTTAATCCATTCAATTTACCTAACACCACTTTCCGGCTAACCTGGATTTCACTCATTTCCTCCATCTCATTTGACCCGCGATCCCCTGCTATTTCCGGCAAATTATTTATGTCTTCCTTAGTGAAGACAGAACCAAAGTAGTTATTCAATTGGTCTGCCATGTCCTTGTTCCCCATGATCAATTCACCCGTTTCTGACTGCAAGGGACCTACATTTGTTTTAACTAATCGTTTGCGCTTCACATATCGATAAAAACTTTTGCAGTCAGTTTTTATGTTTCCTGCCAGTTTTCTTTCATACTCCATTTTCCCTTTCCTAATTAAGCCCTTTGTCCTCCTCTGTTGGTCTCTGAATTTCTCCCAGTCCCCTGGTAGGCTGCTTTTTATGGCTAATTTGTACGCTTCATCTTTTTCTTTGATACTATCCCTGATTTCCCTCGTTATCCACGGATGCGCCACCTTCCCTAATTTATTATTTTGCCATACTGGGATGAACAATTGTTGTAGTTCATCCATGCAGACTTTAAATGCCTTCCATTGCATATCCACTGTCAACCCTTCAAGAATCAATTGCCAGTCGATCTTGGCCAATTTACGTTTCATACCCTCAAAGTTACCTTTCTTTAAGTTCAGGACCCGTGTTTCTGAATTAACAATGTCACTCTCCATCTTAATGAAGAACTCAACCAAATTATGGTCACTCTTGCCCAAGGCTGTACACAACACCCACTAGTGTTTTCTGCCCCATAGTGTTTCGCAGCTCCACCCATATCGATTCCACATCCTCCAAGCTAATGTCATTCCTTTCTATTGCGTTAATCTCCTCTCTAACCAGCAATGCTACCCCACCTCCTTTTCCTCTCTGTCTATTCTTCCTGAAGATTGAATATCCCTGGATGTTCAGCTCCCAGCCTTGGTCACCCTGGAGCCATGTCTCCGTGATCCCAACTATATCATAATTATTAATAGCTATCTGCACATTCAACTCATCCACCTTATTACGAGTGCTCCTCGCATTGAGACACAAAGCCTTCAGGCTTGATTTTACAGCACTCTTGGCCATTTTACAATTATATTGAAAAGTGGCCCTTTTAGATTTTTGCACTGGATTTGTTTTCCTGCCACTTATCACCTTGCTATCTATTGCTCCTATCCTCATTTTACACCCGTCTGTCTCTCTGCTTACACATTTAAGAAACCCTCCACTTCTTATTCTCCGTCTGTTATTTTTTTCTTCTTTCCTCCCTACGTGTTGTGTCTGACTGCTTCTCTTCTCTGCCTCCTGCCTCACAAACGGACTACTTGCCTTCTCTATTTGAGTCCCTCCCCCCAACTGATCTAGTTTAAAGTCTCCCCAGTAGCCTTTGCAAATCTCCCCGCCAGGATATTGGTTCCCCTCGGGTTCAAGTGCAACCCGTCCTTTTTGTACAGGTCACACCTTCCCCAAAAGAGGTCCCAATGATCCAGAAACTTGAATCTCTGCGATCTGCACCAGTCCTTTAGCCACGCATTTATCCTCCACCTTGCTCCATTCCTACTCTCACTGTCGCGTGGCACAGGCAGTAATCCTGAGATTGTTACCTTTGCGGTCCTTCTCCTTAACACTCTTCCTAACTCCCTAAATTCTCCTTTCAGGACCTCCTCTCTTTTTCTACCTATGTCATTGGTACCTAAATGTACCACACCCTCTGGCTCCTCTCTCTCCCATTTCAAGATATCTTGGACACGTTCAGTCACATCCCGGACCCTGTGGCCCCTGGTTCTGGACTCCCGCAACATTGGGAATATGTTTCCTGCCACTAGCGTGTCCAATCTCTTAATAATCTTGTATGTTTCAATAAGATCCCCTCTCATCCTAAATTCCAGTGTATACAAGCCCAGTCGCTGCATTCTATAAAACATTTGACAGTCTCGCCATCCCGGGAATTAACCTCACGAACCTACACTGTACTTCCTCAATAGGAAGAATGTCCTTCCTCAAATTTGGAGACCAAAACGGCACACAATACTCCAGGTGTGGTCTCACCAGGGCCCTGCAGAAGGACCTCTTTGCTCCTATACTCAACTCCTCTTGTTTTGAAGGCCAATATGCCATTAGCTTTCTTCACAGCCTGCTGTACCTGCATGTGGGGGTACCTGTGCCTATTTCAGTGACTGATGAACAAGGATCCCCAGATCTCCTTGTACTTCCCCTTTTCCCAACTTGACACCATTCAGATTTTAATTTGCCTTCCTGTTTTTGCCACCAAAGTGGATAACCTCACATTTATCCACATTAAACTGCATCTGCCATGCATCTATCCACTCACCCAATCTGTCCACGTCACCGTGTATCCTCATAGCATCCTCCTCACAGTTCACACTGCCACCCAGCTTTCTAATGCTAAGCTTGAAATTCAAAATAGTGGTTTTACTGTCTGATATCTTAGGGGGGAGGTGGCTACTGAGAAATTGAACTTTTTTTATCCGCACAGTTATTAGTACAGTTTAGGGAATTAATTTCAGGGCAATATAGTGATATTTAAGTTTGATTCCTATTTTATTAATTAGATTTTAGATGTTTTATGTGCAAAGATATACATCATTTAGAAGATTGAGGGGGGATCTTATAGAAACTTACAAAATTCTTAAGGGGTTGGACAGGCTAGATGCAGGAAGATTGTTCCCGATGTTGGGGAAGTCCAGAACAAGGAGTCACAGTTTAAGGATAAGGGGGAAGTCTTTTAGGACCGAGATGAGAAAAACATTTTTCACACAGAGAGTGGTGAATCTGTGGAATTCTCTGCCACAGAAGGTAGTTGAGGCCAGTTCATTGGCTATATTTAAAAGGCAGCTGGATGTGGCCCTTGTGGCTAAAGGGATCAGGGGGTATGGAGAGAAGGCAGGTACATGATACTGAGTTGGATGATCAGCCATGATCATATTGAATGGCGTAGCAGGTTCGAAGGGCCGAATGGCCTACTCCTGCACCTATTTTCTATGTTTCTATACCATTTTGAGAGAAAATGACTGATTATATGCCTTTCAGAGAGTAGTAATATATATATCATGAATATCTGATGTAAAAGTAAACTATCTAAATGCTGCAGCATATTTGTAACCTGTTGATACAAAGGTGAGCTGTTGGGTGAAGAAAAATGTGGAGTTTCTTAAAACAAGGTTTCAGCTCTCTCTCTTAGCAACTTCTCATCCATTTTATTTTAATTGGAATTAATTGAGGAAAGCTCTCTTTTTCATAAAATGGTTCTCTTAACTATTGTTATATTCCGGATGGCAGAATGAATAACAACTTACACGCTGGTTGCCTGGATCACGAGAGACATTTATTATCTATCATACCCTTTTTATATTGAACACCAACTCATCACATATACATGAATATGTATTATACTGCTTTCCTTTTTTAAAGTATTAAATCTAAGTAGTTACAATTTTGTTGTTGTGATACTTGATTTAAACCAGTATTTATGAAATCTTAAATTATAAACATAATATATTTACTTTACATATCTACACATTTTCATTTTACTTTTACAGTGAGTTACTTAACTTACAAACCTAATCTGACTACTGGTTTACGGATCCTGCCTGATCGTCTAAAAGTAACAGGTGTAACACGTTTAGGTGTTGACTCAACTGTTCTGTTTTAGTACCCTGACTTTGGCCAGAGGAATATGTTTCTTTGTCTGTACTAACTGAACTTTGTGTTTCAACCACTGTGGTCTGTTCCAACTCACTTTCAGATAAAAACAGGGATTGGGACTTCATGCTCAGCTTTGGTTCATCTTTGGCTGGAATCATTTGATCAACATGAACACTTTTGATCCTGTCTCCAACTTCAAATAAGTATCTTTTTGTTCCACACATTTCCACTATTTTCCCAACATCCCATTTGTCTCGACTGGACTTGTTGGGAGGACTGAGAACACAAACCTGCTCATCTGGCTTGAAGTACCTCTCCTTTTTGTGGGAGTCAAATGGCGTTTTTAACTTTACTGTTTTTGTTCAACTCTCAAGGCCAACTCTCAAGGCTGAACTAGACTTAGGCGTATTCTTAGATTTCTCTTCATCAACAGTTCTGCAGGTAAGTAACCTGTTGTGTTTTGTGTGGTACTGTTCTTCAGCAAGAAACTAGCCAAATGATGTTTCATGCTGAGCGTTTGCTACCCTGCAAAACCTGTTTCTTGAGAGCACCTTTTGTTATTTTAACAGACCTTTCTGCCGCCCCGTTGGAGGCTGGATGATATGGGGGAACCAGTGTGTGTTTTACACCATTCTGCTGCATGAATTCTTTGAACCGTTCTGAACGAAACTGAGGCACGCTATCAGAAACAAGTTCTTCTGGCATGCAAAAATTGATCACAACTCGTCTATGGTACACTCAGTAGTAGTGCTTGATCCCATATGCTTAACCTCAATCCATTTGGAATGACTATTTACTAGTACCAGAAAGTGATCATTACCCTTTTCACAAAAATCTACATGAACTCTCTGAAAAGGTCTACTTGGCCATGACCAGGGTTGCAGTGGTGTTTTTGGTGGTTTATTCTGGCAATTTTGGCAGACGCTACATTTGCTCACCAGTGACTCGATGTCACTGCCAATACCAGGCCAATACACAAAACCTCTGGCAATTGACTTCATGCTTACAATGCCAGGATGTTTGGCATGAAGTTCATTCATAATTTTGTTTCTAAAAGACTCTGGTACAACCACTCTGTAACCCCACTGAATGCATCCCTGCTCACATGATAATTCATGGCGTTGATTATGAAAAGGCTTCAGCTCAGAACTGGGTTCAATCAGAGTTCAGAACTGAGTTCAATCCACTATCGATTTCAGTCCAACCGTTCAATGTCTGTTCATAGACCCACTTCAGCACAGTGTCCTTCTTTGTTTCTGCTGCAATTTCTGTTGCAGTCACCGGAAAGTCTTCATCTACCACTTGCAGTGTGTAGATTGAGTTCTCATGGGGTAACCGGGACAACACACCTGCAACTGCGTTGCACTTGGAGCTTCTGTACTCAACCTTGTAGTCATACTGGGACAGCAAAATTGCCCAGCGCTGCATCCTTGATGCCGCCATGGAAGGTATAGCTGACTTGGGACCAAGTATCACTAGTAGTGGTTTGTGATCAGTCACTAGGGTGAATGGTCTGCCGAGAAGAAACTGATGGAATGTCTTGATTCTGAACACGATGATCAGTACTTCCTTTTCTATCTGCATAATTGCTTTCACTCGGCGATAGGGTGCGGGATGCAAAAGCAATTAATTACGTGGGAGATCACTGCACCTACACCATAACTTGAAGCATCACAAGCAAGTTTCATCTCGTGTGTTGTATCGTAGTGAACAAGGAGTTTGTCACTTGTCAAATTTTCCTTGCAGATGTCATTTGCATGTTGCTGTTCCTTTCCCCACGGCCATTTCACATCTTTTTGTAGCAGATGATGTAGTGACTTTAGCACAGTTGCTAAATCAGGAAGGAATCGTGCATAGAACTGCACCATCCCAAGGAATGATCGTAGCTCTGACACATTGTTGGGTTTTGGAGCATTCACTATTGCTTCCACTTTCGCCTTACCAGGGCGAAGTCCGATGGCATCTACTTTGAGTCCAAGGTAGAACCACCTCTGACTGCGCAAATGCACATTTACTTTGTCGCAGTTTGAGATTGTGCCAGTTCAGTCGTGTGAGAATTCGCTCAAGGATTTCCAGATGTTCTACCATGCCCTCTGTGAATATCAGTAGGTCATCCTGGTTGCACACACAGTGCGGAATGCCTTATAACATTTTGTCCATGACAGACTGAAAAAACTTTGGGGAGGATTTCGCACCATAGGGCAGCTTTGTATATGAATACAAACCCTTGTGTGTGTTGATAGTCAAGTACTGCTGACCTTATCGACATTGAGTTGGGCGTCAGCGTAAGACAAATCCAGTTTAGTGAAGACTCTTGCTCCGCTAAGTTCTACGTACAGATCTAGCGAGGTTGGTAACTGAGATTGTTCGTCATCAACGGCTTGGTTGATTGTGACTTTGTAGTCACCACATAGTCAAACAGTTTTGTCGGCCTTAGGTACGGCCACAATTGGCGTTGCCCAGTTACTCTGGTCTGTCTTCACAAATACTCCATTCCGCTCTAACCTGTCGAGTTCTTCCTCCACTTGTTGCTTTAATGCATATGGTACAGGTCTTGGTCGACAATACACAGGTTTCACATCATGCTTGTCGAATGTGTGCAGAGTACCCTGTTATTCCAGTGTAACTTTCTGCAAAAATGCTTGCATGTTTGCTTATGATGTTTTCAAGACGTGATTTGGACAAATTGACGCTGAAAATGTTCTTCCAGTCTAACTCTATTCTACTCAGCCAATCCTTTCCAAGGAGGGCTGGCCACTATGATGGGCAGTGCTACTGACTGACCATTATGCTGAACTTTACAGTTCATTTGTCCACATGTCTCCAAAACTTCACCCGAGTAAGTTCTCAGCTTGACCTTACTCTCAAACAATGGTATCTGTGGGACCTTTGTTTCATACAGGTCTTTGCCCATGACCGAACAATCTGCTGCCGTGTCAATACGCATATCAATTAACTGTTCATTTATCAATAGTTTAGATCAAAAGTCCTTGCCTTGGCTGGTTGTAGGCTTATCGATGTTGGTTGCATAAATGGTGTACAACCCAAGCTCATTTCCATCTGGGTTCACCTCCAAGTTGTGAACTCCTCTCTGGTGTTTTCGCTTGATTCCCGCAAATTGTTGGTTTCCTGTTTTAAGCTTGGCCCGACATGCTGAGGCGATATGGGCATTCTTCTGGCAGTTATCTCACTTGGCCATTTTGAACTGACAAAATTGGGATGAGTGATTACCGTTGCAACGATAACAACTGGCTCAACTCGGCTCCCCGGCATACTTTGGTTTTGGTTTAGCGCCTCTTGGTTTGGCCATAGGCACTGTGACTGTAGATGGCCACTGCAGTCTGTGGTGGATGAAACTCACGAGCATTCTTTGATGCCATCTCCATTGTTGGAGCAATCTTGCATGCTTTCTCGAAAGTAAGATCTGGAGTGTTCATGAGTTTGGACTGAATTCGTTCATCCACTAGACCACAAACAAATCTGTCACATAGTGCGCGAACGAGAAAGGTTCCAAAGTTACAATGCAAAGTTACTTTTTTTAAGGCAACAATGTACTCATTGATTGTCTCATTCTGCTTCTGGTTTCTAGTGCCATATTTATAGCTTTCTGCAATTTCCAGAGGCTTTGGGTTGAAGTGCTCCTCCAACTCCTTCATAATGTCATTCAATGGCTCGTCTTTTGCCTTTATTGGTGCAAGGAGATTCACGAGTGTGCCGTACACTTTAGGACCAATCTCCGTGAGTAGAATCGCTTTCATGCATTCGCAAATGGCCTTATTTGTTTCAGTCACTATCTCCTTCACCACTAATCTCCATTGTGTTGTTTACCGTGAAGAACATGTTTGCTTTCTTCATATAGGAGCTGAACAGCTCTCTACTCTTGTCAAAAGTGCCAAGGTTTCCGATATAGCCCCTTGGACGCTGCCGTTGTGTCATTCTCTTTTTTTAAAGTCCGTTCATAAACCCCGATTTCCTGTCTGTTCTAGTGTAATAATTCACCTAAAACCTAGCTGTACAAAGGCTATTCAGTTTGAGGAACTCGACAAAAAAAAATCTTATACAATCCCAAGGATGGCATCTTGCCACGTAGACACAACATAGCGATAGCCTGACAAACTCTCGACGATTTGTCCAGCTGCTGTTTTAAACTACAGTCCCCTGCATAGAAGGATCTGCGGCCTTTCGTGTCCAGCTCGCAAACAACTGCGACACAGCTCCGTATTTATTGTTAAAATGTTAAACAATACTGCATATTGCAAAAACAGTCCTGCACTATATTTTAAAGGATGAGTTCACAAACTGTATCCCATCCTTGGCGCCAATTTTGCCGGACGGCAGAATGAATAACAACTTACACGCTGGTTGCCTGGATCACGAGAGACAGATTTATTACCCAACATTCCCTGCTTATATTGAACACCAACTCATTAACATATACATGAATATATATGAATACATTACAACCATGAACAAGGGAAGGCAAGGGTTTGTGGGTATCCACATTCATATAAACTATGATTTATGAGAATGTAAAACTATTTGGATACTGTTAATACTTTTGTCTATAAAATGCTACTGTCCAAATGAGCAGGAAAGTGGGAAGGTAAGACAATAATGGGTGGGGATTGCTTGGACTGTTGGACAGCTGGATGAAGGCTGGGTTTCCTGTAATAAGTGACACCAAATCTTTTCCTCCATCTTTGAGAAAGGTCAAGAACACGATGGATTACTCTCCATTTGCCTGAGTGCAGCTACAACAATAGTGAAGAAGTTCAACATGTTCTATAGTGAAAAGAAACGTGTTTGATTGGCATTCTATTCACACCAAACAGTCATTCTTACAACCAGTGGCTGTAATGTGTACCATCTATAAAATGCACTGCAATAACTTGCCAAGACTACTACAGAAACGTTCTCGCTTATTATCTCTACCACCATGAAGGACAAAGACAGCAAGTGAATGGAACATCACTGTTTGCAGGTGCTTGCTTTCTAATTGCACACTATCCTAATATTGAAACTTATCATTGCTCCTTCATTGCTGGGTCATAATGTTGGAACTCTCTTCCCGATAGCATTTTGGGAATTCATTCACCAGATGCATTGGAGCAGAGTACAGTAGGTGGTTTATCACTATCACTACCACTTCATGGGCATTTAACAATGAATAATAAATCCTGGTCTCACCAGCAGCACCAACATTGCAACAAAATGAGTAGATTAAAACAAAAATATAGGATTACAAGAATAGTTAAAAACACCAACAGCCATGAATCTAGCACTATCTCCTGTCTATCTGATAGCAAAATGCATTTGGAGTTTGCCTCTGTCATCCTTCACAATTGCCTAATTGTGATCTCATGAAGAAATCTATGCTTTATTTTTAAAATAATATCTATCATGTAATGATCTTGGTTCACTTTATGTACTACACTATATATTGCATGGCACATTAGAGAAAGCCAATGTGTTCATTGTTAACTGCAGCAATAAAGGAATCAGAACCTCTATATTTACAAGCAAGGAATTATTCATAGGTAAATATTCTACTTTCAACTTCAACCACAATTACCCTCTTTGTAAAATAACTGAAACATTTTGTTTCTTCAGAAAGCATGAAATGTACTTGGACAGAAATACATTAATAATGAAAAATATTAAATTTCAAAAAGGCACCCTTAATCCTGATCTTCTCCAGATTCTGATTTTCAAGAATAAACCAAGATTTATCCAAGGTTTAACCAATTATATTTTTTATTGTATTTATCATGTTACTGTGCGGAGATCTGTGATCAAGTGAAATTACAACACGCTGCATTGATAGCCCAAGCATGTGACTGATGTTTTTCCTAACATATTCCCTGCAGTTAAGCAGCAATCTATAACAATTGATTTGGAGTCAAGATGATAAGAAAATAATAACATGATTTTTTTTCTGTTAGTAATTGAATCTTTTTCTCAGGGTGCAAATGTTAAATACTAGAGGGTACATATTTAAGATGAGAGGAAGGGAGTTTAAATGAGTTTGGGAGGCAAGCTTTGTTTTTATTTTACACTGAGTAGGCACCTGAAAAGTCCCGCCAGGAGAGGTGATAGAAGGAGATATAATAGCAACATTTTTAAAGAATTTATAAAGGTGCATGATCAGGCAAAGAATGGGAAGATATTGGCCATACACAGGCAGATGGAATTAGTTTATACAGTAGTGGCATCAGAGCTGGCATTGACATATACGACATGGAAACAGGTCCTTCTGACCTCTGTGTCCTCGCTGACCACCAGTTCACACTAATTCTGTGTTTTCCAACTTTTGCATCCACTCCTTTCACAACACATGGTGAGCCATTGACCTATTCCTGAGATGTACTGATCATATTGTATCCTTGAGCTGTGTCAATTAGGATTAATTAAATGGGGGAAAAAAAACTACTATGTTGAGTTTCTTTAAGGATATGTATAGTAGACTGAAATCTGGTTAACAATGAAAAGACAAAGGGTAAATAAACAGGCTCTTCTTTGATTGGCACATTTTGCTGATTAGACTGCTACAGTGGGCTCCAGCAATACAGAATTATATCAACTAGTTAATTGTGGGGACCAAATGTGACATGACACCAAACTAATTGGGAATGTGAGTAGCGATGAGAATGTAAAGTAATTTCACCAGAATACAGACAAAGTAAATGAATGGGCGACCACATTGTAGATGGAGTACCATGTGGGGCAAGGTGAGCTTATCAACTTTGATCGGAAAAATAGAAATGGTGAGGTTTTGTGAAATGTCAATGTTCAAAGGATAATGGGTTCCTCCGTGCACTAGTCACCAAACACTAACATGGAGGGAGCAATGGAGGTGGTGCAGCTGGCCTCAGGTCTGATCTGGCAGATCAAAACTGACCACGCAAGAGGTGATGTGGACAACGAGCAACAGCTGAAATGAACATCACCACACTATAACTTCAAGGCCCTGCATATCCATAAAATGATCATTACGATCAAACCAGCGCCCCAACCAATTACATTGCGAGTGTGAAAATGCATACCAGGAGCAGCACCGGGTATACCAAAACATTATGAGATGGCACCACAGCACACCACAGGATTTCATCCATGCTGAGCATGACCACCAGCCTGCAATAGGTAACGGTGATCTTGCCACTAGTGGTTATCATCAAAGCTCTGCAATCCTCTCACATCTTGTGAGAAATAAATACATAACGACGAAAAAGGTAACTAGAGAGAGAATGGGACCCCTCGGGAATCAAAGCGGTCAACTGTGTGGAGCCAGAGGAGATGGACAAGGTCCTCAATGAGTATTTCTCCTCTCTAGTTACCGAGGAGAAAGACAGGAGGACGGAGGAACTTGGGGGCAGTCAGTGTTACGGTCGAAGAGGTTCTGACCGTACTATCGTGTATGAAGGTAGACAAATCTCCAGGGCCTGATCTGATATATGCGAGGACATTGTGAGAAACTAGAGAGGAAATTGCGGGAGCGCTAGTTGAGATTTATGAGTCGTCTTTAAATACAGGAGAGGTGATGGAAGACTGTTGTGCCTCTATTCAAGAAGGGCTGCAGGGAAAATGCTGGGAACTATAGGCCAGTGAGCTTAACAACTGTCATTGAAAAGCGACTAGAGACTATTCTGAGCAATAAGATCTACAAACATTTAGATGGACAAGGGCTGATTAGGAATAGTTAGGGTGGTCTTGTACGTGGAAGGTCGTTTCTCACAAATCTGAGTTTTTTGAAGATGTGACCAAAAAGGTCGATGAGGACAGGGCTGTAGATGTATATATGGACTTCAGCAAAGCATTCGACAATGTTCCGCATGATAGGCTGCTCTGGAAGGTTATATTATGGGATCCAAGGAGAGATAGTTGAATGGATAGAATATTGGCTTCATGGAAGGAAGCAGGGGGTGATGGTGGGTTGCTTCTCGGACTAGAGGTCTATGACTAATGATGTGCCTCAGGGTTCGGTGCTGGGCCTGTTACTGTTTGTCATCTATAAAAGTGATTTGGATGAGAATATACATGGCAAGATTAGCAAGTTTGCAGATGATATAAAAGTGCGTGGTTTTGCAGATAATGAAGATGGTTGTGAAAAATTGCAGCAGGATCTTGATCGATTGACTAGATGGGCTGAGGAATGGTTGTTGGAATTTAATACAGAGAAATGTGAGAAGTTGCATTTTGGGAAGTCTAACATGGGCAGGGCCTACACAGTGAATGGTAGGGCTCTGGGTAGTGTTGTAGAGCAGAAGGATCTAGGAGTGGAGGTGCATGGTTCCTTGAACGTGGAGTCGCGGGTAGATAGGGTGGTCAAAAAGGTTTTTGGCACATTGGCCTTCAGCAGAGTATTGAGTATAGAAGTTGGGAGGTCATGTTGCAGCTGTACAAGATGTTGGGTGAGGCCGCATTTAGAGTATTGTGTTCAGTTCTGGGCACCATGCTATAGGAAAGATGGAGAGGATACAGAGAAGATTTAAGAGGATGTCGCCAGGAATAGAGGGTCTGAGCTATAGGGAGTGGTTGAGTTGGCTGGGTCTCTATTCCTTGGAGGGCAAGAAGATGGGTGATCTTATAGAGGTGTATAAAATCATGAGAAGAATAGATCGGGTAAACACACAGAGTCTCTTGACTAGAGTAGTTGAATCGAGGACCAGAGGACAGGTTTAAGGTGAAGGGAAAAGATTTAATAGGAATCTGAGGGGGTAACTTTCACTCAAAGTGTGGTGGGTGTATGGAACAAGCTGCCAGAGGAGATAGTTGAGGAAGGGACTATCTCAACATTTAACTGACAGTTAGACAGGTACATGGATAGGATAGGTTTGGAGGGGTATTGACCAAATGTGGGCAGGTGGGAGCTGTAGCTGGGATATGTTGGCTGGTGTAGCAAGTTAGATCCACACTGTATCACTCTGTGACTAAATGCTGGAAGACAATTAAACAGCCAATGAGAACAGGAATTTCCATGAAAATCGACATCCTCAGCAGTGATTGGCTCAGCATGAGCGCTGAAGACCTAAAAAAACCCAAACCTAATCAAAAACAAAAGATGTACTGCTGTAACTATTACCAACTAGGGAGCAGTCCTGAGCTACCATCCATCTCTTTGGAGACTCGGTCTCTTTAATTGGACTTTTATAGACTTTATCTTGCACTATCTTTCTGCAAACTGGATAGTACATAACAAAAATGATTTTCACTGTACCTCGGTACACATGACAATAAACAAAATTATAAAATAATAGAAATGTTATGGTCAATAGGGCTGAAAATAATAAGATCAAATGAGAACTTACCAGTTCGAAGTTTGATCTGTATTTTATGAGGAGTTACGCTGAGGGATTACGTGAAGACCCCGTCCAGCACGCATGCGCGACATTCTTCAAAGCAGCGATGTGGATTCACAGAAAAAACACAACGATTGAAATAAATATAGTAAAGAAAAAATAAGAACTTAATTACCAGTTGATCTGTATAATAGAGGGTGGGAGCGGAGGGCACGTAATCCCTCATCGTAACTCCTCATAAAATACAGATCAAACTTCGAACTGGTAAGTTCTCATTTAATCTTACTATTTTATTTCGGAGTCACGTGAGTGACTACGTGAAGACTTCAAAGCTCAGTGATTCCGAACAGTGTACCAGCTCATGCTTCACTCACTGAAGACCTTTGGGTGAGGAAGTATGTTATCACAATCAACAATAACCTGTTTGTGAACTAAAACAGGTTTATTAATAACAACAAAAACAGAGAGCTCCCCCGGGCTTAAATTAAATGTTATCTAAAATTCTGTCTGCAAATGTAGCAGGTTCCGCCAGTGGCTTATTATAAAACCTTTGGAAAGTTCTTTCCAAGGACCATCTCGCTCTGGCCAGAATATGGTCCATAGGCACGTCCATTCGCCTAGCCGCCGACGTGGATGCAGCCCTGGTGGAGTGAGATTTGTAAACATTAGTGTTGATTCCCGCGGACTTAAGCACCTGCTTGAGCCACCTTGAAATGGTTCGGCTGGTCACCTGACCATGAGGCTTCTTGCGTCTTATCCATAAGGCTTTTTCGCTCCCTCTTAATTTGTATGTTGTGTCTATGTAAATGGCGAGATGGGTCTTGGCACGCAGCCGTGGGTCAGATGAATATGCCCAGAACTCCATAACTGGAGGCTTGGTTCCTGGTCTAGTTTGTTTGACCAGACCCTGAATATGGAATGTGATATGACTGTCATGCTGTCCAGCCACACAAGGTGGAGGGACTGTACCCTTTGTGCTGACACTAGTGCCATGAGCATGACTGATTTTAGGGTAAGTTGTTCCAGCATTGGTGACCTGGGTGGTGGCCATCCCCTAAGGTACGTCAGCACAATGCTGACATCCCAGAGCTGAGTGTACCTTGGTCTGGGGGAATTAGTGTTAAAAATACCCCTCATGAGTTTGACCACCAGTGGATGGGACCCCAAAGCCTGTTGTCCTGCTGCTGGAACCAAATAAGCTGACAACGCACTCCTGGCTGTATTTATGGCATTGTAGCTGAGTCCATCCCGTTGTAATCCAACCAGGAACTCCACAACACCGGTTGCTGTTGAGTAGGTAGTTCCTGTTTTGGAGCAATACTGTTCCCATTTCTTTATGTTGGTCAGGTATTGTCTCCTGGTGGACTCCCGGTGGGATGCGGTCATCATGTTGATGGCGTCCTCAGACAGTCCCAGGCCCAGTAGAGGTCTTTTTAGAATCTGCAAGCCAGGAGATTGACTCTGTCATGGCACGGGTGACTAATGCCTGACACTGGGTGGATTAATAATTCTGGACTGCTGGGGAATTCCAACGGTGTTTCGACAGCCATGTCGAGGGCCACTGGGAACCATGGCTGTGTAGGCCAGTCGGGTATTATCAAGATTCCTGAAGCGGAATCCAATTGAATTTTGCGTAATACCCGACTGATGAGGCAGAAGGGAGGAAAAGCATAGAAGAACATTTTCCCCCAATGCAGCGTGAATGCATCAACTACTGCTGCCTCAGAGTCTGGTTCCCAAGCGACATACGTTGGTACCTGGTGATTCAGCCTGGATGCAAATAGATCGATATCTGGTGTGCCATATTGCTTTGCAATTTCAGCAAATACTTTGGGATTTAACATCCATTCAATGTTATCGTTAAATTTGCGTGACCTGGTGTCTGCCACTGTATTTTGCTTACCTGGTAGGTAAGTTGCTGATAACCAAATATGTCTTTCGACACACCATTGCCAGATTAAGTTGACCAAATTATCACATGATATCAACTTTACACCACCCATGTGGTTGATATAAGCCACCACCGTGGTATTATCTAATAACAACTGGACATGTGCGTGATGCGTATTAGATGAATATGCTTTTAAACCATAAAACGCACCCAACATCTCTAAGTAGTTAATACCCCGTGTCTGTAGGCAAGATGATTCAAAATTAGTCCATCTGCCCCCTGTGCTGGATTGCATGTTAGTTGCTCCCCAGCCCAAAGCACTGGCATCCGTTTGAATGGTTAATCATTAGTTTGTTGCATGATTGTGCCAACTCTGATGCTTTCCCCTTCGGCAGAGTTACAGTCATGCGAATAGTGTCAATCATAAATCCTAGATAGTCCTTGGTTGTGGACTGTGTCAAATTGTATTTATCTGGATGTATGACAAACCCCAAAGTTTCAAACAAACGTTTGGTGGCTGCCACTGCCAAAATGGCTGTCTCCAAGGTTTTCCCTACTATTAAAATGTCTAAGTACGCCATGACTATATGCTTTTGTTTCCTCAATAATGCCAAGGCAGGTTTTAAGATTTTTGTGAACAACCTTGGAGCTGAGGTTAGCCCATTTGGTAAGGCTTTAAATTGCCATAGCTGTTTCATCCAGATAAACTTTAGGTATTTACATTGCTCCTTGTGTATGGGTACTGAGTAGTAGGCATCTTTTAAATCAATGTTTGCCAGAAAGTACCCTCTAGAAATCAATTGTCTGGTTGTTTCAAAAGTTTCCATCTTGAAATGTATATACTTAACAGATTTGTTTAAAGAAGATGACGATGACGATGCGACATCCACCATCTTTTTTAGTTTTAGTGAAAATATTAGCACAAATTCCAAAGGTTCATGTTTTGTTCTTTCAATGACACCTTTTGCTAGTAGCCTCATCCGTTCAGCTTGACCCTCTTGTTTCTCTTTGACTGAGAGGGTGAATACCCTTTGGGGTATATGCTGAACTGGCGGCATGTTTTCATGAACGAAGTCGATTTTATAGCCATGAATGCTGCTGAGTATATATTTGTCATTAGTGATAGACTCCCATGCATCCAAAAACAAGTGCAATCTCCCCCCTGTTTGTATAGAACCCCTACTGCTCATATGCTGAGAGGAACCAGATCCACCTACCTCCATGGGTACTGGTGCTTCTTCTGCCTCTTCGCTGGATGATGAGATGTCTGCTGGGCTGTAGTGGGCTGCTGTTGATGTTGATGTTGCTCTTGATGTTGATGTTGGGGGTGGCACATTTTCCATGGGGTCCGCTCTGGGCCCGGGCATAAAAAAGGCTTACGGGGAATGGTTGCGGACCCCGAGCTTTCAATAGTCCCATATGGTAGTCGGCGACTGGTGGACGCCGTGGGGTACTGCCGCCTGGGTTTGTTAGGTCTGCTCGGTCTCAAACCTGCCCTCATGAGACCAAAGGTCTTGGACTCTTCCTCCAAGTCTTTCACCTTTTTTGGAACGTCCTTTCCAAAGAGCAGAATTGGAGGTTCTGAACCCGGTTTTGCATAGTCCCGCAAACTTAGGGTTGAGGGCAGGCTTGATGATTTCCTTCCGTAAATTGTTAATCTCGAATTGAGTGGTGCACAGCAGAGCTAATGTATCTTGCTGATTTGTGGTGATGTCCACACCATCTATGGACCGAGCATATGAAGTTATTCCTGCTGTCAGGAGTTTTAGGGTTTTCTGGAGCTTCAACTCCAGGTTCCTGATATTCTGCCCCAAATGTTCCCAAATTTGGCTGTTTACAGCTGGTACATTCAGTGATGTACAATTTTCTGGGGCTGAATATAATTCAAGAGCCTCATTGACCACCCATTCTTGTAGGGGTTTTGAGGACAGGTGGTCAATGCTGGCTGCAAGTTTCGGCTCTAAAGGCCGACCCGCTCGTGGAGTGGCCACGTAGCGGTTGACCACACCCAGCAGCTCTTCCTGATCCTGTACACCCTGCGTACTCCGGACATCTTCAGCCAGCGACCCCTCTTCTTGACCAGCCCAGACCTGGATGCCAATGCTGCCTTCAATAGAAGGTGAAGCAATGGCCAATGCCGTAAAGGGCACTGCGGGAGTGCCTGAGGGCCCTTGGCGAGTCTGCTGTTGCTCTCTCAGTAGATCTCCTGGAGCAATCGAGCGGTGAGGCATCTTCATCCGAATCGTCGGATACTACCGCCCGGTTCTGGCTGCAGGTACCTCCAGCCCGCTGCTCAGGCTGCACTAGCGGTGCTGGGCTCGGCTCGGTAGTCTATCCTGCCGCCTCTCGCCCCCCCCCCCCTCCAAAGAACGCTCCTCAACGGGAGACCAACGGGGGCGAGCTACAGATTTCTTTCCTCTGGTCTTGCTCATTCTTTCTGGAACACAAAGCAGACCACAGAGAAAATACACACGGCCAAAGTAAAACACTTACCTGTCGGCCCGACTTTCAAATTGTAGCGGGAGCGCCTTGAACTCCCGTTCGTCGCGGGTGCACTGCATGAACGCTAATGTCATGCATGCGTGCTGGACGGGGTCTTCACGTAGTCACATCATGTGACTCTAAAATAAAATAGTGTTCTTAGTCTTTGCTGCCTCATATTCTCGTGCTCCTTGTCTCTGAAACTCTTATGCTAACCATATTTTCATTGTACCAATTGCATTTGTTTTGACATAATTCTCTTGTGCATTGCTTTTTTGAACTTTCATTTTCTTTAGTGCCTATAAATACCTAAAGTTCCAAAATTAATGAATTTTTATGTCAATTATTTTCTTGACTTTCCTTTTTAAAAGAGCGCAGTAAATTGAGGCATTGAAAAAAAGTTGAGTTCGGTGGGGTAGTTAGGGTGTGAGCATTTTCCAAGTGAAATATGAGGTGCTATTTCCAATTTGCATGTGACCTCACCCCGAAAGGAGCCCCAGGGCAGAAAGGTCAGTATGGGAAGGGGAGATAAAATGTTTGGCAACTGGGAGATCACGTAGACCAAGGAGGACTGAGCATAGCGGTTCAGCGAAATGATCTCCTAGTTTGCGCTTGGTCTCGCCAATATATGGGAGTCCACACCGAGAGCAACGGATACAGTAGATGAGCTTGGAGGAGGTGCAAGTGGCTCACCTGAAAGGACTGTCGGGGTCCCTCGATGAAGTCGAGGGAGGAGGTATAGGGGATAGCTGTTATATCTCCTATGTTTGCAAGGTAAAGTTCCTGGGGTGGTAGTGTTTTGGGTGGGAAGGGATGAGTGAAGCAGGGACTTGCAGAGGGCATGGTCTCTGTGGAAAGCGGAAAGGGGTGGAGATGAGAATATGTGACTGGTGGTTGGATTCCGTTGGAGTTGGCAAAATCAGGCCATTGACCTAAAATGTTAATTCTATTTGTCTCTTCACTGATGCTCCATGGACTGCTGAGTATTTCCAGGATTTTCTGTTTTCATTGCACAAAAACAATGCTTCATTGGCTATGCATTAATTTGAAGGGAAAGCAATAAAACTACTTTTTAAGTGCAAGTCTTTCTTTCACTATTCAAATTACTCAAATCTGATTTTATGTCAAAGCTGATTTTATTACTGATCATGTTAACATTTTTCATCATCAATCCAGTAATGATTTTGGCCAATTAGATCATCTGATTGTGAAATTGACAGTGAATGATGAAGGTGAACAACCCAGATCTTGCACAGAACAGGGAGGCAGTTGTAGGTCAGTTCTGTAAGAACAAATGGGTCTAAAATAAGAAGCTGTGATTGTGACTATTAAACCATGGGGAATACAACAAAGGTTTGGTTGGACTACTGTGGACAGGGCGTCCAACAATGATACCATCTTACTCTTGTGGTAATTATTATTCTACCCGGCAGAAAGTTTTTTTCCAGATCCTTTCACAATAACTTTATGTGGGTGCTTATTTACTATTTGGTTTTAAAGCTATGACTTGGAACAGCTTGGCTAGAGGAATACCTTGTTCTCGATTCCAAGTACTCACTGCCTCAGCCAGCACATTGTGACAACCCAAATAATTTGCTAAATATAATAGTGTATGCTGTATTTTGATGTCACTTGAGGAGAGGAGGATATAGTTTTCTTAGATGATCAGCGCCTCATCTAGCTGATGATCAGCTCATCTAGCGATCAGCTGATGATCAGCTAATGTGGATTATGCTGTCAGTCTGTTGTTTGACCATTCTGTGGAGCTGCTCTTCCTATTTTGTCATGTCTCCAGGCGATAGTGAGGACGACTTGACAGATCAACATGCCTTTGTCTTGTTAAAATCTTATGCAGATTTATTCACATGGACATGACATAATCGCATCTAGCATTATGAGAATTTTTCAATGGAGACACAAGCGAACGAACACGCTGGATTCCAGAATACAAAATAAAGCTCTGGAGAAACTCAACTCTTTGTTTTTTTGCTCAGGGTCCCAAAGACTGAAGAACGGCCTCGACCCTAAATCTCGTTTGTCCATTTCCCTCCACAGATGCTGCCTGACCTGCTGGTTCATCCAGCACATTATTTTTAATTCAATGCTGATCAAATTTATTATTTGTTGCTCAACTCAGTTTGTATTCTTCATTTTATCCCTCAGGTTCCTGCTAAGTCCACTGTTAGAACCCACAATTGGAGCACAAAGGTCACAATGTGAGTACACAAAAATGTTTTAATAAATTCTGCATTTTTCTTTCAGCATCGATGTAACCTTGTATACTTTTTGAAAGATTACCTGTTGTTAATTGGCCCAGGTGCCAGTATGATTTGTGACGTGCTTTCAGGTTACTACCAATGCTTCTGCAGTTCTCCTGATAATATCCCGTGGTTAACTCTCTTTTCAATATATATTTGCCTTTATTATGAAGTTCTTGTCTGTGAGGATTTGGTGACATGGGAAAATCACTGGCATATGCAGTCCTGCTGCTCCACTCTGTGGAGCTTCTTTGTTGTGGAAAGTTTAATTAAAAATAAAATATCACAGGAAGAACAACCGAAAAGGTTCACCTACCTGTAGCCAAGGTGAGAACTGTGTCTTTTAAGCTCAACTTCCATTGGTAATTTCTTGCACAATAGCATAGACTATTGTGCAATTAATTACCAATGGAAGTTCAAGAATTCAAGAGAGTTTTATTGTCATGTGTCCCTGACAGGACAATGAAATTCTTGCTTTGCTTTAGCACACCAGAACATAGCAGGCATGAATACTGAACAGATCAGTGTGTCCATATACCATTGCATAAATATATACACACATGAATAATTAAACTGATAAAGTGCAAATAAACAGATTATTGGCTATTAATGTTCAGTTTTGTCCGAACCGAGTTTAATAGCCTGATGGCTGTGGGGCAGAAGCTGTTCCTGAACCTGGATGGTGTGGGTCCTTGATGATGCTGATCCCCTCGATGGACGGGAGGTCAGAGTCGATGATGGACTGGGCAGTGTTTACCACTTTTTTTCCGCTCCAGGGCTTTTCCGCACCAGGGCCCTCAAGTTTCCAAACCAAGCCATGATGCAACCAGTCAGCATGCTCTCCACTGTGCACCTGTAGAAGTTAGAGAGAGTCCTCCTTGACATACCGACTCTCCGTAATCTTCTCAGGAAGTAGAGGCGCTGATGTGCTTTCTTTATGATTGCATCAGGGGTTCTCGGACCAGGAAAGATCTTCAGAGATATGCATGCCCAGGAATTTGAAGCTCTTGACCCTTTTGATATAAACGGGACTGTGTGTCCACATCCTCTCCCTTCCAAAGTCCACAATCAGTTCCTTGGTTTTGCTGGTGTTGAGGGCCAGGTTATTGTGCTGGCACCATTTGGTCTTACTGTTGAGCTTACTGAGATATTTTATATTTATTTAAACCATCATCTATATCAAAACCTACTGGCCTTAAGATCACCAAACTGTCCATTTTAACCGATTTCTTGTTCTGCTCTCACTGACTGGGTTAAAATACATCTAATTGAATATATTGGAGTAATCCTGCTTACACTTTTAATTAATTTTATGCACCATCTAAAGAGGAAATTTGAATTTGCATATGATACAAAGTTATAGCGCTTTTTAATAATGGGATCTGTGGGATTTAGAATGTTACATTCATCCTAATCACTTGCTGGATGGTGAGTTCTAATACTGGTTAGAACTCATGGTTTGTGCAGATTTTCTATCAATATTGTGAGAGATAAATAAAAGGGTGTCATGTTTTGCATCAAGAGTGTTTTATTGTCATACTAGACCAAGTGGGACTCGTTGGGTTCCATCCCCCAACGTGGAGGTGGGGGCGCAGCGTCACACAGGAGGGCTGATCCCCAAAAGCAATATTCCACCACTCACCCGTAGCTCCCAACTGCGCAAGCACGGCTAATAGGTTCCTGTTGTGACATAGGAGATGGAGGCATTACTGTGCAGGCTAAGTGCAGACCCATTGGATCTGCTCCCCCAACGTGAGATTCCACCACTCACGCATAGCCCCCGACTGCGCAGGCGCAGCTCATTTCTCCTCATCCCCTAGCACTCCGTCCTCTTCTTCTTCACCTTCCCTCTTCATTGCCTAGAGAGGGAGGGGGGTAGAGAGGGAGGGGTGGTACAGAGTGAGAGGGGGTAGTGGGAGGTGGGGTATAGAGGGAGGTGGGGTAGAGAGGGATGGGGGTAGAGCGGGAGAGGGATGGGGTAGAGATGAAGTGGGAGGGGGTATAGAGGGAGGGGGAGGGGGTTGAGGGAGAGGGGCAGAGAGGGATGGGGTAGAGGGAGGGAGGGGGTTGGAGGGAGAGGGAGGGGGTAGAGTTGGGGGAAGGAGTGTAGAGATGGAGGGGGGTAGAAAGCGAGGGGGGTTAGAGAGAGAGGGGGGATAGAGTGGAGGGAGGGAGAGGGCTAGGGAGCGAGGGGGATAAAGAGGGAAGGGGTATAAAGGGTACCCCATCATCCTCATTTCCCTCATCCTTCTTCCCTCACTCCTATTCCCTGCCCCAGGACCTACCCAGGTTGTAGAGCGGTGGCAGGGCCTGGAACTCGGCTTGGTTCTCGTACTCGGACTTGATTCCAGCAGCGCTCGGCTCTACTCCAGCTTGAGCACCAGGCTCGCATCGAGCCAGGGCCCGCGGCACCTCCCACGCTACCAGGTGTTGGGCGTCGGTAGTCACGGCCCCATCCCAAGCCCCGGGCTGAGCTCCCACTCCAGCTCCAGCCCCTCCCACCCGTCGCGCACCGGCAATGACTGCCACGTGAGTCCGCTGGAGTGCCCCTCCGTTCTAGAGTGCCTCATCGTGCCTTGCGAGTCCATTGTGACGTCTCACGGGTTTGTTTTCCGAAATGGGTGAGTTTTCTGGCTTTTTTTAAAACATTAAACAATGGAAAAAGTGCATGAATATAGGTGGGGAATGCGACAGAAAGATGTTTATCGCCTCGACGGGAAAAATGTGAGTAGAATGTGTGAAAATGGGAAGGCTGTGGCCTAGTGTTTGGAAGAAAATAGAAATTTGCACACACACACACAGCCAGCCAGAAACATAGAGAATAGGTGCAGGAGTAGGCCATTTGGCCCTTCGAGCCTGCACCGCCATTCAATATGATCATGGCTGATCATCCAACTCAGTATCCTGTACCTGCCTTCTCTCCATACCCCCTGATCCCTTTAGCCACAAGGGCCACATCTAACTCCCTCTTAAATATAGCCAATGAACTGGCCTCAACTACCTTCTGTGGCAGAGAATTCCAGAGACTCACCATTCTCTGTGTGAAAAATGTTTTCCTCATCTCTGTCCTAAAGGAATTCCCCCTTATCCTTAGACTGTGACCCCTTGTTCTGGACCTCCCCAACATCGGGAACAATCTTCCTGCATCTAACCTATCTAACCCCTTAAGAATTTTGTAAGTTTCTATAAGATCCCACCTCAGTCTTCTAAATTCTAGCGAGTACAAGCCAAGTCTATCCAGTCTTTCCTCATATGAAAGTCCTGACATCCCAGGAATCAGTCTGGTGAACCTTCTCTGTACCCCCTCTATGGCAAGAATGTATTTTCTCAGATTTGGAGACCAAAACTGTACGCAATACTCCAGGTGTGGTCTCACCAAAACCCTGTACAACTGCAGTAGAACCTCCCTGCTCCTATACTCAAATCATTTCGCTATGAATGCTAACATACCATTTGCTTTCTTCACTGCCTGCTGCACCTGCATGCCTACTTTCAATGACTGGTGTATCATGACACCCAGGTCTCGTTGCATCTCCCCTTTTCCTAATTTGCCACCATTCAGATAATAGTCTACCATCCTGTTTTTGCCAAACAAGGCAGAGTTTTAGTAATAGTATACGTCCCAAAATGGAACAATGAAATTCTTATTTGCAGCAGCACAACATATTTGTAAACATAATAGTGCAAAGTCAAAAACAATGCCCCCAAATCTAGATAGGATTGGGCTTATCGGGTGGCGCCGCAAGCGGCTGCCTCGCCAGCAGCATGTTCGTCCTTTCATTTTTTAATTGTTTTTAGTATCTCTTCTATATTACTAAAAGTCTGATCTTGACCACTTGTCGTTCTGTATATTGATTTTAGAAAAAACGCTGCCACTTACGGCTGTGGTTTTTGGCCATCTTACTCGGAGTCCCCCTCCGCTGCGCAGGACAAGAGGATTTTTCCCATCGATAAAAAATAAAAGAGTTATTAGTGTTTAAAATAGGTTGAGATTTTCTCTCTTGAAGGCCATGCCCCTTCCGGAGGGACTTTAAAACCCGGAAGTGTTGGGTGCCTCAGTCAGTCTCTGCAAGATGGAGCGAGAGGGTCACGTCTCATAGTCTGAGTTGTGAATAACACTGAACACATGTCTACTAAACTGTGCGTGGTTTTACTGACCTGTCAGTGCCCGTAATATGGTTTGAGAAGATAGTTTGGAAAAGCTAAAGCTGTGTTGCCTTTGGTTTGGAAATGCTAAAACTGTGTTGCCTTATTAAAGTTGCCTTGCCTAACTAAAGTTGCCTTGCCTAATTAAAGTTGTCTTGCCTAATTAAAATTGCCTTGCCTAATTAAAGTTGCCTTGCCTAATTAAAGTTGCCTTGCCTTATATATAATTAAAAGTCTAATCTTGACCACTTCCTGTTTGCGCTTTATATTGATTTTATAAAAAAACACAACCACGTACGGCTGTGATTTTTGGCCATCTAGGCTCATCAGGTGCCAAAGATTTTTTCCCATCGAAGAAAAAAGAGTTATTAGTTTTTAAAAAATGTTGAGATTCTCTCTCCTGTCAATCACGCTATGAAAGCCACGCCCCTTCTGGTGGGAGGGTGGAGGGACTAAAAAACCCAGAAGTGTGGGCGTGGCTCAGTCTCTGCAAGATGGAGGAGGGAGAGGTCACGACTCGCTGTCTTTAGTGGCCTTGCACCCTGCTTGAAAGGTATGAAACTGCACTTGAATTTGGTGGCCTTCCACCCTGCTTGAAATGGAATTTCAACGAATAGCTGTGAGTCAACTGCCAGTCCACCAGCTGTGAGTGGGTGAGCTGCCAGCACAACAGGCTTGAGTGAGTGAGCCGCCAGCCCAAGAACCCATTCGGCCCACAATGTCCATACTAGCCCTCTGGAAACCAGTCCCTTCAGCCCACAACACCCATACTAGCGCTCCAGAAAGCAAATTTCAATGCACCTTAATTGGTGCATGTGACAATAAATGTTAACTTACCTTTATCATGTGGCAGTCCCCGTCTCTCTTCAGATGTCTCATTCGAAAGCTTTGAAATATGTGGCCATGTGGTGTCAGGTCTAAACATAGGTAACCTTTTAAGTGCATGACCTTATTGAAAATAGTTACATGAAATACATATATTTACTGTTGGTTGCTCACTTTCCATGGAAACTCCATTAAAATGAGCATTGGACAGATTTGACCAGATTTGATTTTGATTTTTCATTTTAACATCTCAACTCAATCCGTCATTACCTAGATATAAAACAATCTCTTTTATGTTTTATGTAAACTAATGCATTACTTTCTCGGAGGATGCATGTGATCAATAAACAATCTGGTTGAAAAAAGACAATAGACAATAGGTGCAGGAGAAGGCCATTCGGCCCCAGGAGCCAGCAACGTCATTCAATTTGATCATGGCTGATCATCTCCAATCAGTACCCCCTTCCTGCCTTCTCCCCGTATCCCCTGCCTCCGCTATCTTTAAGAGCCCTATCTAGCTCTCTCTTGAAAGTATCCAGAGAACCGGCCTCCACCGCCCTCTGAGGCAGAGAATTCCACACATTCACAACTCTCTGTGTGAAAAAGTGGTTCCTCGTCTCCGTTCCAAATGGCTTACCCCTTATTCTTAAAGTGTGGCCCCTGGTTCTGCACTCCCCCAACATTGGGATCATGTGTAAATAGCTCGTTCTAAGCTTCCCCCCAGTCAAGTTTCAGTCAAAAACTACTGAAACAAGCACTTGCGCAACTAATCTTTATTTTGACAAAACACAATTACAGTTCAATCACTATACCTAATCACCGTGGGTTCGATCCTCGTATCTGCCTGATCAAGCCCTCTAGGTCTCGCTCAAACAGAGACACTCCAGACGATCAAGCAGTCCCAAGCGTTCCCCCGAAGATCGACGCAGGACCTCGAGGCAGCGGATCTTTATAAGTTTCCGGACCTTGAGTGGCTGAACCACATGAGGGTGGCCTCTTTACAATCCAATTACAGATATCGATTAACCCCATACATAACAGACGTTTCCCTAACCCAATAATACAGCAGCTAATACATTGTATTCAAACAGGGCCTCTCGCAAGAAGCAAACATAGCAACATTTACCCCGATCTGCAAGAAAACCAGACAAGGCTCAATACCTTATCCAATCAACACTCGGCAACGTAGAACTCTGCAACATTATTTACAAGGTGTATGTCTGGTTTGCACTCATCCATCCATTCTATGCATTTTCACCTAATTGACAAGGTCTGCAGATGTTCTTTTCCCGCAGCTTGGATCTAGGCTCTTGACAAACTGGCACAACTCTGCAGCTTGTCCCAATTCCACAGAGAACACTTTTAAATTGACCAAATCTCCCAGCAGCCCTGAAGCTTTTACCCAATTTTAGAGTCCTAGCCCATCCAATCTGGCCAGGATTAACATTCCTTCCTTTTTATCATATATGATAACCCATCATTTATGATAATCAAATAGTCCAATAATGAGCTAACCAGATATACATAAATGTGTCGATTACATTTCCCATCTATCAGCAATACAAGATGATGATGTTTCTTCTCAGAATCTTATCAAGCTTACCGAGTTTTCGTGGGCATAGCTTCATAATCTCCGTCTGATGAGTCTTCACCTCACGAGTTTTCCTGGGCGCGAGTTCCCTCCATCCACGTTGTTGCCCATTCTTCCATCCCTTTCCATAGTCGAACCTATAATCTATAATTCCTGGAAAATTTGGGATAAAACAAGTTACCACCATACATCCATGCTTTCCCATACATTCACTATAATTCTGCAATACCTATTCTGCTCTATCGCTGTATTCCGAATCTTATTCTGCTCCCTAATATACTCTTTACTAGGATTAACACTAGTCAGCCCTCTTCATATTCACACAATGTTATAATATATATATCTGATGATGGGTTCACATATAAATCCGTCCATATTTCATAGAAACATAGAAAATAGGTGCAAGAGGAGGGCATTCGGCCCTTTGAGCCAGCACCGTCATTCATTGCGATCATGGCTGATCGTCCCCTATCAATAACCCGTGCATGCCTTCTCCCCATATCCATTGACTCCACTAGCCCCTAAAGCTCTATCTAACTCTCTCTTAAATCCATCCAATGACTTGGCCTCCACTGCCCTCTGTGGCAGGGAATTCCACAAATTCACAACTCTCTGGGTGAAAACGTTTTTTCTCACCTCAGTCTTAAATGACCTCCCCTTTATTCTCAGACTGTGGCCCCTGGTTCTGTTCTCGACCCACATTGGGAACATTTTTCCTGCATCTAGCTGGTCCAGTCCTTTTATAATTATATATATTCCTATGAGATCCCCCCCCCCCCTCATCCTTCTAAACTCCAGTGAATACAAGCCTAGTCTTTTCTATCTTTTCTCATATGACGGTCCCGCCATCCCAGGGATCAATCTCGTGAACCTACGCTGCACTGCCTCAATCACCAGGATGTCATTCCTCAAATTAGGAGACCAAAACTGTACACAATACTCCAATAGGATAAAAGGCAACAAATCCCATGCAGAGCCATTAGCCTTCTTTGTTAAGGAAACAAGCCAATTATCCGCAGCTGTCAACCGTAAAGATCCAAAACCATTTAGGCTAACATTAGTCTCCACCTGACTAAAGCAAGGGGAAATTTTGGTTCTTTATGATGTAATTTCCTTTTGGGGGAGGGACGGGAGAGGAGGGGGGAGTGGAGAGGGGCAATGTAGAATGGAGGGGAGGGGGGAGGAGAGTGAGAGGGGAGGGGAGGTCAGAGAAGGAGGGGGTGGAGGGGAGAGGAGGGGAAGGGGGGGAGTGGGGGGAGAGGGAAGGGAAGAGAGGGGGGGGGGTGTTGTGAGGCAAATTACACAATTCGTAATTTACTTAACTTTATTTAAGCTTTAAGCAATTAATTTCTGTAGTACATAACTTCAGAAACGTCTGGAAAACATGGCTGATTCCGCAGGCCTTTCCCGCCCGAAAATCCCCGCACATGCGCACACTCTGGAAGAGCCCCGCACATGCGCCCACTTCATCCTCCCTTTCTATTTATAAGTTGAGACGGTCAGGAGGTTTAGTATGTCTTGATGACCATCGCAGCACTGGAGTTTCAGGAGATAATGGTGTTTCAATAACTGTTGGTACATACATTGCTTGGTCATCAACTTCACTCATATTGTTATTTAGATTTACAATTTTACAATTTCTTATAAAAGTTTCCATTGGGGATGATGTTGGAGGAAGTTCTTGATTAATGTTATCAACGAGTGACACTGATGGAGAAGACGGACATGGTACAAGGTCACGAAGTGAGACAGTTGACTGACGTCCATCCTGATACTTGATAGTTGCATAAGAAGGGTTAACATCAGTCAGTTCATCAACTTCATCAACAAAGGGCTCATTCTTATTTGATTGGACATACCGACAAAGCAACACAGGCCCAGGGCTAGCCAACCATGATGGCAGAGAAGTACCACTAGAAGAACGCCGTTTGAAGTTAAAGAACCGCTCGTGTGGTGTAGTATTGGTAGCAGTTGACAGCAGAGATCTGATGGAGTGTAATGCATCTGGTGGAACACACTCCCACTGCTGTTCTGGTATGTCATTTGACTTTAAAGCCAGCTTCACTGCTTTTCAAATGATTCCGTTATACTTCTCAACCTGACAATTTCCAATAGGGTGATATGGTGCTGTTTTACTTGTTGCAAATCCTATTTAGAAAATTAGTCTTTTAAATCTTTTGGCATGAATGAGGTGCCCCTATCAGAATGTATGTAACTTGGAAATCCACAGAATGAAAACTCCGGAAGTGGCGGCGCTGCCTGGCAGCTGCGGCTCACCTGCAGTCCGTCTGTTTTTTCTTTTTTTTTGTCTTCTTGTGTTTGTTTTAGTTAGAATTTTGGTTTATTAGGCTGTGTATGTGTGTGTGTGTGGGGGGGGGGGGGGGGGGAGGGTGGGAGAAACAGGGTTTTAGTCTCTCCCTTCGGGGGGATGCGACTTTTCTTGTCTTGTCCCCCATCACCGTCTCCGTCTGCGCTGAGGCCTCGGAGCTATGGCGGTGGCGGCGGCCCGGCTTCAGAGCTGCGGTGCTCCAGTGGCGACCCGGCTTCAGAGCTGTGGTGCTCCAGCTGCGTTCCTGCGGAGACTCGGCTTCAGAGCTGCGGTGCTCCAGCGGCGACCCGGCTTCAGAGCTGCGGTGCTCCAGCTGCGTCCAGCGGCGACCCGGCTTCAGAGCTGCGGTGCTCCAGCGGCGTTCCAGCGGCCACCCGGCTTCAGAGCTGCGGTGCTCCAGCGGCGACCCGGCTTCAGAGCTACAGTGCTCCAGTTGCATTCCAGCAGCGACCCCGGCTTCAGAGCTGCCGTGCTCCAGCAGCGTCCCGGCTTCAGAGCTGCGGTGCTCCAGCGGCGACCCGGCTTCAGAGCTGTGGGGCTGCAGCGTTCCAGCGGCGGACCCTGCTTCAGAGCCGTGGCGGTGTTCCAGCGTTCCGGCGATGGCGGTGGCGGCAGCCCGGCTTCGGTGGCTTGGATGTGTGCCTAGTGGACGATAACATCGGAGGCCTGGATCGCCTCAGCGCAGAGGGAGATCAAGGAGGGAAGAAGACAAAGACTTTAAGACTTTTGCCTTCCACCACAGTGAGGAAGTGCCTGGTGAACTCACTGTGGTGGATGTTAAATATGTGTTTATTATGTGTTTTGTTTTTTATTATATGTTATGACTGCAAGGTAATGAAATTTCGTTCAGACCGAAAGGATACTTTACTTTAAACAAAAGAAACCCCAAAAAAACAGTTGATCTAAACATTTGATAACCGGAGCAGGTGACATATTTGGACATGGAAAAGCAAATGGATACCTCGAATATTCATCAACCGTGGTAAGTATATAAACATTTTGAGAGGAGAATGGTAAAGGCCCTTTGAAGTCAATACTCAAACGTTCATAGGTTGAGTCGCTTTGTTCAATCTTCCTTCTGCAGGACGGAAGAACCTTGATTTTAATTCAGCACAGATTCTACATGAAGCACACGTCATCTTCACATTTTCTGTAGAGAAAGGTACGTTTTTGTTACGAACATACTGTAACAAACGAGCGACTCCAGGATGACACAGCCCATTGTGAAGATCAGTGAGTGCAGAAGAATGAACAGAGGCACAAAATGCTCTAGTTAATGTATCCGGAGCAACATTATCCTTACCAGGGCGGTACTCAATTGAATAACTATATGCAGATAAAAATCCTCCATTCATGAATTTTACTGTTTTTAATCGTCGATCGTTTCCGATTATCCAGCATAAAAGCTACTGAACGCAGATCTGTTATCAAAGTGAAGTGCTGGCGAGCAAGGAAATGACTCAATTTTCTCACTGCTTCAATAATTGCTGTAGCTTCCTTTTCGATGGGTGGGTAGTGCAATTCACTACCTTGGAGAGTACGAGACATGAAAGCCACTGGTCGTCCTGCTTGATTTAATGTTGCTTATACTGCTAAATCAGAGGCATCACATTCAACAACAAAGGGGAGATCCTCATCGATGGCGGGTAATGTCGCAGATTCCAATTGTTTCTTTAAAGAAGTAAAGGCACCAATTGCTGTAGAATCAAGGGGGAAGGATTTTGCTCTAATCAAAGGTTGAATATTGTCAGGAAAATTTGGTATCCATTTAGAATAATATGCAAACATACCAAGAACCCTTCGTAGAGAGTTTAATGTAGCTGGGACAGGTATCTCTTTGAGTGGCTGGAGTCTTTCCGGATCAGGCTTGATTATATCATTTCCAACCCAATAACCAAGAATATTAATTGATGACACTGATGTTATTGACTTAGCCTCATCTTTTGTTAGATTTTTAGAATGTACAACATCTAAAAACCGTTGTACATTTTCATCACGTTCAGTTTGGTCTTTTACTGCAATAGTTATTATCAAGGTAAGGGATTTACTATCAATGTAAGGTTTTCCTGTTCAACAGGTTTGTCCATCTCTCTCTGAAGAACAGCCACGCCATTAGTTACACCAAAAAGGAACTCTGCAGTAGTGGTATAATTTCCCAATTTGCTTCAAACGCAGTGTATTTCTTCTCTGATTCTTTCAAAGGAATTTGGTAGTAAGCACTTTTTAGGTCAAAAGTAGAGAATATCTTATACTTAGCTCATGTATTAATAATTATGATATAGCTGGGATCACGGTGACATGGCTCCAGGGTGACCATGGCTGGGAGCTGAACATCCAGGGATATTCAATATTCAGGAAGGATAGACAGAGAGGAAAAGGAGGTGGGGTAGCGTTGCTGGTTAGAGCGGAGATTAACGCAATAGAAAGGAATGACATTAGCTTGGAGGATCTGGAATCGATATGGGTGGAGCTGCGAAACACTAAGGGGCAGAAAATGCTGGTGGGTGTTGTGTACAGGCCACCTAACAGTAGTAGTGGAGTTGGGGATGGCATCAAACAGGAAATTAGAAATGCGTGCAACGAAAGTAAAACCGTTATAATGGGTGACTTCAATCTACATATAGATTGGGTGAATCAAATTGGCAGGGGTGCTGAGGAAGAGGATTTCTTGGAATGTATGCGGGATAGTTTTCTAAACCAACATGTGGAGGAACCAACGAGAGAGCAGGGTATTCTAGACTGGATATTGAGTAATGAGGAAGGGTTAGTTAGCAGCCTTGTTGTACGTGGTCCCTTGGGCAAGAGTGACCATAATATGGTTGAGTTCTTCAGTAGGATGGAGAGTGACAT
This sequence comes from Okamejei kenojei, assembly GCA_035221665.1. Classification (NCBI taxonomy): domain Eukaryota; kingdom Metazoa; phylum Chordata; class Chondrichthyes; order Rajiformes; family Rajidae; genus Okamejei; species Okamejei kenojei. The sequence continues at coordinate 98,249,698 of CM069133.1, forward strand.
TGTTAATTCAGAAACACCGGGTCCGGAACTTAAAGAAAGGTAACTTTGAGGGTATGAGACGTGAATTGGCCAAGATGGACTGCCAATTGATTCTGGAACGGTTGACGGTGGATATGCAATGGAAGGCATTTAAAGACTGCATGGATGAACTACAACAATTGTTCATCCCAGTATGGCAAAAGAATAAATCAGGGAAGGTGGTGCATCCGTGGATAATGAGGGAAATCAGGGATAGTATCAAAGAAAAAGATGGAGTGTACAAATTAGCCAGAAAAATTTCTCCCAGCCTACCAGAGGACTGGGAGAAATTCAGAGACCAACAGAGGAAGACAAAGGGCTTAATTAGGAAAGGGAAAATGGAGTATGAAAGAAAACTGGCAGGAAACATAAAAACTGACTGCAAAAGTTTTTATCGATATGTGAAGCGCAAAAGATTAGTTAAACCAAATGTAGGTCCCTTGCAGTCAGAAACGGGTGAATTGATCATGGGGAACAAGGACATGGCAGACCAATTGAATACCTACTTTGGTTCTGTCTTCACTAAGGAAGACATAAATAATTTGCCGGAATAGCAGGGGATCGCGGGTCAAATGAGATTGAGGAAATGAGTGAAATCCAGGTTAGCCAGAAAGTGGTGTTATGTAAATTGAATGGATTAAAGGCCGATAAATCCCCAGGGCCAGATAGGCTGCATCCCAGGGTACTTAAGGAAGTAGCCTCAGAAATAGCAGATGCCTTAGTGATAATATTTCAAAACTCTTTAGAATCTGGAGCAGTTCCTGAGGATTGGAGGGTAGCTATTGTAACCCCACTTTTTAAAAGGGAGGGAGAGAGAAAACGGGGAATTACAGACCAGTTAGTCTAACATCGGTAGTGGGGAAACTGCTAGAGTCAATTATTAAAGATGGGATAGCAGCGCATTTGGAAAGTGGTGAAATCATTGGACAAAGTCAGCATGGATTTACGAAGGGTAAATCATGTCTGACGAATCTTATTGAATTTTTTGAGGATGTAACTAATAGAGTGGATAAGGGAGAAGCAGTGGATGTGTTATATCTGGACTTTCAGAAGGCTTTTGACAAGGTCCCACACAAGAGATTGGTATACAAACTTAAAGCACATGGTATTGGTGGTTCAGTATTGATGTGGATAGAGAACTGGCTGGCAGACAGGAAGCAAAGAGTAGGAGTGAACGGGTCCTTTTCAGGCTGGCAGGCAGTGACTAGTGAGGTGCCGCAAGGCTCAGTGCTGGGACCCCAGGTATTTACAATACACATTAATGATTTGGATGAGGGAATTAAATGCAACATCTCGGAAGTTTGCAGATGACACGAAGCTGGGGGGCAGTGTTAGCTGTGAGGAGGATGCTAGGAGACTGCAGGATGACTTGGATAGACTGGGTGAGTGGGCAAATGCGTGGCAGATGCAGTATAATGTGGATAAATGTGAGGTTATCCACTTTGGTGGCAAAAACAGGAAGGTAGACTATTATTTGAATGGTGACCGATTAGGAAAAGGGGAGATGCAGCGAGACCTGGGTGTCATGGTACATCAGTCATTGAAAGTAGGCATGCAGGTGCAGCAGGCTGTGAAGAAAGCAAATGGTATGTTGGCATTCATAGCAAAAGGATTTGAGTACAAGAGCAAGGAGGTTCTACTGCAGTTGTACAGGGTCTTGGTGAGGCCACACCTGGAGTATTGCGTACAGTTTTGGTCTCCTAATCTGAGGAAAGACATTCTTGCCATAGAGGGAGTACAGAGAAGGTTCACCCGACTGATTCCTGGGATGGCACGACTTCCATATGAAGAAAGACTGGATAGACTCGGATTGTACTCGCTGGAATTTAGAAGATTGAGGGGTGATCTCATAGAGACTTACAAAATTCTTAAGGGGTTGGACAGGCTAGATGCAGGAAGATTGTTCCCGATGTTGGGGAAGTCCAGGACAAGGGGTCACAGTTTAAGGATAAGGGGGAAGTCTTTTAGGACCGAGATGAGAAAATCGTTTTTCACACAGAGAGTGGTGAATCTGTGGAATTCTCTGCCACAGAAGGTAATTGAGGCCAGTTCGTTGGCCATATTTAAGAGGGAGTTGGATGTGGCCCTTGTGGCTGAAGGGATCAGGGGCTATGGAGAGAAGGCAGGTACAGGCAACTGAGTTGGATGATCAGTCATGATCATATTGAATGGAGGTGCAGGCTCGAAGGGCTGAATTGCCTGCTCCTGCACCTAATATCTATGTTTCTATGTGTTGATAATCTCTTCTATATGAGGTAATGGATATGCATCAAGCTCTGTGAACTGGTTTATAGTTTGAGAATAATCAATGCAGAGTCTCTTTCTATATCTCTCCAAGAGGTCCTTAACCATGACAACTTGTGCCCTCCAAGGGGAAGATCTGGGTTCTATGATACCTTCTCGTAAAAGATTAGTTACTTCTGTGTTGATAAAGTTCCTATCATCTTTAGTAAAATGTCTTGATTTTTGAACAATTGGCTTGCACTTAGAGGATAAATTAGTGAATAATGAGGACATTCAACAGATGCAGCAGAAAAAACACACAATACTGGTGGCTTTGACAATACAAGATCAGGCATAGTTCCTTCATACATTATTTGAAGTGATCTGTGCAGTTTCTGAAAATCCTGACCTAGAATTATATCGCTACACAAATTTTTCAAACCACCAAGACATACAGATTTATATCTAGTTTTGTTCAGAATAAAGTCTAGAATACAAGATCCAATAATTTGAGTATTAAAAGTTGTCAGAGCCATTGGGATTTCTCTATTTGAAGGAATTATAGTTAGATTTAATCAAGACACAACTTGTTCACTTATAAAACTTTCTGAACTGCCAGAATCAAGTAGTACATTAAGTGTATGGCCATTGATGGATACCGTTGTAGCTGCATGAGACAAGCTCTGAAGAAATGCAGTTGTAATTGCACATAAAGAAGGCATATACATGGCAGCAGTCTCACTTTTAGTAGTTGCTTTGGACTTGCATACTCTGGAATAATGTTCCTTCTTGCCACAACTATTACAAGTTGCCTCTCGAGCGGGGCATCTCTCCCTCTTATGAATATTACTGCTGCAAAAGTAACTCTTCCTTTTTGAATAATTATATCCTGCAGCAAGGGCACATTTATCAGTAGAAATTGTTTCTGCTTGCTCCATAATAGTACTTGGGTGAGATTCTTTTGTAGTAGTTGCAACAGAATACACACGAGATGAGTCATAAGCACCTGAGTTTTTCTGAGCAAAGTCTAATGAGTAAGCTTGATTGTAAGCTGACTGTAAATCCAAGGTTTGGTTTTCTAATAGTCTCTGTCGTATTAAAGGCGATGCCAAATCATTGATAAAAGAGTCTCGAATAAGTTCCTGTCAATATTGATCAGCCGTAACTGCTTTGAAGGCAGTCTTTACTAAGTCTTTGAAGTTCTTATAAAAATTCATCAAGTGACTCACCAGGTTTTTGTTTCCGAGTAGCAAGGAGGTGTCAAACGAATATCACGTTGGGTGTCTTAACGAAGAGTCTGCTTAGTACATCAATAGCAGAATCATAACTTGTACATTCCTCTATGTAATCATATACATCATAAGACACGGAGCTTATTAATGTCCTGAATCTGTCTGGTGCATCATTGCCACACTCATCAAATAAGTTATTTAGTGTACGAAGCCAGTGCTTTCATTCCTTTGCAGCAGCAGGTGATTTGGGATTCAGATCCAAGCGTTGTGGTTTCAATAGTTTCTCCATCCCGATGTCGCACTGCATAACTTCTGAGTTGCTTAAATTGTTGTGAGGCAAATGAAACTTTTACACTACTCGTAATTTACTTAACTTTATTTAAGCTTTAAGCAACTCATTTCTGTAATATATAACTTCAGAAACGTCTGGAAAACATGGCAGATTCCGCAGGCCGTTCCCACCCAAAAACCCCCGCACATGCGCACACTGTGGAAAAGCCCCGCACATGCGCCCACTTCAGGCAAGCGGGCTGCGCGGACACTGAGCAGGCAGGGCCGACTGCGAGCGAGCGGCGGGCCTCGGTAGTGTTCGAGACTCGTGGGAGAGGGCTGCGGGCGGGGCGGGTGGACGGCCGTCCGAGTGAGAGTCGATTGTGAACGGGCGGCGAACAAATGACTGCGAGTCGGGGAGGGGGGACGGGGACGTAACTCGTAGTGCATGAAAAAAAATTCCGTGGCTGCGTGTTGAAAATACTGCGCAGCGGGTCACGAGAAGCAGAGCCATTGTGACGTCATCAGCTCGTTAGCTTTGAAAAATATTTCATTTTTGTGAACAATTTTAATAAAGAACTCAAGAAATAATTAATTAAATTTTCAGATGAGGTGATTTTTGTGATCATGAGGTAAATTTCTATCGGAATATGTAAAAATGTCACTGTTTGCGCGTCGTGTTTTCGAGGAGATGTGAATCACAACCAACCACACGCACACACACAAATAAATACATCCACATCCAAGATCAGAGTTTTTATAATTATAGAGATTTTAAATTAAAGTAATTCTGTCGTAATACCATGGAAGAGAGGCTCTGCTTGGATCGTGGAAGGAATAGTCCCTTCGGAAGGACTGATTCTGGGAGGGGGAGGGAAACAGTGAAAGCAAAAAGTGTGGGAAATGGATAGATGTGGTTGACATTGTTATCAACCTATTTTGGATGGGAATTTAGAATTTAAGAAAAAGGAAAGCCATTTAGAAGTAGTGGAATGGAGAATGCCATTACCAAGAAAATAGAATGAAGATTGTAAAAATGGAGATGTATAATTGTAACCTACATTAACTGGATGAGATGATTCTTGATCCATGTAGCCATGCGAGTGGGTGATATTATAGCAGATATTGAATGATACCTTATCCCCAGAAGCACAATTAGCGAAATGGCAGAAGGGAAGTGACAAGATGGAGATGAACCATTTTATAGTGAGGGAAGGATGGAAATAGGGTAATATTTTCCACCTTGAGTTCAGGAAGTTATACCAATGATCACCATCAATATATTATGAAAGAAGTTAGGGTGTGGACTTGAGTAAGACAAAAATAAAGGAGGTATATCTTAACATAAGGCAATCAAAACTTGAGTCCATTCCAAGTCCTGTACCAATAGCTTTTAATTTAAAGGTCGAAGTAGAATCGGGTGAAAAATTTGTATTAAATTGAATTGTAATGTACAGCATGGAAACAGGCCTGTCATCCAACTGAGTCCACGCCAACAATGGGTCAACCATTCACACCCATTTTACGTTTTATTTTGAAGTCACATGAGTGACTACGTGAAGAGCCCGCCAGCCTGCATGCGCGTCAATACGTCGATCCATGGCGCGCTAGTCAGAGCAGTTTCGAACTGCTCTACCAGGTAAGACAATTTTCAGCAGGCCACTCTGATAGCGTGCCCAGAGTAGCTATGGAGACAGCCAGGGTTTGGGCCACGGTGAAAGCTCCATAGGAGCTAGAGTAAGAAAAAAAAATTGCGCCGCAGTTCGAGCTCTCCACGGGAGCAGGCGGCTGAAATTGGAGACCGCTGTGGGGCTCCATAGGAGCTGGAATTGCGGCTGCCGCCGTTATGGCTCTGCACGTGAGCAGGTGGCTGAAATTGGAGACCAACTTCGGGCTCCATAGGATCTGGGATTTTGGCTGCTGTCGTTATAGCTCTGCACGGCAGCAGGTGGCCAAAATTGGAGACTGCCGGCTTGGATGAGTTATTGCAGCTGCCGGCATCAGAGCTCCATACGGGAGCAGGCAGCCTGAGTTGGAGGCAGCCGTGGGGCTTCGTAAGGAGCTAGGATTCATAAATTGCGGCTGCCAGCAGCCAGGTCTATTATCGCTGCAGGAGGTTCCATCAGACGGTGAGTTTTAAAAATAGCTGCGGCCAAGAGCTACCGCTTAGGTAAGCTCAGCTGCCGTAGAACCGAACAATTTTAAACAAAGTAACTGCTACAGCTATGCTGCAGCAGCATATAGTGCAGAGATGCCAAGTGTCCCGGATTCGCCGTATTTTATCCCGGCGAAATAAACTTTTTACGGTGTTCCGGCAGCCAAACATGCTGTTACGGAACACCGCCGCGCCGGTGTTCCTCCCGTGGTGAACACCGGCGCCATGTGTCCCCGGTTTGCCAGCCCGCGCGATCAGCGGCACTTTGCCGGGCCCCAGTGGCCGCGCCTGCGCAGTGGGGGAGGGTTGCCGGGCCCCAGTGGCCGCGCGTGCGCAGTGGGGGAGGGTTGCCGGGCCCCAGTGGCCGCGCGTGCGCAGTGGGGGAGGGTTGCCGGGCCTGGCGCCATTTCGAGCCACGCCACGCCCGGCCCAGAGCCCGGGCGGCGCCGGCCCGCGCGATCAGCGGCACTTTCTTGCCGCCAGCCGGCCGCTCGCGGCAGCCCCATCACCGGGCCTCCCCCCCACCCCCACCCAGTGCGCAGGCGCAGACCCGCCGGCAACCTTGCCAAGTGCGCATGTGCCGCATGATCTGCACCAGTGCGCAGGCGCATAGCCGCTGGCAACAACCCCAGGTGAGTATGTTACGGAGAGAAATGCATTTAACCCCATTTGTTACGGACAAATGGGTTAAATGTTACTGTGAACTGAATTTAGGGTTGGCATCTCTGTATAGTGTATGCTGTATTTTTGGGCGGCTAGAAATAGAGTTGGCATTAATAGCAGTTGCTGCTCGGTCACATTTGTGACTATCGTAGTCAATAGCATTCTAGTCATGTGTAATTATTTGGCACTATAACAATATATCTTATCATGCCAATAAAGTTTATGTTAAAAATGATAATTACAAAGGACATTTATTATCACATACACCAATGGTGTAATGAAATTGGACATGCCATTGCAGTCCAGAGCTCCTGGCTTAGGAACCGTTTTTTGAGCTGTGCTTATCAGACACCTGTGGGAGCTACACCTGGTGGCGTCATGATAATTTCCGCTCACTAGAGGGGACTGTTGAAGAATCTTTCACAAGGGACTCCAGCTATGTGCATATTGATAAAGCAGTCGAATCTATGATTTAATGGGGATAGGCGTCTTTTAATCATATGAACATAATTGCATACTGCAGGGTTGCAGTATTTCTCCCACTCTGTCTAGCGTATGGGGGCCAGAGGCGCTCCGGTCCTTCCCTGTAATACTCCGTTGGGGCTCCAAAAGGGAGCAAGGACTCGGAGTCACTAGCAGGTGCATCCTGTTTGGTAAGTATAATGATTATACCAACAGAGCACCGATCTGCAGCTAGTCCCGGTTCGGCTGCTGAAGGGAGCAGCCTGACAACCCAAAGTCGGGGCAAAGTCATAGCCAAGTCTTTGGACATCTATGGCAGATGTGATTGGGCGTTTGTCTCAATTAGAACTTCTGATGAATCAGATGGTAGCACAAGAAATGCTCCGTGTTACGAAGTCATGTCAGGCAGCAGCTCCTGGTTCAGGGTTGCAATTTTCCTTCCACTCAGATGAAAGGAGTAGTGGAGATGGTGCCAAAATATATGCCCATATGCCTGAAGTAGCTCCTGGTTCAGGGTTGCAATATTCCTCCCACTCGGATGTATGGAGATGGTGCCATATATTATGCTCTGTATTACGGAAGCAGGCACAGGCAGTTCAAGTCATATTCCTGTAGTTGCCCCTGGTTTCAGGGTTGGTATATTCCTCCCACCCGAAAGACTGTCGGAGATGGTGTCACAAAATATGCTCTGTGTTATCACAGAATCATAGAAAATAGGTGCAGGAGTAGGCCATTCGGCCCTTCAAGCCTGCACCTCCATTCAATATATTCATGGCTGACCATCCAACTCAGTATCCTGTACCTGCCTTCTCTCCATACCCCTGATCCCTTTAGCCACAAGGGCCACAACTGGCCTCAACTACCTTCTGTGGCAGAGAATTCCACAGACTCACCACTCTCTGTGTGAAAAAAAATCTTCTCATCTCGGTCCTAAAAGACTTCCCCCTTATCCTTAAACTGTGACCCTTTGTTCTGGAGTTCCCCAACATCGGGAACAATCTTCCTGCGTCTAGCCTGTCCAACCCCTTAAGAATTTTGTACACCTCTATAAGATCCCCCCTCAATCTCCTAAATTCCAGCGAGAACAAGCCGAATCTATCCAGTCTTTCTTCATATGGAAGTCCTGCCATCCCGGGAATCAGTCTGGTGAACCTTCTCTGTACTCCCTCTATGGCAAGAATGTATTTCCTCAGATTAGGAGACCAAAACTGTACGCAATACTCCAGGTGTGGCCTCACCAAGACCCTGTACAACTGCAGTAGAACCTCCTTGCTCTTGTACTCAAATCTTTTTGCTATGAATGCCAACATACCATTTGCTTTCTTCACAGCCTGCTGCACCTGCATGCCTACTTTCAATGACTTGGGTACCATGACACCCAGGTCTCATTGCATCTCCCCTTTTCCTAATCGGCCTAATTAGATCATAATAATCTACCCTCCTGCTTTTGCCGCCAAAGTGGATAACCTCACATTTATCCACATTATACTGCATTATGGAAGCATGCACAGGCAGTCCGAGGCATATGCATATGGCAACGCCTGGTTCAGGGTGCATTATTTCTACCACTCTAAGAGAGTGTCAGAGATCAGTATGGACTGACTCCTAACATGACCCCGAACATGACTATGTGCCTGGATCCCATGCTTTAATGCATGATGTGCGACAAGCCTGCTCTTACCTCTAAATTTGCTGTTCCCTCGGGGACGGACTAGCCACTACAAGAGGAGTTGGCCAGCGGCATCAGCTATCTAACAGAAATGACAAGCATGATAGACAGGGTCTGCAAATAGAACTTCACTGAAGCTCCAACAAAGAAAATTGACTCGGGCTTAGAGACGCTGGTAAGTAAGGTCTCGTTATTAACCTCCGTAAACTCCGAAATGGAGCAGTTTGTTGCCCCAGGTTGTCTAGTCGTTTTCACTGTCTCTGAAATAGATCAGGTTGATGTAGAGACATTGGCAAGGTGCCTTGCATACTAACCTCTGTAAGTTCCAAGTAGGAACAGTTTGGTTACCCTGGATCAGGGTAGACCATCATGGAACTGGCTGGCCATAGGGGTCATAGTGACCAGGGAAGCACTGCTTCATCATCTGTGATTGAGGTTATCAGACTGCTCAATAGAATAAAGTAGTTGAAGTTTTTCTCAACATATGGTTTATTTCACCTCAGTTAGTAGTGTTGCTGGTTCATTGGAATCATCATTGTCATCCTCTCTGGGACAGGTAGTTACCAGCAGGAAGCTCGTCTGGCATATAATATAATTTTATCTGACCCGCAGGTTCATGTTGTGAATCAACAATGTATTTATAATAATCCATAGGCTCTCAATACCAGTATTCCTGATTGAGTGGCGGTTCAAAGAGATTGTGTTGTGCACTCTGGCGACTTAGACATGTGGTTTCAGTCAAAGGACTGCGAGATAATTCCTGATTCAGCCTTGCATTATACTACTTCCACTCTGAAGGAAAACCCTGAGTATTTGTGGTGACTCTTAGGCAAGAGTTGACAGGGAACTCATATTCCAACATCTAAGGGAGACTGTGGTTTCAGCTCTAGTCATTAGCTGCTGATTATATATTATCAGCGATATGTATGAATAACTAGATAATGCATCTTCCGCGGGTATGAAAGCCAAAAATGTTTCCATCTGTAGGATCAATAAAGGAACTGGGGTTCCGAGTGCAATCAGTGACAGCTCATCCGAGGATGAGTGGTCTGGTCAAGGACTAGAGGGGTATATTTCTGATACTTCTCAAGATTACAGAAATATGGTGCAGGCCGAATCGGGTTAGCATTTGGCTTATCAGATTATGGGTTTACTTACCCAGTTTAAGATGGGTTTCTGCAATTTAACTGACTCGGAGAATTGATCTGGTTGTTGCATATTCTGTCATATCTATACACATAAGGCACAGATTCTGCTGTTTTAATAACATAGCTAGTGGTGTAAGCCTATGCTGCCCTTCTCAGATTAAAGGGCATTGTGTCATCGAGTTTTAGGTAATATGAAAAAATTGCAGCTGATAAAACTTATGGGTTGTCGGTAGACATCTTTTGCGATATTACAAATAATGCAACATGAAATTTAACAGTACCAATTTGCCTATTCAATCACGCCATGGTAGGCGGCTGAAGCAACTCTTATTTACTCAGTCACGAGTGACGGCTGGGGCAGCCTGTCTTCTCGGGCAGCTAGCTCTGCACGATTGTATGAGAAGCTTGTGAACTACATATGAGTCAATTTAAACGGAAGTAACAGAGGTTTGTGTGGCTTCCAGTTTGAGCCTAGAGAAGCTTTTATGTGATAGCACAATTGACATTGCATGTACTGCTTTATCAATTTCTGTGGTACTATAAGTGGGACATAAATGATCGGTTATTCATTCACTATTCTCTAGCGTTATGCAGGGTGTCTTTTATTTGACCACTCTAATAGCCTACACTCTTTGTAGTGTGCGATGTATATCAGTAAATTGTTATGCAAATATTCCTCTATTTTTTCTAATGGGACCAGTATCTTAAGATGATTATGTTTTCAGCAACTGAACTCAGCATAAAGAACACAGCCTTTACTCAATCTCTGGCTTAGTCTCTATGTCTTAACTGACATTAGGGTAGCTTGTTATAGAAATAACCTCATAAGCAAATGAGCAGGATTGCATATATTTGAAGTTGACAGCATACCCACCAGAACAGAGATCGGGGATGTCATTAGGTATACAAGTGCACTCAATTGCTAGTACCTATGAAATAAAAGATAGTTGTTATTCAATAGTCCCAAGATATTGCTGATGGCTCATTAGCAGCCAATAGAATGGATTTCCATCATAGAACATGAGGTTTACATAGTGCAGGTTAATAAATTATAAAATTTGGTGGAATATGTTTGGATATTTGCAGATAGAATTATGCACATTGTTGCATGAGTTGTCTAACTCAAAAGTCTATTGGGACTACGGCCCAATTAAGAACAATGGCCATGTATGCAATATCTCATGATATTAATAACTCATGTTTTTTCCTACCATTAATGGTTTATCTGTTTAAGTGTTTCACACACAGATTGTGTTACTGCATGAAACCACAGAGCTTTGAAATCTTCACGTAGTCACTCATGTGACTTCGAAATAAAATAGAAAGATTAAACGAGAACTTACCGTTTGAAGTTTGATCTTTATTTTATGAGAAGTTGAAGTGAGGGATTACGTGCCCTCCACTCCCAACCCTATTCTCATAAAGATCATTCGGTAGTTTTAGCTCGTTAATCTTCCTATAGCTTAGGTCAGCAACTATTCTGTGGTTTTATACATCTACATAGAAACATAGAAACATAGAAATAGGCGCAGGCCATTCGGCCCTTCGAGCCAGCACCGCCATTCATTGTGACCATGGCTGATCGTCCCCTATCAATAACCCGTGCCTGCTTTCTCCCCATATCCCTCGATTCCACTAGCCCCTAGAGCTCTATCTAACTCTCTCTTAAATCTCTACTTTGAAGATTGACGCGCATGCGGGTTGGCGGGCTCTTCACGTAATCGCTCACTTCAACTTCTCATAAAATAAAGATCAAACTTCAAACGGTAAGTTCTCGTTTAATCTTTCTATTATCCCACTTTCACATTCGCATTCAACACACTGAGATAATTTTTTTATGGGGGCCAAATACCGACAAACCCATTTGATGAGTTAATTCAATGCATGTTAAACACTTCAAGAAACTTTAAAAACTCTATTTGTAATTCCTTGGATTAAACACAAGTTGCATAGAACAGTAGAAGGTAGAACAGAATAGCACAACGCAGCAACAGCCCTTTGCTTACCATATCTGTGCTGAACATGATGGTAAGGTAAATTAACTTATTTTACATGTGATTCATATCAAGTCCATCCTCTGCATATCTATGTGCCTATCTAAAAACCTCTTAAACACCACTTATTCCACCTTATTCCCCCTGGTAGCATGTTCCAGGCATCCACCACTGTGTTAAAAAAAAAAATGCCCTGCACATCTTTAAACTTTCCCCCTCTGACCTTAAAGCTAAGCCCTCTAGTATTTAGCATTTCGATCCTGGTAAAACTGTCTAGCATACCTATGCCTCTCATCATTTTATATATTTCTATCAGGAAATTACCATTTGCCGTAACAAATGATATTGCATAATATTTTTGGCAGGCCTGATTGCATATGGAGCTAAGGAAAGCTTTTAGCCTATGTGTTAAATCAAGAACAAAGAAAATTATTGTATAACAAAAGTACTTCACTTTTGATGGGCTGCAAAGTGGTTTCAAAATGGAGTCTCCTTGTGAGAATGACAAAGGGATGTCATTTTTTATGTATAAGAAGTTACTGCCGATGCTGGTTTAAACCGAAGATAAAAATGCTGGAGTAACTCAGCGGGATTAGCAGCGTCTCTGGAGAAAAGGGATGGATGCAGTGATGGAAATGGGGTGGGGGGGGGGGGGGGGGGGGGGGGGGGGGTACGCAGGGGTACGGTTTTCCCCTGGTTTTCAATTTCCAGCTCGGGTTTAATGAGTACTGCAGAACTATTCGAGCCATTTCTCACTTTATTCAACTCAGACGAAAACGATTTGTTAACGGCCACTGTTAACACTTGTTAACAGCCAGTAGTTAACCGTAGTTATAATAATGTGTCATCAATACATCTATCCACATTCCTCAGTAAATGTAATTGTGTTTTAACACCGCGTTCCTTTGAATAAAATTAAAGGGAGAAATTCTTAAACTCACTGTCTGGGCTACCGGACCGTGAGCACAGGCTCAAGTAAAGTCACATTATTTTATTATTCCACATTATTTTACTTGCCACCGTGCCTCTCCCCCACTCTCTTCCCCGCTCCCCGCTCTCCGCTCTCTCCCCCGCTCTCCGCTCACTTCCCCGCTCTCCGCTCTCTCCCCCGTTCTTCACTCTCTCCTCTGCTCTGCCCACTCTCAAAAACTCGATAATGTATTTTGGGAGGTAATTTTGAGAAAGGAGATGCATAAAATGTGCACATTTTAAAAATCAGGGTTCAGATATACAAACCTTCAAAAGCAAATTATATGCTACATTTTCAAATGGGAAATAATGCTTAAGAAGCGAATAGAAAACTTGTATAAATCATTGGTTGTGCCATAGTTAGAATATTGTGTTCAATTTTTCTGGAACGACATTTCCTTCAGCTAACAAAAATAATGAATGAGTTAATCAATTAGTTAATGGTGCAGTAACGCTTGTCTAGCAGTCGCCGTTGAATGGTATTTGATATACTAGTTAAGAGGGAGAAGGATGAGTCACAAACAAGGCTCTAAATTTAAGTAAACTTTGGAAAAGTGAGACAGAAGAGTAGACTATGCAGAGCATTGACAAACAATGTGAAATGTTCCAAGATCTTCTTGGTAATTGACCTGTACATTTTGAATTGAATTAAAATTATTTGTCATTCAAAAATGAATGAAAATAAATGAATGTTATCCCTAACAACTAAGTTCAGGTAGACAGTAACATGGATAAGGAAGAGCCAGTGGATGTAGTGTACCTGGACGTTCAGAAAGCCTTTGATAAGGTCCCACACAGGAGATTAGTAGGCAAAATTAGAGCACATGGTATTGGGGGTAGGGTATTGACATGGATAGAAAATTGGTTGGCAGACAGGAAACAAAGAGTAGGAATTAATGGTTCCCTTTCAGAATGGCAGGTAGTGACTAGTGGGGTGCCTCAAAGCTCGGTGCTGGGACTGCAGCTCTTCACAATATATATTAATGATTTTGATGAAGGAATTAAAAGTAACATTAGCAAATTTGCAGATGATACAAAGCTGGATGGCAGTGTGAACTGTGAAGAGGATGCTACAGGGCTCGAAATTAGCGGTTGCGCGGATGCCAATAACCACCCAAAGTGCCGCCGGGCAACGTAAATGCCGAGTCATTTTGCCCGGATTTGCACTGCAGATACTGGTTTATACCAAAGATAGACTCGAAAAACTGCAGTAACTCAGTGGGTCAGGCAGCATCTTTGGAGAAAAGGAAAGTGACGTTTCGTGTCGGCGGTGACGACGTATTGCGGAGCAAAGATGACGGGCCCTGCACAGCAGCGGCCAAAGATCCTATAGGATCCCCCCCATTCAACCTGTACTGATGCCCCCCATCAATCCCGTACTGATCCACCCCATTCAGCCCCACTGACATCCCCTGCGCTCTCCCTTCACAATTTTACCTATTCCAACCAACACTCACTAATTCCCCTGCCTCAATCCATCCTTCCCGCACTTTGCCTTCTCCCCCACCATCTATCCATCCTGCACTGATTCACAGCCCACCACCACCCCCCCCCACCCCCCCCCACCCCCCAACCGTACTGTGCTGCTGTGCTGGAAATGTCTTCAGAGCGAAAATTGACTATGTTTGATAACGGAATGCAATCAAATATGTTTTAAATCCCAATGTTATTATTTGTTTTAATCCATAAAGATGGATTAATTAAATTGTGAACACGTGAAACAATAAAACCGCAGCGTCGATTGTCACTGCTACCGTTGACACGTTATTACATAATTCATTTTAACGGCAAATCAATGCTCTTAATATGGAGTATCAGTACTGTTATTTAATGAGCTACATTCACAACTATACATTGGATTTATCCAGGTTTTATTTCTACAATTGGTCATATACATCACAAATTTGGTCAGGAGATATTTTGGTTGAAATTTTAACGTTAATTCTGAAGTGGGAAGGATGGAAACAGATTTTATCAATAATTTTTTTTTAATCTGGTGCATACAAACTGGGTATCTTCATTGCTGTTCACAACACATACATTTAATCTGAATGTCCGGTAATGTGGCATTTTGACACCTTTAAACATATTACCAAAAGAACATTTGCAGTTATGTCCTCTGGCCATCTCTTGTCAGTTAGTGTAATGTTTAACCTGTCAGATGGATATAGTTGGTTTTAACAGCTATTATAAAATGCCTTTAGAAATTTCCTTGCAACCTGTATATTTTGTTGTGGATAAATTATGTGGGAGGCAAGACTGTTTCTGTACCAATAGCAATAACAACCCATGCTATGGCCATGTCATGATAATTTTCTGTCCTTCACAGAAAAGATGCTTGCATCAATCTGTAGTGTGCATGGTTAAGCATATATGTTACCATGGTCCAAGATTTATTGACACAGGTTGATCATACCACATTTTTGTTGGGAAGTGGAAAGAAATAGAAATTGCATTAATTGCAATGTGTAAAAAGAGTTGAGGTACTGTATTGTAACTTTGCTGCATATCATTGTGGTATATATCATGTCTTGATTGGTGAATATGTTTAGTTTGTGACATTATTTGAAGCAGAAATAATATGTTTATGCTTCATTGAGCATAATTCCGACTGGTAACTACACACTTTGTTCGAACACATTATCGCACGCGTCATGCAAGCTGTCTTAAATTGACCACCTAAACTGTCATTTGGCAACCTAAAAAGCTGCCTAAGTTGCCCGGCTGGCAACAGGGAAAAAAAGTTAAGTGAGAGCCCTGTGCTATGAGGATTCAGGGTGACTTGGATAGGTTGGGTGAGTGGGAAGATGCATGGCAGATGCAGTATAATATGGATAAATGTGAGGTCAAGAACAAGAGGCAGATTATCATCTGAATGGCAGGTAGACACAATGCTGGAGTAACTCATCGTGTCAGGCAGCATGTCTGGAGCAAAGGAATGGGTGACATTTCGGGTTGAGACCCTTCTCTATGGTGTCAGATTAGGAAAAAGGGAAGTGCAACGAGACCTGGATGTACTTGTACATCAGTTACTGAAAGTAAGCATGCAAGAAACAGCAGGCAGTGAAGAAAACTAATGGCATGTTGGCCTTCATAATGATAGGATTTGAGTATAGGAGCAAAGAGGTCCTTCTGCAGTTGTACAGTGCTCTGGTGAGACTAAACCTGGAGTATTGTGTGCACTTTTGGTCTCCTAATTTGAGGATGGATATTCTTGCTATTGAGGAAGTGCAACGTAGGTTCACGAGGTTAATTCATGCCATGGCAGAAATGTCATATGATGAAAGAATGGAATGACTGGGCTTGTATCCACTGAAGTTTAGAAGGATGAAAGGGGATCTTATAGAAACATCAAATTATTAAGGGATTGGACACGCTAGATGCAGGAAACATGTTCCCGATGTTGGAGGAGTCCAGAACCAAGGGCCACAGTTTAAGAATATGGGGTAGGCCATTTAGAACTGAGATGAGGAAAAACCTTTTCACCCAGAGTGTTGTGAATTTGTGAAATTATCTGCCTCAGAGGGCAGTGGAGGCCGACTCATCTGATGCATTCAAAAGAGAGTTAAATAGAGCTCTTAAGGCTAGTGGAATCAAAGGAATATGGGGAGAAGGCAGGAATGGGGTACTGATTGTGGATGATCAGCCATGATCACATTGAATGGCTCGAATGGCCTACTCCTGCACCTATTTTCTATGTATGTATGTAAAATGCTGGAATAACTCAACGGAACAGGCAGCATCTCTGGAGAGAAGGAATGGGTGACGTTTCGAGTCAAGACCGTTTTTCATACTGATGTCGGGGATGAGTGGGACAGAGATAGAATACAGTCGGAGACAGTAAGACTGGTGGGAGAACTGGGAAGCGGGGGGGGGATGGAGAGAGAGGGAAAGCAAGGGCTAATTGAACTTAGAGAAATCAATGTTCAAAATGCTGGGGTGTGAGCTACCCAAGCGAAATATGAGATGCTGTTCATCCAATTTGCGCTGGGCCTCACTCTGATAATGGATGAGGCTCAGGACAGAAAGGTCAGATTGGGAATGGGAGGGGAATGGCGTGAATTCACAGCTTTATCCTGCGCTACTTAATCCAAGGGCGAGCGGACAAACGGGTGAAAGCAACGATCATAGAATGGAATAGATGGCATTTCGGGTCGAGACCCTTCTTCAGACTGTCAGGGGAAAGAGGAACAAGAGATATAGATGGTATTAGGGACAAATGAATGGAAGATATGCCTATATCTCCTGTTTCCCTTTCCCTTGACTGTCAATCTGAAGAAGGGTCTCGACCCGAAATGTCATCTATTCCACTCTATGATCATTGCTTTCATCTGTCAGAGAGATGCAAGAAAGCAGCTATGACATATAATACACAATAAACTATATTATAAATACACAATAAACAAGTGATGCATTCTTGTACTCTCACATGGGAATGACCACGCATACAAAATCCCCCTCCTTCCCAACCTCAGCCTCACGGACCTTAGAGTACCCCTAGAACCTAAAACCCATCCACATCACTGGATGGGTGACGTTTTGGGTCGTGACCTAATCTTCAGACCTCATCTTTTATGTTTGCTTTTGACACGTTAGTTCAGTCAGTTTGGTGCTAGAATTCTTATGAATGGGTCAGCATCAGAATTGTGTCGTATTTTGGTATGCTGCTTCATAATATGGAGGATGTGGAATGGGGAAAAAAGGTTGCCTGCTAAGAGCATTTGCATTCTTTAATTGGCAACACCTCGCACTTAATCTGATTTTTTTTTAATCCTGCACATCTGATTTTCTATTGAGTGGATATTTACTAATGCATTTAACCAATGCTGTGGAAGTACTTGCCTTCATGTGACAGTACTCTTCCCTTCGCCTGCCAGGTTTTCTGAGACTCAGACACCCTCTTGCCACTGTTAAAGCTGAAAGAGAGAATATATCTGCAACAACAAAATATTTAAATAAGTGTCTGTAGAGAGTGTAGGGTCCCTACCATCTCCATTTCAAGCTGAATGTGCTAAGGTTTGAGATGAATTGGATATAATATTGTTTTAAAAAATACAGTAGAGGAAGTGGTTGAGGCTGGTACATTAAGAATATTAGAAAGGCATTTGGATTGGTTTATGGATAGGGACGATTTAGAGGGAAATGGGGCAAATGGGACGCTTTGATACGGCACCTTGGCTAGCATGGATGAGTTGGGCTGAAGGCCCTGTTTGCTTGTTGCATGGCTCAATTTAATCCCATCAGCATTTGATGCAGGTAACATCAGTAAACAAGTAAATTATATCCATATGAGGCAGAAACGTTCTAGTCCATAATAAACTGGATTTAACATGCAGCCTAATCCCCTGGTGCATCTGTGCGTGTCTTTTATCTCTGTTTCAGTTTATAAATATCTGTGGAATCTATTGATATCTGAATTGTTATGATTTAACCACAATATGTTTTACTCTTGATTTTATTCATACTTTATCGGTCTGACTTCATTAGCTACATTAACGTCTCAAATAGGTGTTCTTTATAATTAAAGTTATCCTTGAAGTACAAGGGCAGACCTTCTTGCAGCCATAATGTAATTCTTAATGGTTATCTGACGAGCTACAAGGTGCTCTCCACTAACTAAGAATAGGGATAAATGTCCTTGAAAGAAACGTTAATATAAATAACATTAATTTATCATAATATGAACATGTAGCGTAAGAATATACACCAATTTACTGTTGATTTTGTTCATCGAACCATATAGCATGTTGCTATTTGCATTGAACCTTGAACGTGTGAGAGACTAACAAGTTCTTAATTCTTAACAATATTTCATGTGAAGCTATGAAATCTTGCAATTATTTATTTATTCATAGGATATGGACATCATGGAAATGCCAGACTTTATTATTCATCCCTAATTGCTCCTGGACCAAAGAGGCAGTTAAGATGCAAATATATTGCTAGATCGGGAGTCACGAAAAGGTCAGACAAGGTGATGACAATAGATTTATTTCCCTGAAGCGATTTTGTGTACCAGATGGACCTTTCCAATGATCTGTGAGTTTTATGGTTACTGAGACAGGGAATTACATTTAATTCTATCCTGTACATACTTAATGCTGATGAGATCACAAAGCATGATTCTTCTGTTTGTCTCATTCCGTCTCTTTATTTTAAAGTAACAGTTACTTTACTATAAACTCTGGCAATTTCAGCATTCACTGCAACCTATTTCAAATCAGTGCTGCAGCCTTAATTTGTTACTATTCATTTTCTGAATGTGGGCTTTGAAAAGGAGGCGGTGGGCCGCCTTCTTGAACTTCAACAATCCCTTTAGTGAAGGTGCTTCCACGGTATAGTTAGGAAGATGGTTCCAGGATTTAAATCCAGCAATGATGAAGTACTGGCGGTATGCTTCCAAATCTGAATGCTGTGAAACATGGAAGGAATCTGATGGTCGTGTATACCTGCTCTCCTTGCCCTTCTTGACAGTTGTGGTTTGGAAGGTGCTGTCAGAGTAACGGTATAAGCGATAAATATTAGTCGCCATGCACTAGTGGTGGAGGAAATGAATGTTGCAGTTAATGGATCAGGTGTCAACCAAGCTGGTTATTTTGTCCTTGATGATGGCAAGCTTCTTGAGATTTTCTTGGCACCACATTTAAGCAGGCAAGTGCAGGGTATTGCATCGTGCTATTGATTTGTGACATTTAAATGGAGATAAAGCATTGGGACTCCATATGGTGAGTCATTCAGTGTAGGATACCCTCTCTCGTGATCTCTTTTAGCCACAGGCCAGTTGAATTTCCAGTCAGTAATGACCCAAGGGACATGGGTTGCAGGGGATTCAGCAATGTATTGAGTTGATTGAAAGATACAGCATGAAACTGGCACTTCGCCAACATGAAACAATATATCTCCTATCATTCGTGAATCCCCACCACCTATGTCATAAACTCTCTTGTTAGTGGTTTGGAAGAGAGCTAGGCAGAGCTCTTAAAGGTAGCGGAGTCAAGGCATATGGGAAGAAGGCAGGAACGGGGTACTGATTGAGGATGATCAGCCATGATCACATTGAATGGCGGTGCTGGCTCGAGGGGCCGAATGGCCTACCCCTGCACCTATTGTCTATTGGTTGTCATTGCCTTGCCGTTCTGTGGTGCAGATGCCATCAGTCACTATTCAGCCCATGCGTGAGTGTTGTCTAGGACTTGGTGCATGAAGTGGTCATCTGCTTCTTTTACTGAGCAGCTGTAAATAAAATTGAGCATTGTGCTATCATCAATCAACATCTCCACCTCTGATGGATAGTTCATTGCAAAAGCAGCTGAAGACTACACGGACATTGCCCTGAGGTACTCACTCCTGCAATGATGTCCTTTAGCTGGGATGATTGACCTCCAGTTACAACCACCGTGCAAGGTATGACTGCAACCACAGGAATAATTCATTCTGCATTGTGTTCTTGTTCTTGCATGGTTTTCAGTACACAATTCCCTGTACAGAAGATGAATATCATTAATAAAATAATGTTGATTATTTAAATAGATAAAAGCTCGTTACAATAATTTTTTTTTACCTCAACATTTTGTACGAGCATGGGACACAGGTTTCAACTTTGTAGAGCTTGTTTAAAATTCAGTTACTTTATCAAGAGAAAAAGTAACTGAATTTGTACAAAATTTAACTATGAAGTGCTAAATGCAAGTGATTTATTTGCATTATAGGCAGATGTGGACATTAAATAGATAAGTAAATCATATGACTTGCTCCTTTTCCTGGACATAATATGAAATAGCAACAGATATAACAGCCAAAATTACTACTGGAAGTAAAGTTAAAATTAGTTTCTTATGTTCATTTACTTGGTCTTCCAGGAACCAGGAGCTTCCCCTCGTGTGCTTTTCTTCTATGCACTTAAATGAGTTACACAAACAACTTTTTGTAGAACTCTGCGTGACATTGTCATTTTCCTTGGGCTGAATGATCAATGGGATGGAATTTTAAGCCTACACCAAGAACAGGCCCGCGTGCCCCATATACTTGCTTTGCCATTCATTTAAGATCATGGCTTACTGTTTACCCCAGTAATATTTTCCTTCGTGTTCTTGAACTTATAGTTTCCTGCCAAGATATCTAGTATCCTGCCAAGACTGTATAAATGATAGTTCCTGACTCCTATGGGTAGAGAATGTCAAAGGTTCACTGTCTGCTTGACAAATAAATGTATTTTCCAAACGGTTTTGAATGCCTGACTTCTCATTGTGAGATTTTGACCTTTGGTTCTAGGCACCCAAGCAAGGGAAAATATCAATTTCTGGATCTACTCTATCAAGTCCTGTAAGAATTGTGTATACCCCCAAAAAATCACCTCACATTCTTCTTGACTCTCAAAAATATAGGCTCAGTGTAGTTAATGTCTCCTTCGGACAAACATGCCACCCAGAAATCTGGTAAACCTTTTGTTGCACTGCCTCTCTTTCATGCATTCCCTCTCTTTCCACCATGTACGTGCTTATTCACTTAGCCTTTTGATAATCTCTGATTTCTCGACCCAACGTGATATCTTGCTTTGACTCAGAGGCAAACTTGGATATTATACTTGAGACCACTTCATCCAGATGCATGTGGATTAATAACAACTGGAGCCTAAGTATTGATCACCTGGCCTCCATCCTGAAAATACCCATGTTTTATTGTTTTCTGTATGATAACCAGTCCTCAACCATTTTATCAAAGACCATGTAATGGTCCAAAACGCCAGACCATTCCTCTATTGATCTGTAAGAGACCTACATTACCATCTGCTTATCTGTGTTTTTACATCTCGCTTTGAGCTTTCAGAGTGTACTATTGTTTCTCACTGGGTTATTCTCTATTTCCATAGTTCCATTCTTAATTAATATTTTGGCGAACCTTTGAATACTGAAATTTTCACAATCCCCTGCACATATCTCTTTTTTAGCAATATTATAAGTCATTTCCTTTGACAGTTTAGTCCCCAGAGACTGTTTTAAAAGGCAAGTTGAGCTTTCAGGCATCATCAAGGCCTGATCTATCATATTAGTTTAGAGATACAGTGGAAACAGGCCCTTTGGCCCACCGGGTCCGCGCCAACCAGCGATCCCTGCACATTAACACCATCCTACACCCACTAGGGACAATTTTTACATTTACCAAGCCAATTAACCTACAAGCCTGTATGTCTTTGGAGCGTGGGAAGAAACCGAAGATCTCGTCAAAAACACACGCAGGTCACGGGGAGAACGTACCAACTCCGTACAGACAGCACCCATAGTCAGGATCGAACCCGGGTCTCCGCGCTGCATTCGCTGTAAGGCAGCAACTCTACCACTGCGCTACCCTGGTCGCCCTCAAGTTAAATGCCAGAAATGAGACTCTGGTAGTATGCCTTCCAGTTCTCACTTTGCAGGAAAAAATCAGGACCAGTAGTATTTTAGTGAGGGGAGCTTTTTACTTGATTAAAAACCCCTTTTGGACAAAGGACAAAGGACAAAGGACAAGGACAAAGGACATTTATTATCACATGCAGCACACACATAAAGATAAGACATAACATTAAAGAATTTAACAATAAACATAAAAACATTCCCCCACAATGGTCCCCACTGTGAGGGAAGGCACAAAGTCCAGTCCCCATCCGCTTGTCCACTCATAGTCGGGCCTATTGAGGCCTCCAAAGTCGCTGCTACGGGGCCCAATGTTCCAAGCCGTTCTCGCCGGGTGATGGTGCTCCGGCGTCGGGAGAACCCACTCAGCAGCTTGGGACACTTGGAACGGCCACTTCTTCACTGGAGTCCGCGGCTTCGGAAGCCGACAGGCCGCGCTGGATGGAGCTCCACCACTGGGATGGAGGCTCCCGATGTAAAGTTCAGAGCTGCCGCCCGTTGCTGGCCGCTCCACAGACCCACGGCTCTGCAATGTTTTTTGTCGGCGGTCTTCAGCTCACCGGAGTTCCAGCGTGCCGACCCAGGCAAGGCATCGCCTGCTCCGCTCCGCGATAGCGCTCCAGCGCTGCGCCGAAGCTGAGGTTCCGGCCGGTCCCATCAGGAAACGCTGCTCCAGACCCGCTGGTAGGCCGCGAGGACGGGTCGAAGATGCAGCCCGGAAAAAAGCTGCCTCTCCGACCAGGTAGGGACCAGGAAAAGCAGTTTCCCCCTGCGCCCCCCCCCCCCCCCCCCCCCCCCCCCCCCCGCCCACCCCTCACATAAAAAAGAATAGACTCCAAACAAAACACTTTTTACACTAAAAATAAAGAAAGAAGATAAAAGACAGACAGCTGCAGGCTGGGCAGCCATACCCAACTGGACGGTGTCCCCTATCGATACTAGTTCAAAATACTTTCATATTTTTTATGACATGAAAGACTGTTCAACGTATTGAGTTTGTGCTTTTTTTCAAAACAATCCCATCAATCTCATTCATTCAATTATTTTCCTTTTGTTTTATCTTAATCATGTCCATTACCTCCCCCCAATATTTTGGCCACCCTCAGCACCAGGGCCAATGTTTAGTAGTTAATTAACCCAGCAAACAGCATATCTTTGCGGTGTTTATGGAAACCAAAGCACGGGTGGGGGGGGGGGGATCCAAGTGGAATTGGGGAGAATGTGAAAATTTGTCTGGGGTAAGAGGGGATGGAGTAAGTGCTTGAGCATTATAAGAAAAACTTGCTCGTTATTTAACTCTCTTTTAACTTACTTGAAAACAATGTGCTTCCCATAACACCCTTTGATTCAAGCAATTTTAATAGCTGGGCAGCCACTTACAAAAACCTTTATTAGTAAAATCAGTTGCACCTCATTGTTCCTCGATAGCTGACTACTCACCAAAGTAATTATCTTGATTGTATTATTTGTATAATCTTTTGTTTCTACATTTTTCAATATTTTTGAACTGTATTTTTAAGGTGCTGGAACACAGCTGGAACATTCAGCATTTAACTTGAGCACAAGATGGCTTCTTAAACACTTCTCGAAATGCATACATTATGAATTCTAACCACACATTTCTCATAATTGTATACATGTAGATTACTTGCTCGACCACTTCATGTGGCATTTAAAAAATAATATTTCAGTTGTAGGACTGGAGTTGTGTATAAACCAGACTGGATAAGGTTGTTGCTGGACTTTTTAGACGTTTACCATTATCTAACTTTTTATGTTCACTTAAATAAAATCCAATTAAACAATTAAGATGGCATGAGAAATATTTGATATGCAAATGATCACTTGTTTATTCTTGTAGAGGGTAGATTGAAATAGCAAATTCATCGGATTAGGAATTATCTGTAATCTCATAGGTTACCAAATTTATGGAATATATAATAAACAATTCACGATGGCAATAAAATACCTTTGCGATACTTCACTTTGTTTGTAACATAATCCTGAAGGAGCATATTCACTGTTATGTTTCAACATAATTTAATCCCTAAAAGCAGTTGCTCAGTTTTACATGGTGCCACACAACTATGCAGTTAAACTGCCATAGCTCACTGTAGTTCTGTGCTGGCTGAACACAAAATCTAGATTCCTTCATTTATCTCTGGCAACAGCAGACTCCCAAAGATTTTTGGCAAAGAGAATTGGCAATTAACATTTCTTTCACAAATCATGTCAAATTTTTTGCTCTGCCAGCTGACTTGCAACTAGTGATGAGACATTAGAATAAAGCCCTATGACCTTTATTAACTGTGGCTTTTAAAATTATCAAAATGCTAGCTTCCTAGTTGAAAGTATTTATAATTTATATGTGTTATATATATATATATATATATATATATATATATATATATATATATATATATATATATAAATAAATTACAAACAAACAAGATGAGAGTTTTAGTATGTTCCCGAAACGCTGCCAAAACGGTACAGGATAGAGCTACAATTTTTGGCCCACCTTACTCACCATTGTCCTGGGGGGTGCAGTGGCAAGTTCAGATTGATATATTTTACAAGTTATTGATATTTTAAACTTTAAAAAATCACTTTTCTTTCAAAAATCACCATTTCACTTGCCGTGCTGTGTTTTCCAGAAACTCCACCAAAACGGTACACGATAGTGCTACAATTTTTGCCCCCACCATACTCACCATTGTCCTGGAGTGTGCATGAGCCAAGTTTCGTTCAGATTGATGTTATATTTTACAAGTTATTGACATTTTAAACTTTTCCACTTGCCCTGCCCGTCAGCCGCATTCAACGTCACAATGGGATCCTGACGGGTCTGCACCTGCTCAGTTGGCCCGCCGTTATCTTGAAACCCCAATAGGTCCGTGCCTGCGCAGTTGAGGCCCATTGATCTAATACTTACGTGTTCATCTGGCGTCAAAATTGTAAGATGGCTCTCGGATCCGCGCATGCGCAGTTGGGGGAGGGTTGCCTTTTTGAGATCGCCATTTGATTTGCTCTACCACCTCACCCCCCACCCCACTCCTGATTGTCTCCTGCCACTCCCCCCCACATGGGGTAGAATGATTGGCTCCGACCTCCCACTCGACGCCCAATTGGTCCGGGTGCCACGTGGGGGGGAGCGCGGACCCCCCCCCCCCCACCACACCGCCCCCCCCCACGTGGGGTTGATTAATTGGCTCTGACCTCTCCCTCGACACCCGATTGGTCCGGGACCCGCGTTTGTCCTCATTGAAATCCTCTTTCAGGAGCCTTGCAGGGCAACCTCTGCCATATTGTGGGCATTTACTAAATGGGAA
This sequence comes from Okamejei kenojei, assembly GCA_035221665.1. Lineage (NCBI taxonomy): Eukaryota > Metazoa > Chordata > Chondrichthyes > Rajiformes > Rajidae > Okamejei > Okamejei kenojei. The sequence continues at coordinate 98,275,225 of CM069133.1, forward strand.
GTCCTGAGACAACATGGTCTTAAAGTCCTATGTTGGGTTGCAGCAAGGTAAGTAAATGTTTTGCTATATCCCAGAACTAAAGCGATTCCCAGCAGTGAGAGATTCCCAGCAGTTGTTTGATATGTGGCATCAAGGAGTGCTGTAAAACTGAGGTCAATAGTTATCAAAGGAAGAAGGGTTGGGGTCATGGCTCATATGGGAAGATGGTTCTGGTTGTTGAAAGTCCATCATCTTCAAAGCACAAGTTAGGAGTGTGAAGGAATAGACTTCACTTGCCTGGATATGTGCATGGCTAACAACTCTCAAGAAGTTCAACAGCACCCAGGGCAAAGCAGCCTCCTTCATTAGCTCCATTTTAACATCCTAAGCATTGGCACACAATGGATGCAGTGTATGCTATCTATATAATGCCTGTACTCTCCCAGACTACTTTCTAAACCTGTGACCTCTATACCAAACGGTTCCACAGGTCGGACAGGTTGGAACCAGGAATAAAGGTATTTACGAATGGTCATAGTCCAATAACACTTTTTCTGTAGACAGAACCTGTACATCTGCATTTGCTGATTTTTTAATGGGAGGCCTTTTTGATGTAATACTTCCGTGACAGGGTCCTAACGGGTCCACACTTGGTCTAGTTTAGTATAAAGCAAATGCATTCCAATTATTTGTGCTCAATGGATATCTGCACTTTAAAATAATAATTTTCTTTCTTTGAAGCTAAAATTTGAATGTGTCTTAATAACATCTCTCAATGGGAATACATTTCTGTATCATTTCTGAATCAGACAGGGCCTTTGAGAAATATAAAGGGAGAAGAAAAGAACTCAAGTGAGCAATTAGAAGGGCCGAAATGGGCCATGAAATGGTTTTGGCGAGTCGGGCAAGAACATCCAGAATGGACAGCTATCTGCAGAGCCAAAAGAGATGGGGGAGATATTGAACAATTTCTTTTCTTCGGTATTCACCAAGGAGAAGGATATTGAACTTGGTGAGTTAAGGGGAAGAAGTAGAGTAGCTATGGAAACTATGAGATTCAAAGAGGAGGAAGTACTGACACTTTTGAAAAATATAAAAGTGGATAAGTCTCCAGGTCCTGACAGGATATTCCCTAGGACATTGAGGGAAGTTAGTGTAGAAATAGCAGAAGCTATGACAGAAATATTTCAAATGTCATTAGAAACGGGAATAGTGCCGGAGGATTGGCGTACTGCGCATGTTGTTCCATTGTTTAAAAAGGGTTCAAAGAATAAACCTAGCAATTATAGACCTATTAGTTTGACGTCAGTGGTGAGCAAATTAATGGAAAGGATACTTAGAGATAATATATATAAGCATCTGGATAAACAGGGTCTGATCAGGAACAGTCAACATGGATTTGTGCCTGGAAGGTCATGTTTGACAAACCTTCTTGAATTTTTTGAAGCGGTAACTAGGGAAATTGATGAGGGTAAAGCAGTGGATGTTGTCTATATGGATTTCAGTAAGGCCTTTGACAAGGTTCCCCATGGAAGGTTGGTTAAGAAGGTTCAATCTTTGGGTGTTAATCGCGGAGTAGCAAGATGGATTCAACAGTGGCTGAATGGGAGATGTCAGAGAGTAATCGTGGATGGGCTGTTTGTCAGGATGGAAGCCGGTGACCAGTGGGGTGCCTCAGGGATCTGTGTTGGGTCCACTGTTGTTTGTCATGTACATCAATGATCTGGATGATGGGGTGGAAAATTGGATAAGTAAGTATGCAGATGATACTAAGATAGGTGGTGTTATGGATAATGAAGTAGATTTTCAAAGTCTACAGAGAGATTTGGGCCATTTGGAAAAGTGGGCTGAAAGATGGCAGATGGAGTTTAATGCTGATAAGTGTGAAGTGCTACATCTTGGCAGGACAAATCAAAATAGGACGTACATGATAAATGGTAGGGAATTGAGGAATGCTGTGGAACAGAGGGATCTAGGAATAAACTGTGCATAGTTCCCTGAAGGTGGAATCGCATGTAGATAGGGTGGTAAAGAAAGCCTTTAGTGTGCTGGCCTTTATAAATCAGAGCATTGAATATAGGAGTAGGGAAGTAATGTTAAAATTGTACAAGGCATTGGTAAGACCAATTCTGGAGTATGGTGTACAATTTTGGTCGCCTAGTTATAGGAAGGATGTCAACAAAATAGAGAGAGTACAGAGGAGATTTACTAGAATGTTGCCAGGGTTCCAGCAACTATGTTACAGAGAAAGGTTGAACAAGTTAGGTCTTTATTCTTTGGAGCGCAGAAGGTTAAGGGGGGACTTGATTGAGGTCTTTAAAATGATGAGAGGGATAGACAGAGTTGACGTGGATACGTTTTTCCCATTGAGGGTAGGGAAGATTCAAACAAGAGGGCATGACATGAGAATTAAGGGACAGAGGTTTTGGGGTAACGTGAGGGGAAACTTCTTTACTCAGAGGGTGGTGGCTGTGTGGAATCAGCTTCCATCAGAAGTGGTGGAGGCAGGATCGATTTTAACATTTAAGAGTAAAGTGGATAGGTATATGGACGTGAAGGGAATGGAGGGGTATGGTCTGAGTGCAGGTAGATGGGACTAGGGGAAAACAAATGGTCGGCACGGACTGGAAGGGCCGAGAGGGCCTGTTTCCGTGCTGTAATTGTTATATGGTAATATGGTTATATCCCAAAGGTTTTATATCCATATTTAAAAAAACAAGGCTAACCAAGGATAAGGTAGGACTGCTCAAAGATCAAGAAGTGAATTTGTGCTTGTAATCCTCTACTCACAGGTAAGGTCCCAGAGAATTAGAGAATAGCAAATATTGTTAGATACAAAATGCTGGTATAATGCGGGCATCTCTGGAGCAAAAGAATAGGTGACGTTTCATGTTAAAACCCATCTTCAGACTGAAAGAGTTACACCAGTATTTTGTGTTTATCTTCGGAATAAACCAGAATCTCCAGTTCTTTCCTACACAAACACTAATGTTGTTCCATTATTTAAGAAGTAGAGAGTATCCAAGGAATTATAGGCAGGTGAGCTTCATATCAGTGGTAGGGAAGCTATTGGAGAGGATTCTTCGAGATATGTTTGCTCTCATTTGGATTAGATTAATTAGAGATAATCAGCATAGCTTTGTACATGGCAGCTCATGTTTTACTATTTTGATCACGTATTTTGAGGAGGTGGTGAAGGTGATCGATATGGCATGTTGTCTACATGGATTTTAGTGAGGCATTAGATAACGTCTCCCCGGTTAATAGATCCACAAGATTAAGATGCATGAGATTAACAGTAACTATGGATTCAAGGTTGTATGGATTCAGAATTGGTTTACTGATAGGAAGCAGAGGGTTGTGGTGGAAGGACAATATTCAGGCTGGAGGTTTGTGACCAGTGGAGTTCCGCAGGGATCTGTGCTGGGGACCCTTGTTTGTGATATATATAAATAACTTGGACATAAATGTAGACAGGTTGATCAATAAATTTGCAGATGACACCAAGATTGCTGCAGTTGCGGTCTGTAAGGAAGGCTGTCAATGTAAGGAATATAGATCAAATACTTAAATGGGTAGAGAAATAGCAGATAGAGCTTAATTTGAGCAAGTGTGAGCTGTTGCACTTTGTCAAATGTAAAGGGAACATATACAATTAATGGCATGATCATTAACAGCATTGATTACAGAGGGATCTTGGAGTCCAAGTCCATAACTCTCTGAAGGTAGCAACACAAAATAGATAATGTGGTAAAAAAAGATGTATGGTATGCCTGCCTTCAAAGGTCGAGACATTGAGTATAAAATTCAAGAAGTCATGACTCAGCTGCATAGACTTTTGGTTAGGCTCCATTTTAGAATGTTGCATGCAGTTCTGATCACTCCATTACAGGAATGTATTGGACGGTTTGGAAAGGGTGCAAAGGAGGTTTACCAGAACAATGACTGGATTAGGGAGTATTAGCTGGAAGTAGATATGACATTGTGGGGATTACTGAGACGTGGCTGCAGGAAGATCGAGCCTGGGAACTTAATATTCAGGGTTATACATCCTATAGAAAAGGCAGGCAGATGGGCAGAGGAGGGGGGTAGCTCTGCTGGTGAGGGATGGAATTCAGTCCCTTGCGATGGAAGACATAGGGACTGACAAGGTAGAGTCACTGTGCATTGAGTTGAGGAATTGTAAAAGCAAGAAGACACTAATTGGTGTTATCTACAGACCCCCAAATAGTAGCCCGGATGCAGGGTGTAAGTTGCAGCAGGAGTTAAAACTGGCATGTAACAAAGGTAATGCCACTGTGGTGATGGGGGATTTCAATATGCAGGTAGCCTGGGAAAATCAGGTTGGTTCGGGACCCCAAGAAAGAGAGTTTGTAGAGTGCCTCCAAGATTGATTCTTAGAGCAGCTAGTAATGGAGCAGACCAGAGAAAAGGCAATTCTGGATTTAGTGTTGTCCAATGAACCAGATTTGATAAGAGAACTCGAGGTAAAGAAACCATTTGGATGTAGTGATCATAATATGATTAGTTTTAATCTGCAATTTGAGAAGGAGAAGGTTAAATTGGAAGTGTCAGTGATGCAATTGAACAAAGGGGACTACGAAGGCATGAGAGAGAAGCTGGCCAAGGTAGACTGGAAAGGGATCCTAGCAGGAATGACGGTGGAGCAATGGCAGGAATTTCTGGGCATAATCCGGAAGACGCAGGATCATTTCATTCCAAAAAGGAAGAAAGATTCTAAGGGGAGTAGGAGGCAACCGTGACTGACAAGAGAAGTTAGGGATAGAATAAAACTAAAATAAAAGATGTATAACACAGCAAAGAGTAGCCGGAAGCTTGAGGATTGGGAAACTTTCATAGGACAACAGAAGGAAACAAAACGGGCAATACGGGCTGAAAAGATGAAGTACGAGGGAAAGCTGGCCAGGAATATAAATAAGCTTCTTTTGGATGTGTTAAGGGAAAAAGAGTAGCAAAGTGAAATGTGGGTCCCTTGAAGGCAGACACAAAATTATTATGGGTAACAAGGAAATGGCAGAAGAGTTGAACAGGTACTTCGGATCTGTCTTCACTGAGGAAGACACAAACAATCTCCCAGATGTACTGGAGGACAGAGGGTCTAAGGGGGGAGAGGAACTGAAATCAATTTTCAGTAGGCGAGAAATATTATTGGGTAGGCTAATGGGACAATCCCCTGGGCTGGGGGAAGTGGCTCTAGAAATAGTGGACGCATTGGTGATCATTTTCCAATGTTCAATAGATTCAGGATCAGTTCCTGTAGATTAGAGGATAGCTAATGTTATCCCACTTTTCAAGAAAGGAGCGAGAGAGAAAACGGGGAATTACAGACCAGTTAGCCTGACTTCGGTGGTGGGAAAGATGCTAGAGTCAATTATTAAAGAGGTAATAATGCGGCATTTGGATAGCAGTAAAAGGATTAGTCCAAGTCAACATGGATTTATGAAAGGGAAATCATGCTTGACTAATCTTCTGGAATTTTTTGAGGATGTGACAAGTAAAATAGGAAGATTAAATGAGAACTTACCAGTTTGAAGTTTGATCTTTATTTTATGAGAAGTTGCGATGAGGGATTACGTGAAGAAGCCCGCCAGCCCGCATACACGTCTACCTTCAAAGCAGCGGTGTGAAATCACAGAAAACAGTTGCTGAACTGATTATAGGAAGATTCGAGAACTAGAACCACCACATGATCTTTATGAGAAGAGGGTTGGGAGTGGAGCGCACGTAATCCCTCATCGCAACCTCATAAAATAAAGATCAAAATTCAAATGACTCTAAGTTCTTGTTTAATCTTCCTATTTTACTTCGAAGTCACGTGAGTGACTACGTGAAGACTTTAAAGCTGCGAACACGATTTCATGCCGCGAACACGAGTCCATGCAACACACTGCATTAGTTGACCCGAAATGATTGAAAAGATAATGCATTCAGACATGACATAGCTTTAAAACATGCTGATACTTTTAATAAACAAATGATAATAATAATAGTGAACCCTTTGATCCGGGAAAGCAAATTATTGAACAGAACTTAAAATTGAGATGGCAAACGAACCCGGCCTGACAACTGGTTTCTTATAAAAGGTTTGGAAAGTCCGCTCCTTTGACCATCCTGCAGTCACTAGGATGTGGTCCAGCGGAACCTCCATGAACCTCGCTGCTGAGGTTGTTGCAGCCCTGGTGGAGTGAAATTTAAAAATATCAGTGTCCACTTCTGTACAAGCCAATACACGTCTTAACCACCTGGAGATGGTCTGCACTGATACCCTCTTGTGTGGTTTTTTATGACTTATAAACATTGCCAGTTCAGTGCCTCTCAGGTTCTTTGTAGCCTTAACATATTGTTGAATATGTGTGACCACACAAAATCTGTGGTCCATGGGATACGCCAAAAATTCCAGCTTTAGCCCTAACACCCCTGGTCGGCTTTGTTTAATTAGCTCATGTACACAAAACGTTATTTTGTTGATAGATATAACCATTCTGCCCAGCCGCAGCTTATGCAACGACTGGACACGTTGCGCTGAGACTAGCGCCATGAGCATAACTACTTTATATGTGAGCCTGACCAAAGATAGGGATGCAGCTGGAGCCCACCGGTGAAGCAGTGGCAACACAATGTTAACATCCCATACCTCCGTGTACCGGGCCTGGGAGGATTTGTGTTGAAGATACCCTTCATAAATCTGGATATCAGCGGGTGAGACCCGACAGAGTGGTGTCCCAATCTCAGCAACAAATATGATGACAAGGCACCTTTGGCACAGTTAATGGCACTTAATCTTTCATCAAAGAATAGTTTTGAGAGAAATTCCAAGACATTAGTTATTTGTGCCGTATAATGTGTTATGTCAGCATGGATCTACGAAAGGTAAATTATGTCTGACGAATCTTATAGAATTTTTCGAGGATGTAACTAGTAGAGTGGATAAGGGAGAACCAGTGGAGGTGTTATATCTCGACTTTCAGAAGGCGTTCGACAAGGTCCCACATAAGAGATTAGTATACAAACTTAAAGAACACGGTATAGAGGGTTCAGTATTGATGTGGATAGAGAACTGGCTGGCAGACAGGAAACAAAGAGCAGGAGTAAACGGGTCCTTTTCAGTGACTAGTGGGGTACCGCAAGACCCAGTGCTGGGACCCCAGCTATTTACAATATATATTAATGATTTGGACGAGGGTATTGAATGCAACATCTCCAAGTTTGCGGATGACATGAAGCTGGGGGGGAGTGTTAGCCGTGAGGAGGATGCTAAGAGGCTGCAAGGTGACTTGGATAGGCTGGGTGAGTGGGCAAATGCATGGCAGATGCAGTATAATGTGGACAAATGTGAGGTTATCCACTTTGGTGGCAAAAACAGGAAAGTAGACAATTATCTGAATGGTGACGGATTAGGAAAAGGGGAGATGCAACGAGACCTGGGTGCCATGGTACACCAGTCATTGAAAGTAGGCATGCAGGTGCAGCAGGCAGTGAAGAAAGCGAGTGGTATGTTAGCATTCATAGCAAAAGTATAGGAGCAGGGAGATTCCATTGTAGTTGTACAGGGTCTTGGTGAGACCACACCAGGAGTATTGCGTACAGTTTTGGTCTCCAAATCTGAGGAAAGACATTCTTGCCATAGAGGGAGTACAGAGAAGGTTCACCAGACTGATTCTGGGATGTCAAGACTTTCATATGAAGAAAGACTGGATAGACTCGGCTTGTACTCGTTAGAATTTAGGGGGGATCTTATAGAACCGTACAAAATTCTTAAGGGGTTGGACAGGCTAGATGCAGGAAGATTGTTCCCGATGTTGGGGAAGTCCAGAACAAGGGGTCCAAATTTAAGGATAAGGGGGAAATCTTTTAGGACCGAGATGAGAAAAACATTTTTCACACAGAGAGTGGTGAGTCTGTGGAATTCTCTGCCACAGAAGGTAGTTGAGGCCAGTTCATTGGCAATATTTAAGAGGAAATTAGATGTGGCCCTTGTGGCTAGAGGGATCAGGGGGTATGGAGAGAAGGCAGGTATGGTATACTGAGTTGGATGATCAGCCATGATCACATTGAATGGCGGTGCAGGCTCGAAGGGCCGAATGGCCTACTCTTGCACCTATTTTCTATGTTTCTATGTTGGAATTAAAACAAAACACTTCCCATCTCTTGATGTAAGAGATGTACTGCTTCTTGGTGCTATCTCTCCAAGCTGCAATGATCACGTCCACGATTCGGTCTGACAATCCGAGCCCCAGGAAAGGCCTTCTCAAAACCTGCAAATCAACAAATTGATTCGCTCATGCAGGGGTGGCCTTCCCGAATCACGGGATGGACCAGCAAATTTTTGTGTTTCAAAATAACCATGTGAGGTTCTTTATCATTCCCAATATCAGCGGGAACTATGGCTGCGTAGGCCAGTCAGGCACTACCAAAATGCCTGAAGCGGAATCTTGCTAGATTTTTTGCAAGCACCGAATGATGAGGCAAAATGGAGGAAATGCATAAAAGAACATTCCTCCCCAGTGTAGCGAGAATGCATCTATCGCCACTGCCTCTGGGTCTAGCTCCCATGCAATATACTTTGGTAACTGGAGATTGAGCCTAGATGCAAACACATCGATATCCGGTGTTCCATACCGAGCAACAATGTCGTTAAATACTTTATGATCCAACATCCATTCTGTGTTGTCATTGAATTTGCGTGACCTGGTGTCCGTCACCATGTTGAACCTACCTGGCAAGTAGGCAGCTGAAATCCAAATGCTTTTTTCGATACACCAGTGCCAAATGAGGTTAGCTAAATTATCACAGGATACTGACTTGATTCCACCCATGTGATTAATATATGCCACCGCTGTTGTGTTATCAATCTGTAGTTGAACATGAAGATTATGCATATTCCTACAATAAGCTTTTAACCCATAGAATGCCCGCAGCATCTCCAAGTAGTTGATACCATGTAACTGAAGAATTGATAACTCATGCACATCCCATCTGCCACCGCAACTAGAGATGGTATTAGTAGCTCCCCATCCTTGAGCACTAGCATCAGTTTGTAATATAACTGAAGGTCTAATGACCAAAATGTTACTGGAGCAATGCCGAATATTGGTCGTCTGCCATTGTATTTCTGATATAGCTTCAGCTGGTAATAGCATAGATCTGTTAAAATGACCTAAATGGTATTTGAGTGCTTGCTCCTTTGCACATTGTAAATTCTGATAGTGCAAAGGCCCAAATTGTGCAGCCAGTAACAGAATTAATAGAAGCCAGTTGTTACTGGCTTCTATTAATTCTAATCTCTTGCCCCAGGGCAAAGTCACAAACATATTAAAAGAGTTAATGGTAAACCCCAAATAATTAATAACTCTAGTTAGTATCAACATGAATTTAACTGGATGGATGAGAAACCCCAACTTCTCAAATATGAGTTTCGTGGCTGAAACAGCTAATTTTGCCAATTTCAGTGTTTTTCCTATGATTAGAATATCATCCAGATTTGCCATAACAATGTGTTTTTGAACTCTAAGCAGCCCAAGCTGCTTAACAATTTTTAACAATTTGGTAAATAGCCTGGGGGCTGAAGTTAACCCATTAGGCAACGCTTTAAACTGCCACAGTTTTCCCATCCAGCTAAATTTCAAATATCTCCGGTGATCCCTGTGAATGGGCACCAAACAGTATGCATCTTTGAGATCGATGCATGCCATAAAGCATCCTTTGGAAATCAGTTGTTTGGCAGTAACAAAGTTTTCCATTTTTTTATTTCTATACTGCACGTAGGTGTTAAGCTGTGTTAAATCAAGGATGATCCGACATCCTTCATCTTTCTTTTGTCTAGAGAATATATTGGAGATGAATTGGTGATGTTCATGACTTGACTTCTAGATTACCCCTTTTGTGTATAATGTGTGACTGCATATCCAAACCTTCTTGTTTGGAATGAACAAATGCCTGGCTTAGTGTATGTTGTGTGGGTGGCAATGAATTGGGAAGAAATTCAATTTGGAACCCTTGTATACTGTGCAGTATAAACGGATCTGATGTTATCCATCGCCATTCATGCAAAAAGAAGTGTAATCTACCACCAACTTGTAACTGGTCCACACACCCCATGTTCCAGAAATAACCAGACCCACCTACCTCCATGGTTACCGGTGGTCTTATGGTAGGTCTGAAGGTAGATTTGGATTTTATTTCCGTCCTCAAGGTTTGGAGGGTAGGACTGCTGGGGAGCGCGGATTGAGCATTTTCCATGAGGGGCGGCTTGGGCTTGGTCCTTGGCCTAAAAAAGACCTCTGCACAGAGAAATCAGCTTTCGAGCTGCCACCAGCTTCAGCGAACCGCTTACTGCTGATGGGGGCGTAGGGGAGTTGTCGCCGAAACGGTGAAGCTTTGCTCGTCGTTGGTGCCTTGATTAGCCCGACTGCTTTTGCTTCCTCATCCAGGTATTTTACCTGTTTGGGTAGATCTTCCCCGAACAGAAGATTCGGCGGCTGGACATTACTGGCCTTGCATAAGCCTGCAAATTTGGGATTTAAGGCAGGTCTGATGGCGTTCGTCCGAAAGCAGTTCATTTCAAAGTGTGCATTGCACATCAACGCCAAGGCATCCTGCTGGACGTCCGATAAGGGCCCGCCATCCACAGATCTGGCAAATACCGTGATGCCTGAAGCCAGTAATTTTAAAATTCTTTGGAGTTTCATCTCCTGGGCTTTGATGCCCCCTCCAATGTATCCCCAGACAGAGCTATTCACTGCTGGCATTTTCAGCGATGCGCAATTTACAGATGTATGGTATTTTACAGCAGTTTCAACCATCACCTGTTCCTGTAATTGATGCAATGTGAGGTAGTTTATGCTGGAAACCAGCTCTTCTTGCAGCGGCTCCCCTGTTTGCAAGGGTATCGCAAACCTTGATGCCATGGCAGGCAATTCTTGAACCTCATGCATGTCATGCATTCCAGTAGGTTCCACGGACATACCTCCGAATTCGGAGTCCGTCATATACTGACCCCATACACTCCCCTCCTCAGCGTGGGAGACATTAAGCAGCCCTGGACCAGGCGCTGCTGCAGGCATGAAAGGAGACCTGCGCTGATATGGTTCCGTTTCATGGAACATATCATGATGGAGCATCCTTTCCATAAGGTGCTCCATCCGGGATAAACGCCCGAAGACGATATCCATGTTTGAAGGAGGAGAATCCTCCTGGCCTGACTCGTCTGAGTGCACAGGTCTATCAGACTTCTTTTTGGCTTTGCCCCCTTTCGGGGTTGCCAAAGTGCTTTGGGCAAGCACCAAGTCTGAAGTCGCTGACCGCACTGTCAGCGACTCGGATGGTAAAACCGATGGCCACCGGATACCCGCACTCCCGCGGTCCTCCGTAGCCGGTTTCCCCGCGGCCCGTCTGGGATTCCACCTGGATTTTTCCATACTTCATTCAGCAATTTGGAATTCTGTAACGAGAATTTTTCACCAAAAAACGACCTCCGAATAAGTTTGAAACTTACCTGCAGGGTTTTAAACTTACCACTGGAGGCACGACACTCCTCCAAGCCAGTCATGCGCCATGCGTTAGAACTTATTGACGCGCATGCAGGCTGGCGGGCTTCTTCACGTAGTCACTCACGTGACATCGAAGTAAAATGGATGAAGGGGTGCCAGTGGATGTAGTGCATCTAGACTTTCAGAAAGCCTTAGATAATGTCCCGCACGGGAGATTGGTGACTACAATTAGAGCACATGGTATTGGGGGTAGGGTGTTTGCGTTTGACATGGATAGAAAATTGGTTGGCAGACAGGAAGCAAAGAGTAGGAGTGAATGGGTCCTTTTCAGAATGGCAGGCAGTGGCGAGTGGAGTGCCGCAAGGCTCGGTGTTTGGGGCCGCAACTATTTACCATATATATTAATGATTTGGAAGAGGGAATTAGGAGCAACACTAGCAAATTTACGGATGACACAAAGCTGGGTGGCAGTGAACTGTGAAGAGGATGTTTGGAGGTTGCATGGTGCCCTGGACAGGTTGAGAGAGTGGGCAGATGCGTGGCAGATGCAGTAAAATATAGATAAATGTGAGGTTATCCACTTTGGCGGCAAAAACAAGGGGGCAGATTATTATCTCAATGGGGTTAGGTTAGGTAAGGGGGAGGTGCAGCGAGACCTGGGCGTCCTTGTACACCTGTTACTGAGAGTTGGCGTGCAGGTACAGCAGGCAGTGAAGAAAGCCTTCATAACAAGAGGATTTCAGTATTGGAGTAAAGAGGTTCTTCTGCAGTTGTATAGGGCTCTGGTGTGACCACATCTGGAGTATTGTGTATAGTTTTGGTTTCCTAATATGAAGAAGGATATCCTTGTGATTGAGGTAGTGCAGCGTAGGTTCACGAGATTGATCCCTGGGATGGCGGGACTGTCATATGAGGAAAGATTGAAAAGACTAGGCTTGTATTCACTGGAGTTTAGAAGGATGAGGGGGATCTTATAGAAACACATAAAATTATAAAAGGACTGGACAAGCTAGATGCAGGAAAAATGGTCCCAATGTTGGGCGTGTCCAGAACCAGGGGCCACAGTCTTAGAATAAAGGGGAAGCCATTTAGAAACATAGAAACATAGAAAATAGGCACAGGAGTAGGCCATTCAGCCCTTCAAGCCTGCACCGCCATTCAATATGATCATTGCTAATCACCCAACTCAGTATCCCTTACCTGCCTTCTCTCCATACCCCCTGATCCCTTTAGCCACAAAGGCCACATCTAACTCCCTCTTAAATTCTTAAATATAGCCAATGAACTGGCCTCAACTACCTTCTGTGGCAGAGAATTCCAGAGATTCACCACTTTCTGTGTGAAAAATGTTTTTCTCATCTCGGTCCTAAAAGATTTCCACCTTATCCTTAAACTGTGACCCCTTGTCCTGGACTTCCCCAACATCGGGAACAATCTTCCTGCATCTAGCCTGTCCAAACCCTTAAGAATTTTGTAAGTTTCTATAAGATCCCCCCTCAATCTTCTAAATTCTAGTGAGTACAAGCCGAGTCTATCCAGTCTTTCTTCATATGAAAGTCCTGACATCCCAGGAATCAGTCTGGTGAATTCCCAGTGAACTCTTTGTGCTCCCTCTATGGCAAGAATGTCTTTCCTCAGATTTGGAGACCAAAACTGTATGCAATACTCCTGGTGTGGTCGCACCAAGACCCTGTACAACTGCAGTAGAACCTCCCTGCTCCTATACTCAAATCTTTAAGACTGAAGTGAGAAAAAACTTTTTCACCCAGTGAGTTGTGAATTTGTGGAATTCCCTGCCATAGAGGGCAGTGGAGGCCAAATCACTAGATAGATTTAAGAGAGAGTTAAATAGAGCTCTAGGAGCTAGTGGAGTCAAGGGATATGGGGAGAAGGCAGGCACGGGTTATTGATTGGGGACGATCAGCCATGATCACAATGAATGGCTCGAAGGGCCGAATGGTTGCAAGGAGTATTAATAGAATTATATAAAATTATGGGAGGTATTGATGGGGTAGACGGTCAGAATGTTTTCCCAAAATGGAAAAATCAAATACTAAAACATAGCTTTAAGGTAAAAGTGCAGGTGCAACTTGTGCAGATGTGCAGGGCAACTTTGCAACCAGGGTGGTGAGTGCCTGGAACGTGTTTACTGGAACATGAGTGCCTGGAAAGTTGTTGATCGAGTCAGATACGATAGTGGCACCCGAGAGACTTTTGGATAGGCAGGAATGGCGGGGGGGGGGGGGGGGGGGGGGGGGGGGGGGGGGGTGTTATGGATTTTCGGCAGATAGATTAGAGGTGGTCATAGCATCATATTCAGCACAGAAATTGTTTGTCCAAAAAGCCGTTCTTGTGCTCTACTGTTTTATGTTCTATGTATTCATGGTGTGTTATCTATCCCCTGGAAAGCAATTTTGGTATCTATACTATAACAAAGACCGGGTACAACTCTGACCAGCAAAGCAACCTGTACTAATGTTTCTGAAGCTACTATGCTTTTAACACACTTTGTTTTTGAAATGAATCTAAATTGGTTAACCTATCTATTCTGTGGTGCGAATAATATAAACGATTCAGATCCTGGGCAAACAAATTATAACTTTGCGTCTTATTCAGTTTTTAGCATTATTCCTTGTACTCGTAAGATTTAAATCATAGATTCTTATTCTGTTTGTTGGCCCTTTCTGTTTTTGTTTTATCCCTTTTCTATTTTGATGTGCAACTGGGTGCGCTTATAGATGCAGCATCAACCTTCAATATTTACCTGAGTGACGGCTCGAATTAGATCATGATGAGTGCTAACCTATTCAATGATGCAAGACTTCATTACTGAATCTGAGATTAATATTATTAGCTTATGCTTGTTAGTTTTAGTTATTACTTATTTAGTTATAAATAGTGGTTTATATTTTAGTAAATATGGGCAAAATTGTTAGCAATTTTTCTCCTTCCTCAAATATTTGAGTATGTCAGTCCAACTGTTGTATTTTCTCATCGCTGTCAATGGATGGATTAAATGCACACAGACAAAAATAGGAATTTGAAAACTTCTGTGATCTATGTCGGACCTTTCATGTGATACATTGACACCGTATATCTCCTGGCAAAACATTTTAAATTAATTGTGACTGGAACAAATAGTAACTTTAAATACTGTCAGCAACTCTGCTACTGTGTTATGAATTTTGGAGCTGTGCTCCATTTGCTTTCCATCGTCCATCTTTTAGTTAGAGTACTGGCTTCATGGAAGGAAGCAGAGGGTGATGGTGGAAGGTTGTTTTTTTGACTGGAGGCCTGTGACTAGTGGTCTGTTGCAGGGATCAGTGCATGGCCCATTGCAGTTTGTGATTTATATCAACTATTTGGATGAGAATGTAGAAGGCATGATCTGTAAGTTTGTAGATGACACTAAAGTGGGTAATATGGTAGATCGTGAAGATGGTTATTAAAAATTACACCATGACCATGATCAGTTGGGCCAGTGGGCTGAGGAATGTTTAATGGAGCTTAATGCAGATAAGTGTCAGGTGGTGAATTTTGAGAAGTCACACCAGAATAGGACTTTCACTCTCATGGCCATTGCTCTAATCTTTTGGTCAGAACAAATTATTAGTGATATTTAAGCCTGGGAACCTGAAGCTCTCAGCCATCTTGCATTCGGCACCATTGACTTGGGCATGTACTCCTCCCCGCTTCCTGAAGTCAATAATCAGCTCCTCGTATTACTGACATTGAGGGAGTTGTTGTTGTCTTGACACCATTCTACAAAGCGCTCTATCTCCTTCCTGTAATCCATCTTATCATTGTTCGAGATCTTGCCCACTACAGTGGTGTCATCTGCAAACTTGTAAATGAAGTTGGAGCAGAGTTAGGAATGTATAGTGAGGGGTTGAGAATGCATTCATGTGGGCGACCAATGTTGAGAATTATTGTGACGGATATTTTGTCGCCTATCCTCACTGATTGTAATCTATTGGTCAGGAAGTAAAGAATCTAGTGGCAGAAGGGGTTGCTGACTCCTAGGTACAGGAATTTGGAGATGAGATTGGTTGGGATTATGGTGTTGAAGGCAGGGCTGTAGATCCATTGAAATATATGATGGGCAAACAATTATGTCGTCATTTATATCACTTTTACAAGCTGAGGCTATAGAGAAATATGTAAACGTTTCCTCCCAACATATGGACCAGTTAAAAATGTACATGTCACAGTAATAAATCTGAAAATAGAAAAAGCTTCAAAAATAGTTTGATCATGTAAATTTGCAGTGCTATTTAAGCTGTTGAAGTTGCTATTCAAAGTACCGAGACGGGATCAATTGGAATGGAAAGATCAGGGCATTTCTCTGCTTCGATGAAGCATTTTACTTTGGTGGTGACCTCTAGTGGATCATTTTAGGATTGTTGGTTGGACATACATTGGAAATGCTGAATGCCTGACTGTGTTCACATGGTTTAGAAAGTGGGCCTTCAACTGGTGTTAGATCTGACATCCAAAGGTTCTACTGTCTGTTTTAGATATGTTGTTTTCTGCCTTTACCGATAATTGATACTTAATATATGGGGAATTGCTGATGGAAAGAAAAAGTTCTGTAAGAAACTATCAGTGATTCACTTACAGAAGAAAAGTTACCAATAAAAATGCTGATATGGATGACTGCATAGAATTGCATAAGATTGAAGGAAATTGTATGCACAGATGTAACAGAATTGAAAACAAAAGAAAACCTGGATTAATAATCCAGAGGAAATAAATTAAATGAAGATAGACACAAAATGCTGGAGTAACTCAGTGGGACAGACAGCATCTCGAGAGAGAAAGAATGGGTGATGTTTCAAATCGAGACCCTTCTTCAGTCAAAATAAATTCAACTCTGATATGACGATGCACAATTCGACTAGCAGCCTGGAATTTAAAATAGTTTCACTATTGATAATAACAAAGCTCTCAGATTGTGGTAATAAGCTTTCTGGTTCCCCAATCTCATCCATGGGAGGATATTTGCCATCTTTACCTTATATGGCTCTATGTATGACTCCAGAAGAGCAACAATGTGGTTGATTAACTAGGTTGGCCTTCGTGGATGTTGCCTGCCCTGCTGATTGTTTCTTGTATTTTATATTATTTCCGATTTCTAGCATCTCTGCTTTTTTTGCTGTGTGAAAAGGCTGATAGAATCATATTCATAGGATTGTGTCATACAGAGACCACGCCAGACTCCTCCATTACAATCTCTGACTAGATAGAGACCACCTTCAAGACAGACACACCAGCGATGGAGTTTTAATAACATGCAGGCATTAAGGCCTGGCCTTTGGGAGTTCTCAGCAACATCTCTGGACCACATGAAATATTGGGAAATTTCCTCCCGATCACTGACGAACATCCTGAAAATAGCATGAAAACAGAATATAGTGGCCAGATATGTCCTTCATCAAGAGAGGCTTGAATGCACCACCTTGGACTGAACCGATTAAAGGCTTTGAAAGATTCAGCTGCCAAATGCATTCTGCAGTAATTCATACACATTTCATTTCGGAGTCACGTGAGTGACTTCGTGAAGACCCAGCCAGCATGCATGCGCAACATCTCGTCGCTCGCAGTTGCAATCGACAGCTGGAGGGGGGAGTGCGCTCCTCCACCAGCCCTTCAAAAAGGACCGCTCAGGTAAGAGGAACTAACCTTGAGTTGGTTAGTTCCTGTGAATCGAAATTTTTTGTTCACAGGGACGATGGATAGTAGTTCGAGAAATACCTCCAGCTGCAGGACTTCCGACAGGAGTCAGCGGCTGCATTCCCCGGAGCTGCCCGCTACAACGGCAGCACCCGCTCGTCGAGCCGGGCAAAGAACGCGGAAGTCAGGGAGCCCTACTCTACCAGGACCCGACTCTCCACCGCGGCTATCCATGGAGACGCGCAGTGGTAGGAGCTCCGCACGGGAGCACTAAGCATAGGGACAGTGCATAGGTAGCCTGACTACCACTGGAGCCTAAGCATAGGGACAGTGGGAAAAAGGTGCGTAAATGTGTTACCCGCTCTGCGGCACGTTCTGTCTCCCCTACTATACAGGTCACCAGAGGTCGGCCCAGGGGAAGGACTGCACGAAAGTCGGAGAGCCCCGCTGCAGCGGCCGGCGTCGACTTGCCACCAGAGCAGTCTGCCAGATCGCGGACCGGTGAGGAATCGAGGCCTGAGTCTGGGAGCCCCGCATGTGCGGCCGGCGCAGACTCACCACCGGAAGAGCCTGCCAGATCACGAACCAGTGGGATATCATCTCGGTAACTGCACCCCGCATTAACGGCTGGACGTGACCGAACGTCGCCTTTGTCCCGGGGGAGGACAGGCGGCAAGCCCGCGCGGACGTCAGTGCACCCCGCTTCGACGGCTGGAACTGACTCCTCACCGTTCATGTCTTTCCAGACAGGCAGGCCGCCACCGTCCGGAAGACTGCGGACCAGCGGCATGTCCGCGCGGGAGTCGCTAAGCCCAGATGGAGCGGCAGGCAGCGACATCCTGCCTAGGCACCCTAGTCATCACCGCGACGAGGTGCGGGCCGATGGCAGAAGCCTCAGTGGTTCAGGAGAACCTGAGCAAGTCGACCTGTTGTCCGCAGATAGCGGCGGCAGTTGCATTGCCCGTATGGAGCGCATGATGGAGCATCTCCTAGAGCAGAATCTCCAGCAGCAGGACCGGATGTCCTCCAGCTCCAGAAGACATGCTACTGGGCCACCTAGCATGTCCCCGTCATCGGTGGGGAGTGCCAGGGATCAGCAGCTGGGTGACATGGATGAAGGTTTGGCGGAGGGACCTGCAGCACCAGAGAAACCCCAAGAGGAACTGCTGGATGTGGTCTCCAAATTCGCCCAGCCCAAGGCGTCGGGACAGCCATTGCAGCCCAAGCTAGCAGCTAGTATTGACTTCCTTACTACACACCAGCTGCAGGATCAGGTCCTAACCGAAGCTATAAACAAGTACAAGACCCCGAACAACTGTATATCATTGAATGTACCAATAGTCAACACGCCCATCTAGGGCAACATCGGCCCAGGAATAAGGGCACAGGAAATTAAATTACAGAAGATCCTGAAACTACTAATGTCGGGGATTACTGCCTTTGCCAGATCGGTTGAGGGTATGGAGATGACGGAGGAGCAGGAAGATGCTCTGGCGTTATTGTGTAACACACAATACGAAATCAACGCTTTCCGTATAATCGCCATCAAGCCGACTCTTATGATTCGCGGGGTTGTACAAGGCATCTGCGACGCCACCACTGAGACAGTTGTTCGGTGAGGACCTGCCTAAACAGGTCAAGGACCTGGACGAGGAAGCGAAGGCAGTCGGTTTGATGAAACCACCTCTCTCCTTCAGGCCGGCAGCGCGCAGACAAACGCCATCTGTAAGACCTCAGGGGCCAACTGAAAGACCAGCAAGGACCTACAGGCCGGCCGCACCCCAACAACAAAAACCTTTTTTAGGGCAGGGCCAACAGCGACCGGCGTGGAAGATGCGCCAACCCCACAATCCAGCAACACAACGGAACATCAAAGCCCAGAATGTCAGGGCCCGCCGGTAACCATGGAGGTAAGGGGGTTCTCATGCAAGTGCTGCATGTTTAACCTCACAAGTTGGTGGGAGGTTATGTCTATTCTGGGATGCATGGAGCTCTGACCTCAGACTCGTTTATTTTACAAAGTATTCAGGGGTATGAAATTGAATTCATAAATGATCAACTTCCCCCGCCTCAACATGTACCAGACCGGAAATTTGTGCTTTCCCATGAGGAAATAGCGGAAGGACATGAGGAAATTTTTTGAGGCTACATGGAAAGGGGTGAGAGAAAACGATCCACGAACCTCTTGAGTTTGTATCTAACATCTTTACCAAACCTAAAAAAGATGGTGGATGTCGGATTATTATTGATTTAACCCATTTGAATACATTTTTGTAACATATACCCATTTTAAAATGGACACGTTTGAAACAGCTAAATCACTGATTTCCAAAGGGTGCTTTATGGCATGCATCGATTTAAAAGATGCATACTATTCAGAATCCATCCGGAAACATCACTGAAAGTTCTTGAAGTTTGTTTGGATGGATCAGCTATGGCAGTATAGAGCCCTATCTAATGGGCTTACTACAGCCCCTGGGTTATTTACAAAAATTTTGAAACCAGTATTGGCAACCCTGAGGAAACAAAACCATATTGTCATGGCATATTTAGACGACATCTTGATTGTAGGAAAGACCATGGAATCAACAAATTTAGCAGTAACAGCTACTAAGGCATTGTTTCAAAAATCTAAGTTCTACCCTTCACGGGTCATGGACTATCTGGGGTTCACAATTAACACCAATCAAATGATTGTTACCATCCCAGATAACAAGGTAATAGATGTTATTGAAGCATGTAACAACCTTGTTTGCGCTAGGAAACCAACAATCAGACATGCTGCTAAGGCATGTTAATACCTTAGTAGCTGTTACTGCTAATTGGGAAATTAGTAGCTACATTTCCAGCTGCACGATCTGGCCCTCTACACTATCAAAATTTGCAAAGAACAAAAATTTCAGCATTAAAAACAAATGCTGGGCATTTTGACAGGCTTATGCAGTTGCCAATCAAGGCAAAAGTTGAGCTACAATGGTGGATTGATAATATTCGAGACTCATTCAATCCCATTATTGTACCGAACCCGTCCGTCATGGTGCAAACCAACGCAAGCGCCCAAGGTTGGGGAGCTACCGACACTACTTCCAGGTGTGGCGGTAGATGGGATTTATCACAAGGGATAAACTATTTGGAGATGCTAGGAGCATTTCACGGACTACGAGCCTATTGCATGAATGTACGTCATACACATGTCCATCTTCAAATAGATAACACCACTGTGGTGGCATACTTAAATTATATGGGTGGTAGCAAGTCAATATCTTGTGATGAATTGGCAAATTCAATCTGGCTCTGGTGCATAGACAGAAATATTTGGATATCAGCTACCTACCTTCCAGTTAAGCTCAATACAGTGGTGGACACCAGGTCACGAGTGTTCAACGATAACATTGAGTGGATGTTGAATCCCCAAATATTTGCCAAAATTATCGCCAAATTTGGGACACCAGATATCGACCTTTTTGCGTCCAGATTGAACCATCAGATACCAACATATGTATCTTGGGAACCAGATTCTGGGGCAGTAGCGATGGACGCTTTCTCGCTGCACTGGGGGAAATGGTTTTTCTATGCATTTCCTCCATTTTGCCTCATCAGTCGGGTGTTGCAGAAAATAAAATCAGATTCTGCAACAGGCATTTTAATAATACCCGACTGGCCTACACAACCATGGTATCCGGTGGTCCTTGAGATGATCAAAGAACCATGGGCACATATTAACAGGTGCCCGGATTTGGTGACTAACCCCACTACAGGGGAATCCCATCCGCGCCATGGTCATCTGAACCTGTAGGCCTGCAGGTTCTGAAGAGGCCACTCCTGCAATATGGACTAACACCTAGGACCATGGACACCATTGCAGCATCGTGTAGAGTATCCACTAGACGACAGTATCTCACCCAAATCAGGAAATGGGAGGCCTACTGCAGCCGGATTAACATCACATATGACTGCCACGATTCCCCATGTGCTGGAATTCCTCGCGGGGCTGCACCATGATGAGGGCCTCAGCTACAGCGCCATCAACAGTGCCAGGAGCGCACTGTCATCCTACCTTAGCATAGGAGTAGGATCTCACCAACTTGTGTCCTAATTGATGAGGGGTATCTTCAATTCGAACCCTCCCCGACCACGATACAACATTACCTGGGACATAGGGGTAGTATTGACCCTACTCAGGAGTTGGTCGCCAATGATTGGACTACCGTTTGATAAACTCACCCTGAAGATGGTGATGTTAATGATGCTAACATTGGCTCAGCGGGTTCAGACATTGCAAAAGATAAAATTGGATAATATTGTCTCGACCCCTGAGAGAGTAACCTTCTTTATTGATGAGTTACTCAAAGAGCACAGACCTGGGACTACAGGGCTGCAATTAATATTTCCAGCATACCCCGTTGATGTGAGGCTCTGCATAGCCACCTATATTCGTCACTATATAAAAGTGACGCACACCATCAGGAAAATGGAGAAAGGACTGCTGATCAGCCATAAGAAACCCCATCACAGGGTGACAGTGCAGACGATCTCCAGGTGGCTCAGGGTGGTATTGGATGCAGCAGGTATTGATACTAATATCTTTAAATTCCATTCTACTAGGGCTGCATCCACATCAGCGGCGACCATATCCTCGCTACAGCGGGCTGGGCTAGTGAAGCTACGTTCCAGCGATTTTATAATAGTTTATTGTCACATGTGCTGAGGCAGTGTGAGGTGTAAATGGAGTCAATGGAAGGTAGATTGATTTGTGTGATGGTCTGGGTTGTGCCACAATTCTTTGCAATTTCTTGTGGTTTTGGATGGAATTACTTACTTACTTACTAACTTACTTACTGCCTATTATGCCTCCTGGCATGTAGGGCAGCAACGAAGATCCTCCACTCCTGTCTGTTCTGGGCTAGCTTCTGGACACTACCCCAGGTCAGGTCCATTGTTTTCATTTCCTCCTCTACAGTTCGATGCCAGGTGGTTTTTGGTCTTCCTCTTTTCCTTTTCCTTTCCGGTGTCCAGTGCAGGGCTATTCTTAGGATGCTGTCTTGTTCTCTTCCTTTCGGCTTTCACCATTGACATTCATCCTACCATCTGTGATAGCCCTGGAAGTCCATCACGCCCAGTTTTATGAGACAGGGTTGTTAGCCCTGTGCTCAACCTCCAACCTGGAGGACCAGTGGATCGCTCATCATCTCGTCTCTACCCTTCGACCTGTTCAGCATGGGAGAGCCTAACAGGAGACGAATCTCCCGCTGGCATAGCTCTAGGGGTCACTGAGACACACAAGCTCCCCGACCACGACAAGGTTGCAATCCAACGGGGAGTTTGGATGGAATTGTTCCCAAACAATCCTGATAAAAATGCTTTCTATGCGCATCTCTCGAAGTTGGAGAGAGTTGTTCGGGACATGTCAAATATCCTAAGCTTTCTAAGGAAATAGAGACATTGGTGTGCTTTCTCAACCATTGCTTCAATGTGAGTGTTCCAGGACTGGTTGCTGGTGATATTTATTCCTAGGAATTTGAAACCTTCAACTTTCAACTAACTCTACTTTGGCGCCGTCAATCATGTATGTGTACCGCTTCCTTCCTGAAGTCGATCACTAGATCCTTTCTCTTTGAGAAAAATGTTATTGTCTTAACACTAGGTCACGAGGTTCTCATTCTCTTTCCTATACTCTGTCTCGTCAATATTTGATATCCAGCCCACAACGGTGGTGTCTTCTGCGAATTAGTGAATTGAATTGGATTTGTACTTGGCTGCACAATCGTAGGTGTACAAAGAGGGGGCTGAGAACATGCCCTTGTGGATCACCAGTCTTGAGGGTTATCGTAGAGGATGATTTGTCCCCTATCATCACAGATCAGGAACTCGAGGATCCAGTTGCAGAGTTGAGTGTTAACTCCAAATTCATAGGTGTATCTCTTATCCAGATGTTCCAGGGATGAATGTAGGGCCAGGAAGATAGCATCAGCCGTGGACCTCTTGTGTTGGTAGGCAAACTCCAGTGGGTTAAGGCTGCTTGATAGACTGGAAAATACATTCCATAACTAGCCTCTCAAAGCATTTCATGATGGTGGATGTCAAGGCCACTGGACAGTAGTCGTCTAGGCATGCTTTTCTTCGGTACTGGGATGATAGTAGTCTTCTTGAAACAGGTGGGTACCTCAGAATGGAATAGAGAGAGATTAAATATGTCCATGAATACACCCGCTAGCTGGTCCATGCAGCTTCTAATGACGCAGCCAGGGACTCCATCTGGACCAGCTGCTTTCTAAGGGTTCACCCTCAGGAAGGCAAATCTAACAGTCATTCCGTGGGGCCTTGTCCTCCGTAATCTTCCTGATACAGGTGCATATTCCTGTGATGATAATACTAGAAATGAGCTCTGCATGGCAACAATGTTTGGTTTTCACACCAAGGACCTTCTCCAAAAGTGAGGTCCCAACCTTGTGAAGCTGCATCACAGGACTACATGTATTCTGCACAGGAAAGACAACATGCAAACGTCAAACTGAAGTTATCCCAAAATCAAATGATCAAATCAAATATCATAGGTTTGTGATATTTAGTTGTGAATGGTGGTGGATAATTAAATCGGTTAAAAGAGGAAGAGGCTCCAAGAAACAACCCATTCTCCGCAAGCCAGCAGTTGGGTGCTGGAGGCATTTACAAATGTGTTTAGCTACAGTAGAAGAATTATTCTTTATTCAGAAGGCTTTCGACAAGGTCCCACATAAGAGATTAGTATACAAACTTAAAGCATACGGCATTGGAGGTTCAGTATTGGTGTGGATAGAGAACTGGCTGGCAAACAGGAAGCAAAGAGTAGGAGTAAACGGGTCCTTTTCACAATGGCAGGCAGTGACTAGTGGGGTACCGCAAGGCTCAATGCTGGGACCCCAGCTATTTACAATATATATTAATGATCTGGATGAGGGAATTGAAGGCAATATCTCCAAGTTTGCGGATGACATTAAGCTGGGGGGCAGTGTTAGCTGTGAGGAGGATGCTAGGAGACTGCAAGGTGACTTGGATAGGCTGGGTGAGTGGGCAAATGTTTGGCAGATGCAGTATAATGTGGATAAATGTGAGGTTATCCACTTTGGTGGCAAAAACAGGAAAGCAGACTATTATCTAAATGGTAGCCGATTAGGAAAAGGGGAGATGCAGCGAGACCTGGTACACCAGTCATTGAAAGTAGGCATGCAGGTGCAGCAGGCAGTGAAGAAAGCGAATGGTATGTTAGCTTTCATAGCAAAAGGATTTGAGTATAGAAGCAGGGAGGTTCTACTTCAGTTGTATAGGGTCTTGGTGAGACCACACCTGGAGTATTGCGTACAGTTCTGGTCCCCAAATCTGAGGAAGGACATTATTGCCATAGAGGGAGTGCAGAGAAGGTTCACCAGACTGATTTATGAGATGTCAGGACTGTCTTATGAAGAAAGACTGGATAGACTTGGTTTATACTCTCTGTAATATACAGAGGGGATCTTATAGAAACTTACAAAATTCTTAAGGGGTTGGACAGGCTAGATATAGGAAGATTGTTCCCGATGTTGGGGAAATCCAGGACAAGGGGTCACAGCTTAAGGATAAGGGGGAAATCCTTTAAGACCGAGATGAGAAAGACTTTTTCACACAGAGAATGGTGAGTCTCTGGAACTCTCTGCCACAGAGGGTAGTTGAGGCCAGTTCATTGGCTATATTTAAGAGGGAGTTAGATGTGGCCTTTGTGGCTAAGGGGATCAGGGGGTATGGAGAGAAGGCAGGTACGGGATACTGAGTTGGATGATCAGCCATGATCATATTGAATGGCGGTGCAGGCTCGAAGGGCCGAATGTCCTACTCCTGCACCTAATTTCTATGTATATGTTTATATGACTACTGAATACAGCTAAAACAGCAGAATGAAACATCACAGTTATAGTGCTGAATATTTCCAGTGCAGATCTAATCATGCCTGCAATTGGGCAGGTCCAGTATAGTTTCCACATAAGCATCTGTGCACACATACTGTATGTAAAATGGCCAGGTATATCCTGTTCAAAAGAAAAAAACAGGACAAATCCTATCTGGCTAATTACCTTCCAGATGATTCCCAGTCATCAGCAAAGTAAAGGATGGTTGTTGACACAGCAAGCAAGCAAACGTATTCTCCCACAACCTGCCTGCTGATACCCAACTTTGGTTCCAGAATAAACTGGTTTTATAACTAATCACAGCCTTGGTTCAAATGTGGACCAAAGATTTTAATTCCTTGATGATAGAAGTGTGACAAGGAACTTTGGTAAAGCTGAACTCGGAGATATCAAGAGAAAAACAAGTTGTACCTCGCAGAAAGGAACTTGGTGAAACATTATCCCATTATCTTTATGTCTTCCCTGCTCCAGATAAAAACAAACCCAGCCTATCCAGTCCCTCTTCATTGCTGTAACACTCCATCCAAGGCAAGATCCTAATGTATCTCCTCTGCACTCATTCCATCACATCTGCCATCCTTTTAAGTGGTGAGCGCAAATGTGCCCAGTACTCCAGCAGAAGTTACTGTGCAAGGCACCTTGCCAATGTCTCTACATCAACCTGATGTTATCCCAGAGACAGTGAAAAACCGACTAGACAGCCCATGCTGGTAGTAAACCTTAAGCTGTTCCATTTCGGAGATTACGGATCTTAATGATGAGAGCTACTTACCAGTGTCTCTAACCCTAGGTCACTTACCTTCGTTGGAGCTTAAGCGAAGTTCCAATGCAGACTGTCCATCATGTCTGTCATTTCTGTTGGATAGCTGATGCTGCTGGCCAACTTCTCTTGTAGTGGCTACTCCATCCCCGATGGAGCAGCAATTTTAGAGGGAAAGGCACACCGCTTTTCCTCATGCGATTGTCGTACATCATGCATTAAAGCATGGGATCCAGGCACATAGTCATATTCAGGGTCATTGTTTGGAGTTAGTCCGTACTGACCTTTGACACTCTCTTAGAGTGCGACACCATCTCCGATAGTCTTTCGGGTGGGACGAAAAATGCGAACCTTGAAACCAAGGCAGCTGCAGGCATATGACTTGAACTGCCTGTGTATGCTTCCGTAATACGGGGCATAATATATATGGCTCCATCTTCATACTTCATACATCCGAATGGGAGGACTTGTGCAAACCTGAACCAGGGCTGCCTCAGGCATGTGTGCATACACTTTAGCACCATCTCCATCACTACGTTCAACCGAGTGGGAGGAAATTGCAACCCTGATCCAGGCGTTGCTTCAGGCATATGTGCATATACTTTAGCACCATCTTCACCACTCCGTTCATTTGAGTGGGAAGAAATTTGCAACTCTGAACCAGGAGCTGCTGCCTGACATGACTTAAGACGGAGCATTCCTTGTGTTATAATTTGATTCATCAGATCTTCGTGATTGAGACAAACCCCAATCTTATCTGACATAGATGTCCCAAGACTTGGCACTTTGCCCCGACTTGGGATTGTCAGGTTGCTCCCTTCAGCAGCCGCCAGGAATAGCTGTGCAGATCGATGCTCTGTTGGTATCCTCATTTACCAAACAGGCTGCACGTGCTAGTGACACCGAGTCCTGCTCCTATCTGGTGCCAACACAGTATACAGGGAAGGACTGGAGCGCCTCTGGCTCCCATACGCCAGACAGAGCGGGAGAAATGCTGGAAACCTGCCAGGTGTTTGTCATGGGCAATGACGTTTACATGACTGAAAAAACCCTTTCCCAATTAAATCAGAGATTTGATCACTTTATTGATATGCATAAAGTTGGCGTCTTTTGGAAAGGAATCTTCCACAATCCCCTCTAATGAGCGGAAATTACCATGACACCACTAGGTGTAGCTCCCACAGGTGGCTGATAGACACAGCTCAACAAGGCTTCCCAAGCCAGGGGCTCTGGACTGCCATGGCAGGTCCAATTCTACTACACCTTTTTATTGGTGTAAGTGATAATAAATGTTCCTTGTAATTTTCTCTTTTAAAACATAAACTAAATTGGCATGATAATACATATTTATATGCCAAGAATAAAACCTGAACTGATATTATAAATCAGATGATACCAGCACAATGGTGCAGCTGTAGAGCTGATGCCAGAGACCTGGGCTTACAGCACCAGACCAGGCTTCGATCCTGACCACAGATATATCTGTGTGGAGTTTCAGCTCATAGGATGTATTGGCTATGATAGTCACAAACGTGACCCTGTGGCAAATATTATAAAAGCCAACTTTATTATAGCCATACATTAAAAGAATATACTATATGTGCTATAACATAGCTGTAGCAACAACTCAGTTAAATTTGATTTGATGAACTTACCCAAGCGGTATTTAAAAAACTCACCTGTAGTAACACCCGCAATTTATGAATGTAAGTTAGCTGAATATGTAACTGGCTGCCTGCTCCCGAGTGGAGCTGTGATGTCGGCAGCCTCTATAATTAGGGTCGTCTGCTGAAGATTGTAACGGCTACAGCTACAGCCGTTTTAAACGAGCCTGTTGGTTCTGAACTGATCGTCCCCTGCCGTGCAGACTAACAGCAACACCCGCATGAAAGCCTCTAACTTGAGCTGCTTGCTCCCGTTGGGGACTGCGGCAAAATATACCTACCCTAGCTTCAGTGGAGCGGCTACTTTTTTGGGGTCCGCTATAGAACGGCCCGAAGAAAACTGACTTACCTTGCAGAGCAGCGCGGGAACTGCTCTGACTAGCACCATGTGCTTGACGTAATGACGCGCATGCGGTCTGGTGGGCTTCTTCACGTAGTCACTCACGTGACTTCGAAATAAAATGAAGGTGTATATCCAGTATGCATTCTTAACAAGCTTAGCAGCCTGTGCTGCTAACTTCAGGAATCCTTGAATGCATATACCATCCATCTGGTCCTCCTTACTTCCTGGGATTCTACCCTTCATTGTATAAATCCTTCCAAAATGTATCATCTCATATTTTTCAAGACTAATTTCCATCTGTCATTTCTTTGCCCATCTTTCTTACTGATCAATATGTTCTGTTGTCAAAGACTACTCCCCCTTACAATCAATACCACATATATTTGTACCGTCTTTGAATCTGCTAACTATGTATATATATCTTCCATTCACATCCAGATTGTTAATGTGCACAATAAACACAGAGGGTCCCAGTGCCAAACTCTACAGTACGTCGTCAAATTGCATAAACAAACCTCAAGCATTACCTCTGAATCTTATCACCAAGTCAATTTTGTATCCATTTACCAAATAATCCTGGCTGTCATGACCCTTACCTTTTGGCTGAGTTTTCCACATGGAACCTTGTCAGAGGCCTTTCTGAAGTGCTTCCCAAGAGTGATGTACTGGATAGCTGCTGTCTTCAGTATAGTTGTACCCCAGATTGACACAACTTTTATGAAAACAAATTTGAAGGATGGAAAATCATTGCAAAATACCTTGAGGGCAAAGACTGAATTATTTCAATGATTCGTGAAAAAAATGGTCCTGAAAGAAATAAATGAACTGAGAAAATGATTACTTGGTTGACAAAACAGGGTGAATCTAACTAAGGATGTGGTTTCTGGAGACGCATGATAAGAATATAGACCAAGCATGCTGCCACAAAATTAAACAAATGGGTTGTGATGAATTCACCATAATTGTATTACCAGGATGGTATGTTGCCTCCCTGGTGCAAAGGTCAGGGATGTCACTGAACGGCTGCAGAACATTCTGGAGGGGGAGGGTGAACAGCCAGTTGTCGTGGTGCATGTTGGCACCAACGATATAGGTAAAAAAAGGGATGAGGTCCTACAAGGTGAATTTAGGGAGCTAGGAGATAAACTTAAAAGTAGGACCTCAAAGGTAGTAATCTCCGGATTACTACCAGTACCACGGGCCAGTCAGAGTAGGCCAGTCAGAGTAGAAATAGGAGGATAATGCAAATGAATACGTGGCTTGAAAAGTGGTGCAAGGGGGAGGGATTCAAATTTTTAGGGCACTGGGACCAGTTCTGGGGGAGGTGGGACCGGTACAAACAGGACGGTTTGCACCTGGAATGGAATGGAACCAATGTTCTTGGGGGAGTGTTTGCTAGTGCTGTCGGGGAGGATTTAAACTAATGTGGCAGGGGGATGGGTACAAGAGCAGAGAGGCAGGAGGGTGTAAAATGAGGGTAGAAGCATTAGGTAGCAAGGTGAAAGGTAAAAGTGGCAGGCAGACAAAACCAGGGCTAAAATCAAAAAGGGCCACTTTTCAGCAAAATTGTATAAGGGGTAAATGCGTTGTAAAGACAAGCCTGAAGGCTTTGTGTCTCAATGCAAGGAGTATTCGTAATAAGGTGGACGAGTTGAACGTGCAGATAGATATTAATGATTATGATATAGTTGGGATCACGGAGACATGGCTCCAGGGTGACGTAGGCTGGGAGCTGAACATCCAGGGATATTCAATATTTAGGAGGGATAGAGAGAAAGGAAAAGGAGGTGGGTAGCGTTGCTGGTTAGAGAGGAGATTAAAGCAATGGAAAGGAAGGACATTAGCTTGGAGGATGTGGAATCGGTATGGGTAGAGCTACAAAACACTAAGGGGCAGAAAACGCTGGTGGGTGTTGTGTACAGGCCACCTAACAGTAGCAGAGAAGTTGGGGATGGTATCAAACAGGAAATTAGAAATGCGTGCGACAAAGGCAAAACAGTTATAATGGGTGACTTCAATCTACATATAGATTGGGTTAATCAAATTGGCAGGGGGTGCTGAGGAAGAGGATTTTTTGGAATGTATGCGGGATAGTTATCTAAATCAACATGTAGAGGAACCAACGAGAGAGCAGGCTATTTTAGACTGGGTTTTGAGTAATGAGGAAGGGGTAATTAGCCGTCTTGTTGTACGTGCCCCCTTGGGCAAGAGTGACCATAATATGGTTGAGTTCTCCATTAGGATGGAGAGTGACATTGTTAATTCAGAAACAATGGTTCTGAACTTAAAGAAAGGTAACTTTGAGGGTATGAGACGTGAATTGGCCAAGATTGACTGGCAATTAATTCTAAAAGGGTTGACGGTGGATATACAATGGAAGACATTTAAAGACTGCATGGATGAACTACAAAAATTGTTCATCCCAGTTTGGCAAAAGAATAAATCGGGGAAGGTAGTGCATCCGTGGATAACAAGGGAAATCAGGGATAGTATCAAAGCAAAGGATGATGCGTACAAAGTAGCCAGAAAAAGCAGCATACCAGAGGACTGGGAGAAATTCAGAGACCAGCAGAGGAGGACAAAGGGCTTAATTAGGAAAGGAAAAATAGATTATGAAAGAAAACTGGCAGGGAACATAAAAACTGACTGCAAAAGTTTTTATAGATATGTGAAGAGAAAGAGGTTAGTTTAAACAAATGTAGGTCCCTTGCAGTCAGAAACAGGTGAGTTGATCATGGGGAACAAGGATATGGCGGACCAATTGAATAACTACTTTGGTTCCGTCTTCACTAAGGAAGACATAAATAATCTGCCTGAAATAGCAGGGGACTGTGGGTCAAAGGAGGAATTGAGTGAAATCCAGGTCAGTCGGGAAGTGGTGTTGGGTAAATTGAATAGATTAAAGGCCGATAAATCCCCAGGGCCAGATAGGCTGCATCCCAGAGTACTTAAGGAAGTAGCTCAGGAAATAGTGGATGCATTAGTGATAATCTTTCAAAACTCTTTAGATTCTGGAGTAGTTCCTGAGGATTGGCGGGTAGCAAATGTAACCCCTCTTTTTAAGAAGGGAGGGAGAGAAAAAACGGGGAATTACAGACCAGTTAGTCTAACATCGGTAGTGGGGAAACTGCTAGAGTCAGTTATTAAAGATGGGGATAGCAGCACATTTGGAAAGTGGTGAAATCATTGGACAAAGTCAGCATGGATTTACAAAAGGTAAATCATGTCTGACGAATCTTGTGGAATTTTTCGAGGATGTAACTAGTAGCGTGGATAAGGGAGAACCAGTGGATGTGGTATATCTGGACTTCCAGAAGGCTTTCGACAAGGTCCCACATAAGAGATTAGTATACAAACTTAAAGCATACGGTATTAGGGGTTCAGTATTGATGTGGATAGAGAACTGGCTGGCAAACAGGAAGCAAAGAGTAGGAGTAAACGGGTCCTTTTCACAATGGCAGGCAGTAACTAGTGGGGTACCGCAGGGCTCAGTGCTGGGACCCCAGCTATTTACAATATATATTAATGATCTGGATGAGGGAATTGAAGGCAATATCTCCAAGTTTGCGGATGACACTAAGCTGGGGGGCAGTGTTCGCTGTGAGGAGGATGCTAGGAGACTGCAAGGTGACTTGGATAGGCTGGGTGAGTGGGCAAATGTTTGGCAGATGCAGTATAATGTGGATAAATGTGAGGTTATCCACTTTGGTGGCAAAAACAGGAAAGCAGACTATTATTTAAATGGTGGCCGATTAGGAAAAGGGGAGATGCAGCGAGACCTGGGTGTCATGGTACACCAGTCATTGAAAGTAGGCATGCAGGTGCAGCAGGCAGTGAAAAAAGCGAATGGTATGTTAGCTTTCATAGCAAAAGGATTTGAGTACAGGAGCAGGGAGGTTCTACTTCAGTTGTACAGGGTCTTGGTGAGACCACACCTGGAGTATTGCGTGCAGTTTTGGTCTCCAAATCTGAGGAAGGACATTATTGCCATAGAGGGAGTGCAGAGAAGGTTCACCAGACTGATTCCTGGGATGTCAGGACTGTCTTATGAAGAAAGACTGGATAGACTCGGTTTATACTCTCTGGAATTTAGGAGATTAAGAGGGGATCTTATAGAAACTTACAAAATTCTTAAGGGGTTGGACAGGCTAGATGCAGGAAGATTGTTCCCGATGTTGGGGAAGTCCAGGACAAGGGGTCACAGCTTAAGGATAAGGGGGAAATCCTTTAAGACCGAGATGAGAAAGACTTTCTTCACACAGAGAGTGGTGAGTCTCTGGAACTCTCTGCCACAGAGGGTAGTTGAGGCCAGTTCATTGGCTATATTTAAGAGTGAGTTGGATGTGGCCCTTGTGGCTAAGGGGATCAGAGGGTATGGAGAGAAGGCAGGTACGGGATACTGAGTTGGATGATCAGCCATGATCATATTGAATGGCGGTGCAGGCTCGAAGGGCTGAATGGCCTACTCCTGCACCTAATTTCTATGTTTCTATGTTTCCATAATTGTATTACTTTGCTGTCTCAGTAAATAATACTGTCTACCGACAATCTTCATTAAAAATGGAGATACAGTTATCTTAGCTCCAATAATACCTCTTTATTTTAGGTTGAAATTGTTGTGTTAAAGTACTGAAGTGGGAGAGAAAGTAGGAAGGTAGGTTTCCCATGATTGCTTTTTACATGTTTTCTTCGTTTCCATTTGTGGGCTCCTGTTGGAAGAGGCAGTGTCATGTTCTATGGTGCAGAAACATCTAGTAAATAGAACAGCAGTAAAATTAACTGACTAATTTTTCTTCTTCATTCAGTGAACATAAATTTTGGATGTTGAGGGAGAAATTGTGGTAGTATCGATCCCCCTACAGGCCCGTACGAAGCTCTTCAAAAAGGCGGGTGGCATGACAGGATTCCAAAAAAATTATGTGAAATAATGTGCATGCAGCGCACATCACAAGCCCCTCATGTCCGGGTTCCAGGGCCTTTAATGAAAGCTCTGGGGTTTTAGATGCTCTCTGGTGCATTCTGAGCCCAATTTTGGAGCTTTTTGCACCAAATGTATGACCAATATTTCAGAAATAATTTGGATTGAGTAAAGAATAATGAGTGGGTGGAATGGGATGATTGGGGTCATTGTTGTATACATTCTTTTTTAAATTAAGAATTGTTGTCCTTGTTTTAATAATCAAGTTGTACTGTTGTAAAATGTTATGTAAAATGTTATAAAGGAGCATGCAAAAACTGCACCTTTTTTTAGAAAATGTTTTGTGTGTTGATTTGATTGGCTGTTACTGTTAGTGTTAGTGTGTGCAGTGCACCTTTAATGGTCCTCCTGATCTAACAACTTCACATCACATCAACCTCAACATGGAATTGTTCAGTTT
This sequence comes from Okamejei kenojei, assembly GCA_035221665.1. Taxonomy (NCBI): domain Eukaryota; kingdom Metazoa; phylum Chordata; class Chondrichthyes; order Rajiformes; family Rajidae; genus Okamejei; species Okamejei kenojei. The sequence goes on from CM069133.1 coordinate 98,308,451, forward strand.
TCCGAGAATGTAACTGTGCAAACCTACTCACCACTTTGTCCAAGTCATGGTCAAAGTCATAGTGAATATGCATTAAGGCGAGTGCAGACAGCCTGTCATTGCTCATGGAAGTCTTGGCGTAGTGATGCAGGTGACGGACACTCGTGTACACTGCATATATTGCCATTTAGCCATAAATGGTGTTTTCCAGTTCCATTTTCCAAGAATGTAACTGCGCAAACCTAGTCTCGGCTTTGTCCAAGTTATAGGCAAAATCATAGTGAATGTGAATTAAGGCAATTGCAGACAGCCTGTCATTGCTCATGGAAGTCCTGGTCTTTCCTTCTTTGCGGATGTGAAAACGTGTTTGTCCTTGTTGGCTGGATCAAAGTAAGATGCTGAGCGAGATTGTGCCCACTGCAAGCATGCCGCGTGAGGCGAGCATCTCTCTGCCGCTCAGGCTCATGACCAAGGGTCCCGGCTACCTCCGTAGTCAAATGGAGGGGGACAGGCGGGGTCGGCTGAGCGCTATGGAGAGACTGGCTGCCGACAAGGCCAAGCACTTGAAGAGCCAGACGGCGAGGGGGTGCAAAGTGGAGCCCAATGGTTTGGGCAGCTCTGCCCCCGAGGAAGGCAGCGGCAGCAGGGCCAGCAGCAGCATGAAGATTCACCTGGCCTCCGGCAGCCCCCAGCAGAGCGGGCAGCTGGAGCTCTCGACTGAAATTGTGCGTCGCTCCAGCTCCAAGAAGCAGCTCAGGCTCGATTCGCTAGGCAGAAGTATGAGTTTGTGCTAGGAGCAGCAGCCACCAGCATCGCCCACAGTTTCAAGAGCCGTGGCAGCCTGGTCCGTTGGCTGCTGCCCGGCTCTAGCGGCCGCAGTGACAAGCAGCACGGGCTGGCAACAGGTGCAGCAACGTCGGAACGGGAGAATTAGCAGCGGGTACAGAGGCTGCAGCACCCCAGGGTGCACAAGTAACCACACCAGCAGCACTTCAGGGTTCACAAGTAACCACACGAGCAGCATTCCAGGGAGAAACAGCAGCCTTGCCAGCATCACCCCAGGATGCACAAGTAACTACACCAGCAGCACCCAAATGGTGCACAAGTAACCACTCCAGCAGTGCCCCAGGAAGCACCAGTCGCCACGCCAGCAACATCCCAGGGTGCACAAGTAACCACGCCAGCAGCGCCTAGAGAAGCAGCAGCAGGTCGCCCCAAGGAGCCGCTCAAGCGGCAGGTTGGTGAAGGCGGATTATGGCGCTCACACTCCGACCTTAGCTGCCGCTTCAATCGAGCCTGCTCGGGCTTGGACAGTTTCTTCGAGCACTGCGGACTCGAGCCTGAGGTGATCGAGAACCTGGCCAGGGAGAAGTTTGCCACCGACGCCGCCTTCGAAAGCCTTGCCCTCATGTTTCGCAGCGTGGAAGGCCTGTCCCACACGGGTGACCTTTTTGGCACCAGCCTGAAAAAAGGTTGTCGAGTCGTGGTCGGGTCGTGACGCGGCCTGATACATGGTGACGCATGTAGTGACGCGCGGTGACTCCCTGACACCTCTGGATTTTGGAATGTTCAAAATCCAGGGGCGACATCTGTGTGTCTCATCATGTCGTGCGCCCTGTCACACGCTGACGTATGCTGCCCTGCGGGTGACGACCGGTTAGGGTTAGGGTTGGGGTTAAGGACCACAGATGAGCTGTAAAATATTTTTCCTTCAATGCATGGATTTTAAACATTAATATATTAAAATTAATACAATAAAATCAATTGTGAAAATGAAAAAATGTCTGTCCAGTTTTATTTACAGATGTATTGGTCCGCTTCCAGATCCAATCACCATCTCTAACTTTTCACAGGGATGAATTCAGTGAGTGTAGACCGAACTCCCCTCTCCACTCCACCCCCCACTTCCCATATTCTATTATTTCTTTCGGGGGGGGGGGGGCTGGGTGAATCAGTGCGGGGTGGGGGGGAGGCGGGGGGGGGGGGGGGGGGGGGGGGGGGTGTTGAGAAGGCAATCGGTGCGGAATGCATGGATTAAGGCAGAGGGATTTGTGTGTGTTGGTTGGAGTCGGTAAAATTGTGAGGGGAGAGCGCGGGAGATGTCAGTGGGGGAATACGGGATGGATGGGGGGAATCAGTAACAGGTTGGAAGGGGGGGGGGGAATCAGTACAGGATGAATGGAGGGTGGGTCTGTACAGTGTGGATCGGGGGGCTGTGCAGAATGAATGGGTGTTCAGTAGAGGATGAATGCGGGGGCAATGCAGGATGGATGGGAAGTGGGTCAGTACAAGATGAATTGGGGGACGAATGTAAGAAGGATGCGGAGGTGGCAGGAGTATAAATGCGAAGTGGATAGGGAGATCAGTGCAGGATGAATAGATGGGGGGTTGTAGATGGGGGGGGAGCACAGGGGATGTCAGTGAGGATTGAGGTGGGAATGGGGATCAGTGTGGGGTGGAGAGGATAAAGGGGGGGAGGGGGAGGGGGGCATACAAGAGAGAGAGAGAGAGAGAGAGGGGAAGGGGCAGAGAAGGAAGGAAGGTCAGCGCTCCTCGGACACGGACGGCATCATTGCCCCGCAGCCTTGGCCGTCCCCTACCGTCTCCCCTCCTTCGCCAGCCAACAGGAAGGTGCGAAGCCGAGCGGTGCAGGTGCTTCAGACGGCAGAAGGGGGCCTCCCCCTTCTTTCATAGAAAGAAAGTAGGTTCAGGAGTAGGCCATTCGGCCCTTCGAGCCTGCACCACCCTCACTCCCTCCCTCCTCCCAGCCTCAACGTTCGGGAGGGGTTGTTTTGAAAGTGGTTATCGTCGTTGGCGGAGTGGCAAGCAATGGCCGCTGTGAGGGCTGAGGGGTTGGGAAAGGCGAGAGTGGTTTGCGAGGGGTGGGGTGCGAGGGACTGGCCGGGGGGGGGGGGGGGGGGTGGTGCGGTCCCTGCCTGTGCAGAGCCTAGTGTCGGGTCACGGCCGCTGCCAGGACTGGGTACAGATTCAGTCCTTCACGCTTCCCACCCGGCGACGGGAGAACGGTCTCCCCGGACCGACCGCCAGCAGCAGACGGGACCCGCCGGTGAGGCTCCGACGCCGCCGATGGACCGGGAGGGCAGGCAGACACCGCACACCCCCGCCCCCCCAAGAAACGGGAACTCCTCTTTTTCCCCAAACCCTCCCGCGGGTCGGATTGGACCCATCGCGGGGAGTTTAACACCCCCGATATAAAACAAACAGATTCCCCCTCCCCGCAATGCAATGCAATATTTCACGGCCCCACTAGGCCCGGAGCATCGAGGCGATGCATTTAAAATGGTGGTGATCTGATCCCGCCCACTGAGCACGCGCGGAGAGACGGCGTCATTTTGTGTCGCTTCTGCGTCTTTGGTCACCAGCTTCTCCCCACTGCGCAGGCGTGGATGGTCACAAGTTTTTTTTCTACATTTTTTTTCCTCGGGAAAAAAAGGGGGGTGCGGTCGCACCCAACGCACCCCCCCTTCGGACGGTCATGCCCTAAGCATAGACTAATTTCTGTTTTGTCACTACTCCTTTGCTGCCCCTTGTAAAATGAACCTAATTCAGATTTTTCTGATCCTAAACACAAAAGTTGAGCTGCGTATGTATTGTTTCTATGCAGTAAGAAATGCCACCAAATAAATACCTGACTAAAATCAAATCTTGATTTATAAAATATTTATTAAAATATACTGTAAAACTGAACTCCTGCAGATTAAGCTACACACTGGTGCAAGATGAAGTCAGGAAGGATTTGACATTCTGCCCACAGTGTTGAAAGGTTACAGGAACAGTGGTTTAAATTATTATATAGAACAAAATACTGCATTGAGAAGGCAATTCAGCCCAACAGACTGTGTGGTCTCTTTCCATTCTATCCTCTTTGACTTTCAGCATAACTTTCCATACTTTCCCTCATTAATTTGTTGACTTTCATTTGGAAGTATCCATGCTATTTGTCTCGACCACCAGCTAGTTCTACATTCCAACCACTTTGGTTAATGAAATTATTTGTTTCATGTCGATTTGATTCATGAGTAATCATCTTGTGTTTCTGGCCCCCAGTTTTTAATTGTCTTCATGTCTCCTATGTCCAGCCTGTGTGTGTATTTTGTGAGGTTACTTATATAATCTTTCTGGTCTGGATCCCCTTCGTTAACAATTTTTGTGTTTTCTCAAATACTTCCATGACATTTCAAAATGCACTCCCAAGCATCTAGGTTGGTGATATGCAGTTTTAATATAACTACATTTGAATCAATATGCCTACTCAAACTAAATCCTACGGCTTTATCATCATTTTTATTTTTTTGTTTAAGCTATGATTGTGTTTTAATTCCATTTTTAACTGCAAGCTGGATTTGTTTACTCCTTTTAGAATTTAGCGAAGTATCCAGTCCCATATTTAACCATCTTTCGCTTCTTCGGTTATTACCATGTTACATTCCACCTCAGCATTAGTTATCCACACTCCGAGCCATGATGTTATCTGCAAATTTAGATATTGAGTTATGTCCCCAAGTTAAAATCATTAACATCAATTGTGAATAATAATACTCCTATAACAGAGCCCTATGATCGATCTGTCTACAGTCTGAACATTATAGTACATTATTCAACTGTCCAAGGTGATTTGTATAGAGTGGACAATATTGAGAGTAATGACTCAATGGTGATAATGTCACATGAGGTGTGTCATGCCATGAACAAGATGTCCAACAGTAAAGCGAGTAGCTTGGATCATATTTGTCAAAAGTCCTAGAAAGAATTCTGCTGGATAGAGTAAATGAGTTTGTTAACTCCATAGATAACCAGTTTGGTTTTAAAGCTAAACATGGCACTGACTTGTGCATATATGCCCTAAAGGAGATTGTAAACAAATATAGAGGCAAAAACTCGTCAATTCTTATGTGCTTTATTGATGCTTCCAAAACCTTTGGTCGTGTTAATCATAGAAAGCTGTTTGTTAAAATGAGTCAAAGAGGGGTGCCTAAATACATTGTGAGAATTCTGGCTTACTGGTATGCCCACCAGACTATGCAAATAAAATGGGGCCACAGGGTCCCAGCCCCATTTGGGGTTAGCAGTAGTGTTAGACAAGGGGGAATGTTGTACCCAGTCCTTTTTAATCTTTATATTGATGATCTGTCCAAGCAGTTGAAAGCCTATAATACTGGGTGCATGATTGGTAATACTTTAGTGAACCATATTATGTGTGCAGAAAATCTTGTGGTCTTTAGTCCATCTAGTGCTGGTCTCCAGCAGCTCCTTACTATATGTTCTGTGTATGGTGTGGAGCATGATATTAAATATAATGCTTGTAAGAGTGCTGTTATGATCTGTAGAACCAACGAGGATAAATGTCTAAAATTTCCTGATTTTAAATTGTCTGACAATAATCTTAGTGTCTGTAATAAAGGAAAATATCTTGGGCATTTTATTACAGAACAAATGACATGATGAGGATATTTATAGGCAACGACGTATGCTGTATGTACAGGCGAATATTATCTTGCGTAAGTTTGGTGCTTGTACAGATGTGGTGAAGATGTCGAGGTTTAAAGCATATTGCACACCACTCTATACTGTGCACTTGTGATCGAACTATGGAAAGACAAGTTTGCAGAGACTAAAGGTGTCCTATAATGATGCCATGAGAACACTGCTAAGGAAACCTAGATGGTGTAGTGCTGGTAACATGTTTGTGGTTGCAGAAGTCAGTACTTTATAAGCTATCCTAAGAAATCATATGTATAAATTAATTTGCAGGATAAATGACTCTAAAAATGTAATTATTGTGGCCTTGTCAAACATAAGGTTTGTCACTACACGATACGAATCCCAGTTGTGGAGACACTGGTATCGCTGTCTCGTTGTAGGACACTGATCTTTCTTTTATATTCTGGATTTTAAATCATGTATTGTGTTTTTTATATGTAATTTATGATGCTTTTATAAGTGATATACTAAGATTTTATATGTATTTTATGGTATTTTTATATGCAATGTATGTTATGTAATGTCCCTTGTCTGGACCTTGAGTCCGAAATGATGTTTAATAATAAAAAATAATAATTAGATCTTCACCTCTATCCTTTCATCAATTTGCTATGCATTCAGCCATTTATCCCATGACTACATGTAGCCTAACATTTCTGGTGAAGCTGTTGGATTGTGAAGTGTTTGTAAACTCTATTACATGTCTTCTTGCATAGCGAATACTAGAGGTTAAAGCTATCAACAGAACATCCATCACATTGGAGTAGGTCCCTTGACCCCTGGGGCATGCTGTGCCGTTCAATAAGATCATGGCTAATTTAACTTTACTGTCGCATTCCTGCCTATCACCCAAGAACATTCAAGTCTCATTTATGAAGAAACTCTGCTTTAAAATTTTTCCAACATTCTGTTTCCACAATCATTTGAGAAGAAAGTTTTGAAGCCTTTCAATTATCCAGGAGGAAAAAAAAACACCTCATCCCTTAAATAGACAGCCCCTTAATTTTAAACAGTGACCTCCAGATTCTCCCAGAAAAAAAAATCCCATTATATCCACCCTGTCAGGGTGCTCCAAAATCTTGTTTCCATCAATTTGCTTTTTACTTTTCGGAACTTAGCCTGTCAAAACATTCCTGATAAGAATCCCCATCTGTTTCCAGATAGCAGTTCAGTGACCTTCAATGAGCTGTTTCCAATGCAATACATCCCCCTGAAGTAAGGTGGCCAAACTGGAAAACAGTACTCCATATACAGACTTCCAATGCCCTATACCTACGTTAGATTTAATTACTCTCACAATAAACAATAATGTTCTGTTGGCTTTCCTAATTGCTTGCTATGCTTGGATGCCAGTCTTTTCACTAAGATACCCAGATCCTTTTCCATCTTGGAACTCTGCAATCTCTCGCTATTTGGATAATTTTCTTCTCCGCAGCCAGTTTCACCTTTTCCCAAACTGTACTTTATTTGCCAGATCTTTGCCCACTTATTTAATCTATCTATATCTTTTGTAGCTTCCTTATAATGTCTTAACAACTTGCTTTCCTCCCCTTTTTTTTGTATCATCACCAAATTTACCGCATATATTTTCAGCACTTTCATGCAACTAATTTAAATAAATTATAAAACTTTAACTCCCCAGCATCAATCCTTGTGGCATATAATTTATTACATTTTGCCAACCAGTGAGAGACTCAGTTATGACACATCTCTGTAAATTAGTCAGTTGGTTCTCTATCCATGTTAATGTTACCACATATGCCTGGAGATTATATTTTGCGCAATAATATTAAGTGCAACACTTTTCAAATGAAGGAATTATCTCTCATCTAAGTATATGGTCTAGTACAACAATTTTTAAAGTCATACCGCATGATACATTTGCATTTCAGACCTGCATGTATATATATTACACTGCTACTTTTTAAAAGCAATGAGCCCATACACAGGTCCACTCAATACAATTGTGAATTCAACCATCTATCGAAGGTAGACAAAAATGCTGGAAAAACTCAGTGGGTGAGGCAGCATCGATGGAACGAAGGAATAGGTGACGTTTCAGGTCGAGACCCTTCTTCAGACCATCTATCACTTGGTCTCTTCATTTACTGAGCACTTCGCTGCAAGCTGCACTCCGAATTACCCATCTCGGCACGGGAATTCCAATAGAGCTTTATATACAAAGTACTCATCTGTCTCTGCATCCTACTCTGCATTTATTGTTTCAACGTAGTTATTTACTGATTATGTTGTATTACATTTTCTTAACCACCATTTTCTTCGTTTAGTTTAATGTGCGGGGTCCGCGCCAACTAGCGATCCCCGCATATTAACACTATCTACACACACTAGGGACAATTTCTACAACAATAATAGAATAGGAATACTTTATTGTCGCATGTGACTAGGCACAGTGAGATTCTTTGCTTGCATACCCAATGTATACAATCGCTAGAGAAATTACAATTTTACATTGTAATGGTACATTATTGGACACTCAGCTGTCATGTTGTATCCTGACATCACGCAGACCAGCTTCTTCACTTTTTCCCTTTATGGAAAGCTACTTTAAAGTTATAATTGTGCCAGGATCCTTTTCATTTTTTCATGCTCCCTGGCTTTGCTGTGTGGAGCTAGGTAATAAGTCCATATCTTCTATGAGATCCCTTGAGGTTTGTAAGGCCTTTGGAACTGCTTTGTTCCATTGGAGTTCTTCCTGAATAGTTCCAATTTAATCTGCACTTAATTCAGTAAATGCAGCAATTGTGTAAATCAAAGAAGCCAGGTGAACACTGCTCTTTCCGGAGTGTGTTTGGTTTCATCTTTTGTCAATACCATTTGGTGTTACCTTGCCATGACTCCTTCTGCTGAATGAGCGCTTTGCTTTTCACATTTCTTGTGGGTTCTTGTAATGATGCAGTAATGGTCTGGAAACTTCTATGAATAGGCTCCCCCATATTATTAATACAGAATCCACATTCGTCCTCTGAAGTACTTTGGGTTTTGTGATTCATTCTCATTGTTTGAAATTGCCATATCACTGTCAAGGTGACACAAACATGGGCTGCTCATAATGAAACATTTCCACTGGCTTTGGAGTCCAAGAATCTTCATTCTGGGACATCTTGCAGTGGTTTAATTCTCTGACCCGTTCAATACTTTACACTGCAGGTCATCTTGCCACCCTGAAAGTTACCTCCCCAAAAACCTCTGTCATCTTTGACTATCCCTTTATTTCATGCCAACATATGCAATACTTTCTTCACTTGTTTATGCATGCCCCCCTCTTACTGACTGACATCCAAACAATAAGCACTCTTGAAATGTTCCCTCAATATCTTTATGTCAAATGGCACTTTATTTATTGATATTAACAAAACGCTTTACAGGTCTTGTTCTGAAGATATCATTGTTTCCCATTCAAAGCCATGTTAAATTATTTTCCTTCAAATTTCTTATTGTGTAATATCTGTATGCTTCTTCCAATTTGTTATATATCGTTCCAGAAAAACACTCTTACTTAACTGTCAGGCTTTCAGCCTAAGCTTCACATTCCCTGTCAGAAGTACTGCCGTCATATTCCAGCTTTTTTTCACACTAGTCCTATCTCATCTAGGAGATATAAACATACTGACTTCCACAACTATCTAGACTATACTTCTTCTCGCCCGGCCTCCTGTAAAGACTCTACCCCCTACTGCCAATTCCTCCATACCAGGACATCCAAGATGTCCTTATTCTTTAGTGAACGGTGGTTCCCCTCATCCATCATAGATGAGGCCCTCACACGCGTCTCGTTGGTACTCCACAGCTACACTCTTGCTCCCCCAACAGGGACAGAGTCCCCCTAGTTCTTGCCTTTCACCCCATCGCATATAACTCATAATCCTCTTGACATTTTCACCACCGCCAAAGGGATCCCAACAAAAGTCACATCTTCCCATCTCCACCCCTTTCCGCCTTACGCAGAGACAGTTCCCTCCGCAACTCCCTGGTTAACTCATTCCTTCCCTCCCAAACCACCCCCTCCCCAGGAACCTTCCCCTGCAACTGCAGGAGATGCAACACCTGTCCTTATACCTCCTTCCTCGTCTCTGTCAAGTGACACCGACAGTCCCTTCTGGTTAGGCAAAGGTTCACTTGCATCTCCTCCAACCTCATCTACTGTATCCGTTGATATATGTGATCTCTTATATATTCGTGAGCTCCAACATAGACTGGGTGATCATTTCACTGAACACCTTTGATCAGTCCGCCTTGGCCTACCGGATCTCCAGGCTGTCATACACTTTAATTCCCCTTCCAATTCCCACACTGACCTTTCTGTCCTAGGCCTCCTCCATTGCCAGAGTGATACCAAACGCAAATTGGTTGGTGGGGCAGCACCTCATATTTCGCTTGGGCAGCTTACAACCCAGAGTATAAACTTTGATTTCTTTAACTTCAAGTAACCCTTTCTCTGTCCCTCCCCCACCCACGTCGTACTAACTTAAAAGTTATCATTATCTGTACCTCGTTTTCACCTAGCCCACAGCTAAGAATGGCCTATTTCATTTATTATTGTTACTTTTCTGCATATCTTTAATTAATTTGTTCTGTATCTCTTTATGTCATCGTCTACATCTCTTTCTCTTTCCTGATTCTCAGTCTGTAGAAAGGTCTCGACCCGAATCGTCACCTATTCTTTATCTCCAGAGATGCTGTCCAACCCGTTCAGTTACTCCACCTTTTTGTGTCTATCTTCGGTTTAAACCAGCATCTGCAGTATCTTCCTACTATAATCCTGGTTTGTAAGAATGAAGTCTCTGACTCTGGTGTACCACTGTCTGCTTGATGAAAACTTCGTATTGCCTCCCAAGTACACCTGATCAGTGTTTGGATGGGGCTAGAGTACCTTGAAGTGTGAGAGTCTCCAGGTTTTCTTTGCTGCCTCATACATGAGTTGTTCAAAACAATTAAAGTAACTGGATCCCATCTATTCCCATGGTCACTGATGCATAGCCTACGGCTCTGATAGAGATCTGGACCATTCATCTGTTGTGAGCAATTTCGGGCACCATATCTGATGAAGGCTTGGATAGAGTGGATGTGGAGAGGATGCTTCTACTTGTGGGAGAGTCTAGGACTAGAGGTCAAGTCTCAGCACTAAAGGACGTTCTTTTAGGAAGAAGATGAGGAGGAATTTCGTTAGTTAGAGCGTGGTGAATCTGTGAAATTCTTTGCCACAGAAGGCTGTGGAGGCAATCAGTGGATATATTTAAGGCCGAGATAGATAGATTCTTGATTAGTACAGGTGTCAGAGGTTATGGGAGAAGGCAAGAGAATGGGATTAGGAAGGAGAGATAGATCAGCCATGATTGGATGGCTAAGTGGACTTGATGGGCCAAATGGCCCAATTCAGTTCCTATCACATGATCTTATGATTGCTTCCAGCAATCTAAAGGCTTGAAGTCTTGCATTTGTGCTCAACATCTTTCACTGCATCTCAACAGAAAATGGTTGTGGTATTTCAAAAACACATCCTGACATTCGGTAGACCAATTTGACACAGTATAAGTGTGCGTATTTATGCTCCCCAATCATCAAGGTGGCCGTAAACACCTGTCTATATCACTATTCTCTGCTTTTCCAGTACCAGTACTTTTACTATGATTACTTTTTGAGTGCGCACGCTTGCATCATTTCCAGATTTTGCTCATTCATTTTGGCTACTGCATATATCTAGTCCACTTACTTTTGTTTGTTCCTGTTTTTTTTGACAGTGCTTATGTAAAGAGTCTGTACTTATGTAAAGAGTCTGGCCCACCTACTTGATTTTTCCAGCGACTGCCGGCACCCGTCATAGTCGCAGCAGGTCCCCGAAAACTTTCTTCATGTTGAAAATCTAGCGGCAACCAGAAAAAGGTACATGTCGTGGTGTGACGCTTGTGTGGTCGTGAGTAGTCACCCAAAGAGTTGTACCTTTTTCTGGTTGCCGCGGGATTTTCAACATGTAGAAACTTTTCGGCGACCTGCTGCGGGTGCCGGCAGTTGCCAAAAGATTTGCGTACATAGGACATGCACTTAACACTACCTGTTCCTCCTGTACCAACCTGAATTTTAATCATAATACTATCCCTACCAATGCTTTTGGTTTACGAAAGATGGGACTTGAGTCTAGAAACATGAGGTTAGGTCAGGAAAGTAGGAATGTGGTGGTGGAACTGAATTATTTTGATGTGCTTTTCCTATTCATTTTGTTTCCTATCCATCGTGATTTTATGTGTTTTTCGTACTGATTACTGATCAAAGTACATCTTCTTCTGCTTTGTATGCAATTACTTTGTTCATCTCATTTCTGCCTGCAGCATCCTCTGAGTACACCATTAAACCTTAATATTAGACTTTAGCAGAATTGAGAATCAGCAGTCCCTTTGCTTTTAATTTGTTTACCATGATACACCATGTTTGCTATCCTTCCACTGTCACACTCAATTCACTTTCCAGCTGTCTGAGGATCCCAACCAATGTCTCTGTTCCTTGTTCCTATTCCCATGGTAACTAAAGTGACTGTCTAATTTTCCTCTTTGTTTGAATTTCATGGATTAGGCGGTTAATCTTTCTAAATCCCTCTCCATCTTGTTTTCATTTTTGCACTGAAAATCTCGATTCCAAAATCTGAAAATTAACTTCTTATCCATTTCGTCCTCTAGCATTTTTGATTACATGCTTTTGGCTGCTCTTGATTTTAATGTTCATGAAGCTTGTGAAGAGATCGTGCTCTGGAAATCTGGTTTACAGATAGTGGCTCTTTTAATCCATTAGATGGTTCTTGTCACCTAAACAGTTTTGCAAGTGGTTTTGTTTTTAAAATCTATTTGGCTTATAAAATCAACCTTTCTCTGCGACAGGTGATTTATTCCTTTGTGACCATATAACAATTACAGCACGGAAACAGGCCCTCTCGGCCCTTCCAGTCCGTGCCGACCATTTGTTTTCCCCTAGTCCCATCTACCTGCACTCAGACCATACCCCTCCATTCCCTTCACGTCCATATACCTATCCACTTTACTTTTGAATGTTAAAATCGATCCTGCCTCCACCACTTCTGCTGGAAGCTCATTCCACACAGCCACCACCCTCTGAGTAAAGAAGTTCCCCCTCACGTTACCCCTAAACTTCTGTCCCTTAATTCTCATGTCATGCCCTCTTGTTTGAATCTTCCCTACCCTCAATGGGAAAAACTTATCCACGTCAACTCTGTCTATGCCTTTCATCATTTTAAAGACCTCAATCAAGTCCCCCCTTAACCTTCTGCGCTCCAAAGAATAAAGACCTAACTTGTTCAACCTTTCTCTGTAACATAGTTGCTGGATCCCTGGCAACATTCTAGTAAATCTCCTCTGTAATCTCTCTATTTTGTTGACATCCTTCCTTTAATTAGGCGACCAAAATTGTACACCATACTCCAGAATTGGTCTTACCAATGCCTTGTACAATTTTAACATTACTTCCCTACTCCTATATTCAATGCTCTGATTTATAAAGGCCAGCACACCAAAGGCTTTCTTTACCACCCTATCTATATGCGATTCCACCTTCAGGGAACTATGCACAGTTATTCCTAGATCCCTCTGTTCCACAACATTCCTCAATTCCCTACCATTTACCATGTACGTCCTATTTTGATTTGTCCTGCCAAGATGTAGCACTTCACACTTAACAGCATTAAACTCCATCTGCCATCTTTCAGCCCACTTTTCCAAATGGCCCAAATCTCTCTAGACTTTGAAAATCTACTTCATTATCCACAACACCACCTATCTTAGTATCATCTGCATACTTACTTATCCAATTTTCCACCCCATCATCCAGATCATTGATGTACATGACAAACAACAGTGGACCTAACACAGATCCCTGAGGCACCCCACTGGTCACCGGCTTCCAACCTGACAAACAGCCATCCACCATTACTCTCTGACATCTCCCATTCAGCCACTGTTGAATCCATCTTGCTACTCCGCGATTAACACCCAAAGATTGAACCTTCTTAACCAACCTTCCATGGGGAACCTTGTCAAAGGCCTTACTGAAATCCATATAGACAACATCCACTGCTTTACCCTCATCAATTTCCCTAGTTACCGCTTCAAAAAATTCAAGAAGGTTTGTCAAACATGACCTTCCAGGCACAAATCCATGTTGACTGTTCCTGATCAGACCCTGTTTATCCAGATGCTTATATATATTATCTCTAAGTATCCTTTCCATTAATTTGCCCACCACTGACGTCAAACTAATAGGTCTATAATTGCTAGCTTTATTCTTTGAACCCTTTTAAAACAATGGAACAACATGCGCAGTACGCCAATCCTCCGGCACTATTCCCGTTTCTAATGACATTTGAAATATTTCTGTCATAGCTCCTGCTATTTCTACACTAACTTCCCTCAGTGTCCTAGGGAATATCCTGTCAGGACCTGGAGACTTATCCACTTTTATATTTTTCAAAAGTGTCAGTACTTCCTCCTCTTTGAATCTCATAGTTTCCATAGCTACTCTACTTTTTTCCCTTACCTCACAGAGTTCAATATCCTTCTCCTTGGTGAATACCGAAGAAAAGAAATTGTTCAATATCTCCCCCATCTCTTTTGGCTCTGCAGATAGCTGTCCATTCTGGTTCTCTAATGGTCCAACTTTATCCCTCGTTATCCTTTTGCTATTAATATAGCTGTAGAAACCCTTTGGATTTACTCTTTATTTGGGAGCCCAGTTCAGCATTTCACCATAGCCAAAAATCCTAAAAAACAATCAAGCTCTCCACCCGCTATCCCATTTCCAACCTCCGTAAATTATTGGGACTGATCTTCTGTTAAATCAACATCACTGGTAGCCTCTTTGCGCATCAGGTTATTTATTCCATTGTGATTCTTAGTAATCTTTACATGGGATCCAATTCAACATTGCAGCATAGCCCAGAGAACCAGAAGAGCTGTTTCTATACAGGCAGTTAACTGACAGTTGTTGAGGCCTTATCCCAAAACCAGAGTCGGGCAAAGTTGTCATTGTAACTGGGGCTACATTTAAAAAAAAACTCTGCCATTCACAAATGTACTGTAATACTCAGGCATGTCAAAAAGATCTTTGTTCTGCAACTTTAAATAATGTAGCGCAGAATCATTAAGCCTGTGCAACTAAATGGCTGCAAGAGAAGTGGTGCAGGAAGAAGCAATGGTGGGTATCTGAGGCATTGATGTTTTGACAAGCATATTCCTGTTAAGAATTCAAATGGAGCATTAAAACCGGAACTATATAAATGACATTAGAAATAGTTAAATTATGGAAAATAAGGTTTATGACCGATGCCGAGCCATGCAATGGAAAAGGAAGAATACAGACTTTAAGGGGAAATTGGTGACATAGAAAGAAAAAAAATACATCTTAACCATGTAAAGCTAAACAGATAGTTAACGAATGATGGGGCTTATTAGGGAAATTGAATTATTTTTCTGGAGGCAGGGCACATTACTTGATGTTCTTAATAAATAATTTACACCTGTCTTCATAAATGAGGACAAATTTAAGTTTTCATTAAAATATTGCAAATGATTAAAAATGGCGAGAAATAAATTGCTTAATCAGTTGAAATAAAAAATAATGCATCAACCAGCGTAAGTTTTCCATTTGCAACTCCTCAGATAACGAAGGGTCCCTTGTATGTATGCAGCGAAACCTGGATAATATTCAGGCTTGTGGTGATAAGAGTTAAATAGTATTTGTGCCAGGTGAGTGTCAGATTGGTGGCCATCTTCATTAAGGGAGTCTTGCCTCCTGCCCTGAAATTAAGTGTTAAACCCCTCATTATTAACCAGAAACTTAGCTAGACCAGCTATGTTAAGACAATGACTTAACAATGACAAAGATTAGATCAAAGGCTGCTGTAAGCGACTAGCCTCATGACTCCCTAAAGCCTTACCACTGTCTATAACGCATACCAGAAATGCAATGAAATACTCTTAACTTCCTTTGATGAATGTGGTTCCAACACTGTTAAAGCAGCTTGTCATCGTCCTTGCTTAATTATTGCTCATTTCATCACACTGTGCTTCCACTCCCTCCACCAGATGCATAATATTTTGAGTACGGTTTTGTAGAGTATTTCAGCTCCATCTTGCAAAGTCGTGACCTCGTCCACCATGAAGGCCAAGAGCAGCTGGTATCAGAGATCAGTACTACCTTCAGAATCCTTTTAATTTGTGCACAATGCTGGATTGGAAATTTATTGCCATTGCTGCATTAACACTGGAATAAATCATCCAATTCTCAATTATGCAACCATGTGGGAAGAAGAATGTATTATTTCAAGGAAGTTTCTCTCTGCCATCTTCTCAAGGACATTTGTAAAGTTTGCATTCCATGAATGAATGATGTAAAAATTCTTGTTTATATGTCTTCATAATCCAGAAGGTTTTTTGTTCTTGGCATGTTTCTTGGCATGTTGTCACTATTTTCACTTCCTCCAAAAACAATTAACGTTATGGAATATAGCAGATTTATTTTGACCAGCTGGTCTTTACTGATTTTTATTTTCCGTAAAAACATCTTTCCCTTTCACTTATAAATCTATTATCCCATCCTTATCTTCTGTAATTTGCTGAAACAACTGTACTTCCTTGGACTCATAATTTTGGATACTCCTTCATCATTGTCTTCATCTAATTAATCACTAAGTTTGTTCTGTTTGTAATGGAAAATTCACATTTCTCCAACCATCTTATTATGATATGTTTTACTTTTTTGCCCTTCTCTCGGAAGCAAATATACTCTGGAATTATTTCAATGAATTTGTCTTTTCTTATCCTGTCTTTCAACGTCTGCTGAGAGCCCTGGAACAATACCATCAAAGATCCTTATGAAAGATTCTGAGGATCAGCTGGGAGGACAAATGCACCAATATCAGCATTTTGGAGGAAGCCAGCATGACCAACAACGCCACCACAATAATGTAGCACCAACTTCAATGAACTGGCCATGTCATCCAAATGTCCAACACACGTCTCCCTAAACAAATCCTGTACTCTCAATTGAAGGAAGGATGGTGAGCCCCCAGCGGGCCAAAAAAACGCTTCAAGCACAACATAAAGAACACATCACTCAAGCACCTGGGAGCACATTGCACTGGACAGGAGCTCCTGGAGGAAATCCGTGCAGGAAGGAGCTGCACTTCACGAAATGAAGCTATGTTGTGTCGCAGAGACAAAGCAACAGCACCCTAAGGAGAGAAAGAAGGTGGCTCGACGACTACCAAGGCAGTAGGCAGTCTCCACTGCCTACGTTGCACCAAGGTGTGTGGATCACGGATCGGCCTCTACAGACATCTGCAGACCCACAAGTAGACGACCCTATGGAGAGGACAGTCATACTTGGTTCGGCTGACCGCTGATGATGATGATGAGTTTCCCAATTTAAATTTTGTTTCCCCAATGCCAGATAACAAACTGGTTAGAAATGGAATGGAATTTAGATTTGTTTCAGCTTAGTGAGAATGGAGAATAATTATTAGAAATAGATGTTTAAGCAAATGAATTTCAGGACGCAGGTGACAATGTAATGGTCTCTATGTCTTAATAATAAATAAGTTAATGTGCCCCATTAGGGGAATTAAGAAGTCAAGGGTTCACTGATCTCCAGGATGATTTTTGGCTAATGGACATAGTTGACCAGGCATCCAACAGAGATAGGGAGGGGTACAGTAAATTTCATAAGTTTGTACTAACACCAGCAGTTTCTCAGTATAGATAATTGTAATTTATGTTGCTGATCTTGGGAAATTCTTTGGAGCTTCGAAATGTCATACAAGATTCTGTTCAATCAACACAATGTTCCGTTTCAAATTCTAAAGCATGGTAACATCATTATTTTCCTCCATATCAACCTTGGCTTACATTGTGTTCTTTGAGTCAGCAGAATGTCGTGAGATGCTTCACAAAGGTGTTAGAGAAATGTTGGATTGTGTGACTAAAGATATAGGGAAAGCAATGTTTTATAAAAAAAACTATTAAAACAGATGGATTGAGGAAGGAAATTCCACATTGCAGATGATTGATAGCAGAAGATGGCCAACAATAAAATAAACAGAAAAGAGAAGTAAGAACAGAAACTGCTAAAAACACTTAGCATGTCAGACAGCCTATGTGGAAAGAGAAATAGAGTTATTGTTTTGTATTGAAGGCTCAATGTCAGAACTGGGAAAGAGAAAATAAGTTTAAAGTGCAGAGAGAGTGTGGGAAAAAGTGGATAGGAACAAAAGAATATCTGTAATAAATGAGGACGGGTTCCATTGTGATAAACAATGAAGCATAAAGTGTAAGAGTGAGAACATGCAAAAGTTGTGAAATGCAGGTCATTTGTCGGAAAGCTCAGCAGTCAGGCAGCGTCAGTGGAGATTGCAAATGGATGACCTGCCACAAAACAGGTCAATTCTGATACAAGGGTAGAATTATCTAAAATTGTGTAATTTTTGAACAAAATTATAATTGTAGAGTAGAATGAAGATTAACATCTTGAATTAGCCCTCTGTTAGATAAGAAGAATATCTCAGAAGATGACTTTTAGGTCATGCGATTTTATGGAGTTAGCAAATTTGTCATCTTTACTCAAAACAAAATATGAAATTAACTCATCTTCTTAAATAGTCTCATGTTTGTTAATTAAAAATAGATCAGTATTCTCAATCGAAGGTGTGTCACATTTGATGTGAAATTGACTGTTCATCTTTAACGAGAGAGTGGTTAGGAACCTGAGGGGCAGCTTTTTCACACTAAGGATGGTGAGTATATGGAACGAGCTGCCAGAGAGTTAGTTGTGGCAGGTACCATCACAACATTTATAAGACATTTGAACAAGTACATGGACAGGAAAGCTTTAGAAGCATATGAGCCAAATGAGAGAGATTAGAAATTATCCTAGGTAAGTCATAAATTACTTTGTTTAAAAAATTGCAAAGGAAAAATATTTTTTTCAGCTTCTGCATAAACTATGCACAGTCACTGATTCATCGTTATTCCCGAATCATTGTGTCAGGTTGATTCGGAAGACTGTCATCCTAAATGTTTTATTCAAGCACAGGCTGAGCTTGTATCTTCTCAATCCTCCAAATCTGTCCATATCATTCACTTAGAGTTAACTGTTAATTTCATTACATAGTCATCTTTGAAAGACGTTATTTTTGGTTTAAATAGGGAAGGAGTGAAAAAATCTAAAAATACAAAAAATACAGTAAGATGTATTTTGGGGTAATCTGAGAGCTTTACATCAATGTATTAAGGGAGTGAATAAGCTTTCTTATCTTTATTGATCTTGTCACACATAGAAATAAATGATATATTGCTTTTGTACAGGATGTAGCCAGGAGATTATTATTGCAGTGATCTCTGTGCAAAGAGAGGTCCAAGGGCCGAGCTGCATTGGACAATAGTTTGTTATGTGAGGAGTGCTAATTTTGGTAGAACAATAGACCCTAAAAGAAAGAAAATATCCAAAAACTGACTGCAATTATACCAGATTTAAACTGCTCTTTCAATAAACTATGTAAATGGGACTATTAACAGATGGATCTGTTTAATTAAAGTTAGCCTTGCCAAGCTACCATTTGTTGCTCTAATACACACAATAGTTCAATTAGCTAAACATGACCAAACTAAAATTTAGTATATTTCTGCAAATGATCCTGACTCATTTGCATACTGGTTGCATTACCAACCAACTGAAATGTTGGCACAAGGACTGAGTGCTGCACAGAAGCATATGGTAAATTGCAAACGGAAGCTACTACACCAGCAGTCTGGGTCTCTCAGGAAGCATTTTGCATAAATCATTCTGTCTGAGTAAATAGTTGTCTTCCTGGTATAACATTTTCTTGCAAATTGAGAGCGTTTAAAAGAAAAATTATGTAAAAACAGTATGGGATGCGATAGTTCCTCATGGAATGGGTATATTCAAGTGGAATAAGCATAAATTTAATTTGTGTTCTCTCCCTTAATTGTACAGATTTGCACAGGAGTGAAAATACAGCTTTCTCTCTTGGAAGTTCTGGAATAATTAGATAGTTGCTTAGATGAACACTATCTCACATTCACACCAATTATCACATACACAAAAAGTATTTTGTACTGAACAGATTTAGTCATCTATTCACATTTGAATGATATGAGCAGAAGAAATAGGAGCAGGAGAAACCTGTTCCATTGCTCAACAAGATAAAGGTTGATCTAATGCTTAGTCTCAACTCCACCGGCCGGGCAAGGAGAAGGACGACAGTTTGTGGGATGGAAGGGACGGCTGAAACAGGCCTTTATGACTAGCTGCAGTTAGGACTGTGAAATGGCCCCAAAACTTGGCGACTAATGCATAAAGACTCAGTGGGCTGTTTCCATGCATTATATGCTTAACCAGGAATTATATTTATGTATGGCAATAATCTTACTGATCTGTATGCAAACGGAAATCTCACTGTACCTTGGTACGTTTGATAAAGATACCATTGAGGCAGATAATTTCAAAATTCACAAACCTTGGCAAATACATTATTCCTATCCTGTGGGAACCTTGAAGCGAAAGTTTGAAGTATGTCCTGCTTTTAATTTTAGCAGGATGTCACATGTCTAAATTTTCCTTCCTACTTTCCCTACTATTTCTCTGCAAAAAAATTTGAAACAATTGTCTTCAGTCACCATCATAATTGCTTACTGTTGTGTTTAATTCCATCCCAGACATGCACACACTATTCCACCATATGGTTACCAACATTAGTGCTTGTTTAACTTAACTGAACATTCGCCCCTATATCATTTTGACAGCTTAATTTCACTTCTATGATATCAGCTACTTTGACAATAGACAATAGTTGCAGTAGGCCATTCGGCCCTTCGAGCCAGCACCACCATTCCCTGTGATCATGGCTGATCATCCACATTAGCCCAACCCATTAGCATGTAAAATCTTAAATGAGAACCATAAAAACGTTGATGGTAGCAAGGTGGAGAAAATGTGGTGCATTAATTTCTGGTTCCTGAGAATCAAATGTGTTTTGTGACACTTCTGTGCAGTATTGAGATGTTGATTGCCATCAGAAGTCCTGGTTCTCAGATTAAATGTTAAAGAGTGCGATGTTATCTACGCAACAAATAAGCATTGAAAAACTCAGTGCTATTGGAATTGTCCCAGCCAGCTGATACCTAAAATAAGTGAATTGTCATTTATTTCATTGTTTTTTTGGAATCTTGCTGTGGCCAGATAGGCTGCCGTGTTATTAGAGCATCACATTCAATGCAAAAGTACTTTATTTACTCTATGGAATGTTTTATAAATGCAGGCTTTTGATACTTACCCCCACTGATGTTCAAGTGCCTTCTGTCCAACCTTCATTCTCTATTCTTTGTGTACTTCTGCTCCCAGTATGCAGCACAACATCCCCTGTCCCATCACACCATCACGACTGACCAATATTGGGTCTGGGACATCCATCAAGTTTAATTTAGCGTTGTAATTTTATTCAAAGATTTTCAGGGCTTCTCTGTTCCATAACTAACTTTTTACAACCACATCATGTCTTCATCTTTAATTTCCAGTATCTCTGATTTTTGTTGTTGCACATCTCTACACACAAAATAATATTTGGACAGAAGTTGCCTGGAGAATATAGAATTTATCTTCATGCCTCCACTCCGCTAACACTTCTGTGACATTTTTTCCACCTTTTCACCATTATCTCTCACATCCGCTATTTCCCCTCTGTGTACTTTGGCACTTGCACTATCAAGGTTTGGTTTACTTAGAATAACTGTTAATTTGCAGTTGTTGCGTTGAATGTACCTGTAAAGCTGCAGCAAGGAAGAATTTCATTTTTTTATGGTCACCTGAAAACATGTTCATTTTGTCAGCAAATCTGATAGTTGACAATAGTCTTGAACCAAAGTATCCTGAAGCCTTGGTCATAATAGTTGGGGACTTCAATCACTGCTCTGTTCCCCAGCCACACTTTGCTAAATCTGAGCACCTGGTTAAACTGCTACACTCTGTTTACAAGCAGAAACCAAAGTAGGAAGATGTGGAACAGAAAGTTGTGCAGTGCTAGTCTGAGGAAACAGATGAAATCCTCTGTGACTGCTTTGAGTTGGTGGACTGGCCAGCATTCAAGGACTCTGGCTAAATATGGATGAATATGTCGCTGCTGTCACAGACTACATCAGCAAGTGTGAAGATGACTGCATACCAAAGAAGACAATGTGTGTAAACAAAAAAGGAACCACTGAAGCTGGTTTATACCAAAGATAGACAATAGCCAATAGACAATAAGTGCAGGAGTAGGCCATTTGGCCCTTCGAACCAGCACCGCCATTCAATGTGATCATGGCTGATCATCCCCAATCAGTACCCCGTTCCTGCCTTCTCTCCATTTTCCTGACTCCGCTATTTTTAAGATCCCTATCTCGCTCTCTCTTGAAAGCATCCAGAGAACCTGCCTCCACGGCCCTCCGAGGCAGAGAATTTCACAGACTCACCACTCTCTGTGAGAAAAAGTGTTTCTTCGTCTCCGTTCTAAATGGCTTACTCCTTATTCTTAAACTGTGGCCCCTGGTTCTGGACTCCCCCCACATCGGGAACATGTTTCCTGCCTCTAGTGTGTCCAAGCCCTTAACAATCTTATATGTTTCAAGATGTAAAATTGAGGAGTAACTCAGCAGGTCAGGCAACATTCCTGAAGAAAATGAATTGGTGACATTTTGGGTTGGAACCCTTCTTCAGACTGATTGTAATGAGGAGGGGGAGAGGGACTGGAAGCGAGAGGGAATAAAGTAGATCGAATTAGGGCCAGCAACAGATTACCTTGGGCAAAGAGGTTTCCCAATAGGCCGATTGTTGGCTAGAGATGGTTAGAGCCCAATTCTGTAACTTTAGGTAGCTTCGACAATGAATTGAAGGTTGTAACTATAGTTGAGTTGTAAGCTACCCAAGCAAAATATAAGGTGATGTTCCTCCAATTTGCATGTGGCCTCACTCTGGGAATGGAGGAGGCCCAGGACGGAAAGGTCAGTGTGGGAATGAGAAGGAACGCCATTAAACCCACCGACAAGGGAGGTGCCATTGTAGTCTGACAAGCTGACCTCTACTATGCTGAGGCAGAGCACCAGCTCTCAAGACACCTCCTCATATCTACCCCGGACCATAACATTACAGATGAAAACCATGCCATTACCTCCAAGACTGTCTCTGATTTCATTACCTCCGGCAATCAGTCCTCCATAACCCCCAACCTTATAATTCCTCAGCCCCACGTTACCCACTTATACCTCCGCCCCAAAATCCACTAACAGAGCAGCGCTGGCAGATCCATTGTTTCTGCTTGATCCTGCCCCACTGAACCTGCCTCCATGTACCTTAATTCTATTCTATCCTCCCTTGTCCAGTCTCTTCCCACCTAAGTCTGAGACACCTTCAACTTTTTAATAACTTTGTGTTTAGGCCCCAGTCATTCATCTTTACCATGGTCTTTATACTATGTTACATATCTGTTGTGCTGTTGCAAGTTAGAATGTTATTGTTCCATTTCAGGATTTATGACAATAAAACGCTTGACTCATCTTGAGTTTCATTTCCTCTACACCTCCATCCCCCAGCAGGAAGATCTTAAGGCCCTCCATTTCATCCGTGAACAGATTTCCCTCCAGTAACACTCTCCTCCACTTAGCAGAACTTGTCATCACTCTTAACAACTTCTATCGACTTCTTTCACTTTTCCAAGTTAAGGGTGTAGCCATGCATATTCCCCCCACCTATGCCTGCCTTTTTGTTGGTTATGTTCAACATTCCTTGTTCTCGATGTACACTGGTCCTAATCCCCAATTGTCTCTCCACTATATCAACAACTACAGAGAGGCTGCCTCCTGCAGCTGTGCAGAATTCATGGACTTCATTAATTTCACCACTATCTTCCATATTGCCCTCAATTTCACTATATTTATGTATAGTATTATCTGATTTGATTGGATTGCATGCAATGCTTTTTTTTCCACTATACCTCGGTACGTGTGGTAGTAATAAACCGAAACACCTAAAAAATAAGGTGACAACCCTAGGGTAATATTGTGCACCAGACTCCTACCTGTTCAATAAGCAAAATTTGTGTTCCAAACCTCAAACGATTAACCTTCAGGCCAAAACTTAGTGAGCATAATTACAATAAGAACTGAACAATTAATAAACTTGAGTAAATGTTGTAAGTGTGAAGCATCCAAGGTATGCATACAGATTTTTAGATGCTTTTAAAAATATATAAAATGTTTGATTTTAATACACAGCAAATGGTTGTTGATGATCAACAATTTTCCATTGATTCAGTGTTATTTGATACCATTATACTGGTAATAGTGTAAAGATCATAGGTAAAACATTGTGCATTTTATTGCTAGTATATCTGTTTGTGACTCTTATATTGTAATGCATATATGTAGAGGAAAAATGTTAAAAGTTGCCCTCTGTGATTGTTATCCAATGGCAGCTTTAAACTTAGTATTAGAGGAACAGCACTTGTATTCTGTCTAGGTAGTCCACAATGGCATGAGCATTGAATTCTCCAATTTAAGGTAACCTCTGTCCCTTTCTCATCCTATTGGTCTCTCTCACACCTTGTTTTTTCCACCATATCCCCCAGCCCCGTTCACCCACATTCCGTCACACTCATACACACCTCTCCCACTAGATCCATTTCTCCCTCCTGCTCACCTCTCCCCTCCCTATGTTGTTCCCTTCTGCAACCACTCCGCATTCAGTTTCATTCTTCACCTTATTTTCCAATCAGAATGCAGAATTTGCATGCTTTTGTTCACTACTTGTAACCTCCCTGCCTCTCTTGCCATCTCCACCCTTTCCTCCTCCACCTGACTCATTCCCAATCAACCACTTCTCATGTGTATCCACCTATCGCTTGAAAGTTCTGGCGCATCCTTTCACCTTTGTACTCCCCCTGTAGTCATTCATTCTGAAGTCACTTGTGCCTCCAAAAACAAGCATACATTTGGTGAAGGTAAACACAAAATGCTGGATTAACTCAGCGGGACAGGCAGCATCTCTGGAGAGAAGGAATGGGTGACATTTTGGGTCAAGGCCCTTCTTCAGACATTTGGTGAGTTCTGTTTTGTCAGATTTGCACCCTCATTTTAAGTGATGATTATGATCATTAATTTATTTGAATGGACCAACAATACAGGTTGATAAGAAATAGTTGACGCAACAACAAATACACAGGCAGGATCACAATTTAATTTTCAGGCTGTAAGGATAAGGGATATATCTGTGAACTTTGCTGGAAGTGAAAATGCAATTGATTAATTTAGAAAAAAGGACAGACAGATTCTTTGAAGTAGAATGCGCATTTTCTTGTTAATAATTTTAAAGTTAGTCACATTTTTCAAGTGATATTTCTTCAGGTTTTGTGCCAGATCTACCATGTGATCCTACCTGAAATCACTTCCTGCTGAATCTGGGACTTTCCATTTGTTGCTTCACTTCATCAGGTTGTGATTTTGTGCTCAATCAGTTTAATATAAGGTTGCTTTATGGATTGCGTTTACAGATAAGGAAAACACCACCACCATCACCACCAATTTGCATTTCTTTCCGACAACCCAGATTAACAAAATTCTCTTTGATAATGTTCTGCATTACTGTGTTCTATTACATTGTACTTTTCATTTTAACAGGAATATCAAATTGACATCGGAGTTTATTTTTCCTCAAACTGAAACATCAATAGTTGTAAGAATGTGGCTGATTTGTTTCTCTGTGTTTCTTTAGAGCCCAATATGCAGACTTCTGAGGCTGGGTCAGACACCACATCAACAGTGACTTTGCAGACCTCGGTAGCAGGACAGCAGGCGGTGCAGGCCCAGGTGGTACAACAGGTACCAGTTCAGCAACAGGTAGGTTATTCAGTTGAAACATCAGTGATACTGTTTTTCTCTGTTCACAATTGCATTTTCCACAGAATTTATCAACTTTTAATATTTGTCTCAATGTGCATCCTGAATAACCAATTGAGCACAGTGCACTGCCCTGCACAGCTGTATGGGATTAACCTTGACAAAGATCACTGCATCCTCTTCCAGGTCCCAAGGTAAACAGATATTCCAGGATTAGGTAGAAGGCCATCTCATTCCCACTGCTGCAGCCTTTTGATGTGCTGAGATGTTGAATTTCTCCCCATATGTCAAGGATCTAATAAAGTGGGTTATTTTCACCACTGACCGAACAAGGTCTTGGTGCTTGTTTGAATATTCTGATGATGGAGCGTTCTACCAAATTATTTTGCCAGTTTAGTCGGAAAACCACCTTAGAGAAGCCACCATCTCCTTCTTCACCAGCTTAATTACTTTGATGAGAGGAAGTTTATCATTTAGTAATGTTACCATCACATTTTATGGGAGGCAGAGTATTGTTAGGTAGTTTGATAGGTTGCAACAATCACTTTCCCCATACTTCTGGAAATTATTTTCCCTCAATTCCTAGATGATAGTCTTCGATTTGTCTGCAGACTCCCCTTTCAAAAATATTCTGGAATATTCGGGCAGGTTTGACTTTGGCATACTTTCAATACCATTTAAAGTCTTAAAATAGGATTAGGGTTGTGCAGTTTAAGAACCTGATGGTTGTCGAAAAAGTGGCTGGTGCTGCTCCTGGTACGTGGGAATTCAGGTTTCTGTTCCTCGTGCCCAATGGTCATAACAAGAAGAGTACATGGCCCAGTTGGTGGGGATCCTTTATAATAAATGCCACATTGAGGAAATACCTCTTGCAGATGCTTTAGAATAGATGGTGGGGAGGACTGTGTCCTTGATTTACTGGGCTAAGTCCATCAGTCTCTTGCGTTCCTGTGCATTGTGTCCAATTTAAATGAATTATGCTACATTTCAAGGTTCAAGCTTCCTTATACTTGCACTTTTGCATTTGTGTTTTATGAGTTTCAATGCATTCAGGTTTTCCTATATTCTTAGCATCAACCACTTGGTCTGTCATCTCAGTCCTGACTGCCTGAGCTCTGAGTGCCATCTGGATGTGTGTGTTGGCATCTTGTGAAGTTGCTGATCATGCAGTTTCACTATCACGACTTCTGCTGCAGTGTTTTAAAACCTTGGAATCTTCCCTTTCTCATGCTGTAGTATTCACCGACGTTTTCCCATTCCATCTTCACTTTGTGAGCAACTGCACCAGTTTCAACCAAAATACACATCAGTTCCTAGAGGTTTAGGCTATCTCTAATGTAAAGAAGAAACCCAGGATGTTGCCAATAAATGGTGCAGTTAGTGGTGATTGAATGACAAAATGGTTTAAGTGAATAGGGAGCTTGAAGTTGGCAGACTACAATCAATACATGCAAGTTACTGTGGATTGCATTGTGGATATTCATGGATATTCTGTCTTATCCACTTTTCTGAAAATTCTCTACCTGTCAACTCACTGTCACCACTAAATGTCTTCGACACACTCACTGCCTCACACTCTAACCCTTCTGCATCTTTTGCATTTTTGTTCAACAAGCCTTGCTCCTCCCAGCTGGGAAAATGTTCTAGGAGCCTGTCTAGAATAGAATAGAATAGAATAGAATGCCTTTTATTGTCATTCAAACAGCTTGGTTTGAACAAAATTGCATTTTCTACAGTCTTAAGGGCCTGTCCCACTTGCATGCAATTGCATGTGTTTGGCGCGACCAACCGGAAGCGGAGTTCACGCGAAGTTTGCGCGTGATGTCATTTACGTCATGCTTACCAATCAGCTGGGCAGGAGGCGGGCCGACTGAATTTGGGCGTCGCACGGCGTCGGGCAGTGACGTCATCACGCAACGCCGCGCTGCGCGGTGACGTCATCACGCAACGCCACGCGCCAAGACGCTGCGTACGACCGCAACGCGCCTGCATGCCGACAGGCCGTTGGCGCGCAAAGATTTCGGCCACTTTAAGAATTTCAGAGCCCCGCACGATGTCGGGACCAGCCCCACACAACTCCACGTTTCTAAGTGGGACCAGCCCCGCGCGGCCATACGATGCCTGTACGCCTCAAGCGACCACAAGGTTGCGTAATTTGCGAACCAAGGTCGTGTAAGTGGGACAGACCCTTAACATTACAAAAAAAAACAAGACCCACACTTAACACAGTTTACACAAACATCCATCACAGTGAATCTCCAACACCTCCTCACAGTGATGGAAGGCAAAAGTCTTATCTCTTCCCTTTGTTCTTCTCACGCGATCCAGCAGTCCAACTGCAGCGTCGAGGCGAACTGGGGCTGCCGATGTTAAAGCCACCGGCGGGCGATGGTAAGTCCCGTGCCTGTTAAGCTGCGCGGGGCGATGTTAGGCCCCGCTCCGAGTCCTTTAAACCCAACGATTCCAGCGAGAGAGGTTGCCGTTGCGGGAGCTGCGAAAAACGGTCTCTCACCAGGGAGCTGCGAGCTCCCGATGTTCCTGTCCACCGGGCCTGCAGCCGGAGCCTCTGAAGCTCCAAAGTCGGGTTACAGCCGCGCGCCACTACAGCTCTTCCCGTTCCGAAGACAGCCAGTTCCGCGATGTCAGGTCTGCAGGCTCCACGACTGGAGGCTTCAGGTCGGTCCCGGCCGGAGGCCGCCGCCGGCTCCACGGTGTTAGGCCCGACGACATCGGAGACCCGACAGGGAAAATGTTGGGTCCCCGTACAGGGAAGAGACTAACTGTTTCCCCCACCCCCCACCCCCCACATATACACAGCTAAAGAAAAATAATAAAAGCTAGAGTCAAGACATACATTTAACAAGACAAAAATTTTAAAAAAGACAACACGACTGTAGTCTAAACCCTGGGTTCCAAATTTCAATGAGGTTTCACCTGATCTCTGACCTAATTCTGTATGTAATCTTCTTTTTTGACATCCCTCAATTTATAACTTTGGTTAAGAACATCCATCAATCTCAGTTTTAAATATTAACATTCTGACTGAGAAAACCACCCTGGGCTTGTTGAAATGTGTTCTAATTTCATTCATAAAAGGCTTGCATATATATGTCCCCATTTCCCAATTAGCTGAGGAGCTTGTTTCAGATTATTGCATCAGTTCCTCTTAATATGTGGAAAAAATCATCCACACCAACCCATACATTACTGGTACGCCGCAATTTATGAACATTTTGTTCACAATTTTTCACTGTTTCATAATTCATTCTTCGGGGTGCATGTCCTTGATTTACACTTTATCTGAAAGATACACTACTAAATGTTAACAATAGCAATTGAAATCCAAATGGACGGATCCCAACAAAATCCCTACAGTGCAACTGCCAACAAAAATGCACGCCAAAAAAAAAGAAGAAAAAAACAAAGTAAATGGTGGGTGGATTGTTACGGTGAGCAAGGCTTGCATTAGAATTAGCAGGGGCAAGGGATGTCCAGAACTTGGAGTGGGAAAATACAGTGAGAGCCATGCATGTAGGGTGGGAGATTATCATAATCAGGGGAGGGCTGGTGCAAAAAGACACAAGAGCTGAAGGGTGGTCACATCTTGGATCTTTCACTTGGTGAGGATCCACAGATGATAGATTATGTATTTTATATTATTGAAATGCCAATGCAATATTTAATTTTAGATACTCGTATTGAACTATTTTTAAATGACTTAGTGTTTTTTGTCCCAAACCCTTGAGCTCTGGAACACAATCAGATTTGAATCCAACAGGAATGCTTTTGAATTTTATGAATTTTAGCTTAACGTGTCAAAGCAGCATGAGCCCTTCATAAATTGAGGAATTGGTACAAATTCCAGTGAATACAAAATTAATTTATGCAATTTAAGTTCACAATTCTATTATTGGAGACCAAATGAGCCAATTGTGGAAAGCATGCAGAAGTACCTACATTCAGAAGCAGCTGAATTGAATATGGTCAATAGAATCTGGACTGAACATTATGAGAAACTTTGTGTCTGATTAGCTTCAGCCAATCATTGGTAATTAAATAATGAAAATATTCAGTGCCATGTAAGTAGTTTGTTAAGCTTGTGACAGTGCTGCAACAAAATATTTGAGAAAATTCAAATCAAAAAGTGAAAAACCATAACACAATAGGAAATTGTGATAAAGAAGGAACTGCAGATGCTGGAGAATCGAGGGTACACAAAAGGCTGGAGAAACTCAGCGGGTGCAGCAGCATCTAAGGAGCGAAGGAGATAGGTGACGTTTCGGGTCGAGAGCGTTCTTCAGACTGGTCAGGGATCAGGGAAACGAGAGATATAGACGGTGATGTGGAGAGATAAAGAACAATGAATGAAAGATATGCAAAAAAGTATCGATGATAAAGGGAACAAGCCATTGTAAGCTGTTTGTAGTGTGAAAATGAGAAGCTAGTGCGACTAGGGTGGGGGAGAGAGATAGAGAGAGAGGGAATGCCAGGGCCCGAGGGCTGAGGGAGAGGTGGGAAGGGGAGGAGACAGCAAGGGTTAACAGAATTGAGAAAATTCAATGTTCAAGCCCAGAGGATGCAGACTCCCCAAGCGGAATATGAGGTGCTGTTCCTCCAATTTGCGGTGTTGCTCACTCTGGCCGTGGAGGAGGCCCAGGACCGAGAGGTCGGATACATAATGGGAGGGGGAGTTGAAGTGCTGAGCCACCGGGAGGTCGGGTTGGTTATTGCGGACCGAGCGGAGGTGTTCGGCGAAACGATCGCCAAGCCTCCGCTTTGTCTCACCGATATAGATCATCTGGCATCTCGAGCAGCGGATGCAGTAGATGAGGTTGGAGGAGGTACAGGTGAACCTCTGTCAGACCTGGAAGGACTGCTTGGGTCCCTGAAAGGAGTGGAGGGGGGAGTGGAGGGGGGAGTGGAGGGGGGAGTGGAGGGGGGAGGTGGAGGACAAGTGTAGCATTTCTTGCGGTTGCAAGGGAAAGTGCCCGGGGAAGGGGTAGAGCAGGAGGGAAGGGAAGAATTGACAAGGGAGTTGCGGAGGTTCACCTGCAGCTCCTCCAACCTCATCTATTGCATCCGCTGTTCCAGATGTCAACTGCTCTACATCGTTGACACATTAGACATTAGACAATAGGTGCAGGAGTAGGCCATTCGGCCCTTCGAGCCATTCAATGTGATCATGGCTGATCATCCCCAATCAGTACCCCGTTCCTGCTTTCTCCCAAGCGCAGGCTTGGCGATCGCTTCGCCCAACACCTCCACTCAGTTTGCAATAACCAACCTGATCTCCAGTGGCTCAGCACTTCAACTCCCCCTCCCATTCCGAATCTGACCTTTCTGTCCTGGGCCTCCTCCACGGCCAGAGTGAGTCCCACCGCATGTTGGAGGAGCAGCACCTCATATTTTGCTTGGGTAGTTTACACCCCAGCGATATGAACATTGACCTCCAATTTCAGGTATTCCTTGTTTTCTCCCTCCTTCCCCTCCCCTTCCCAGCTCGCCCACAGCCTACTGTCTCCACCTCTTCCTTTCTTTTTCCCCTCCCCCCCCAACATCAGTCTAAAGAACGGTCTCGACCCGAAACGTCGCCTATTTCTTCGCTCCATAGATGCTGCCTCACCTGCTGAGTTTCTCCAGCTTTTTTGTCTACCTTTGATTTTTCCCGCATTTGCAGTTCTGTCTTAAACATTTAGTCTATAAAGTATATTTAAGTTCTCTAGTGGTGAGCTGAGCAGTTTACCAAATTCTGAGCTGAAAAACTGTTAATTGTGTAATATATTATAGTTAAATTATATTTTTGTCAGCTCAATATTAAAATATTGTTAGTAAGTTTACTTTTGATACTTCAGGTTCTAAAGTTATCATATGCATCTTCTAATTTTTACTTTGTACTCTGTAAAAATATTAGCTAAATGTTGTGCTTTTTCCTTTTTCCAAGATAATTCATCAAATTAATTTGTACAAATGGTTTGATGATATCACTGTGATCATCTTGAATTAAAACCTGATAGCAAAGGATGTTGGAAACGGAAGTTCATACTGCAATGATTGCTCAATCTTTTATGTTTCTTGGGCAGTTTTGCCACAGACCAAAATAGAACCAAAGTCAAAGTCAAGTCAAAAGTCAAAAGAGTTTATTGTCTGGTGTCCCTGACAGGACAATTAATTAAATTCTTTCTTTGCATAGCACAACAGAACATAGTAGGCATTGACTACAATTGTATACTTAAATACACACATTAATTAATAAATTAATAAAGTGCAAATAACAGATGGAGGGGTATTAATGTTCAGAGTTTTGTCTGAGCCAGGTTTAATAGCCTGATGGCTGTGGGGAAGTAGCTATTGCTGAACCGGGTCGTTGCAGTTCTCAGGCTCCTGTACCTTCCTGTACCCAAAGGTAGCAGGGAAATGAGTGTGTGGCCAGGGTGGTGTGGGTCCTTATTGATGCTGCCAGCCTTTTTGAGGCAGCGACTGTGGTAGATCCCCTCGATGGAAGGAAG
Organism: Okamejei kenojei; assembly: GCA_035221665.1. Lineage (NCBI taxonomy): Eukaryota > Metazoa > Chordata > Chondrichthyes > Rajiformes > Rajidae > Okamejei > Okamejei kenojei. The sequence continues at coordinate 98,340,399 of CM069133.1, forward strand.
GTCAGAGCCGATGATGGACTAGGCAGTGTTTTCTACTTTTTTTTTTTTTTTTTTTTTTTTTTTTTTTTTTTTTTTTGTAGTCTTTTCCTCTCCAGGGCGCTCAAGTTGCCGAACCAAGCCACGATGCAACCGGTCAGCAAGCTCTCTACTGTGCACCAGTAGAAGTTAGAGAGAGTCCTCCTTGACAGACCGACTCTCCGTAATCTTCTCAGGAAGTAGAGGCGCTGATGAGCTTTCTTAATAATTGCATCTGTGTTCTCGGACCAGGAAACTCATACACCTCAACCGTTCTGGAATATATAAAATTCTGCACGGACAACGTCACTACCCACAAAGAGATAAAGACCTTCCCTAACCAGAAGCCATGGATGAGCAGGGAGGTCAGACTCCTGCTGAAGGCTCGCGACGCCGCTTTTAAATCTGGCGACGCTGAGGGATACAGCTCATCCAGGGCCAATCTGAAAAAGGGAATTAGGAATGCTAAACTCAATCACAAACGGCGGATCGAGGAGCATTTCCGAAACAACTCTGACCCCAGGCGCATGTGGCAAGGAATCAAATCCATTGCCGATTACCATAAAGTCAACACCCCCCCCCCAAGACAACGCTTCCCTTCCTGACGAGCTAAACCATTTCTATGCTCGCTTTGACCGGGACAACAAAACTCCAGCCATCAAAGTTGCTCCACCCCCGAATGAACAACCCCTCAGTCTCTCCACCTCTGCTGTGCAAGATGCACTGAGCAAGGTGAATGAGCTCAAAGCTGCCGGCCCCGATGGCATCCCCGGGCGGGTGCTCAGGGCATGTGCTGGACAACTATCCCTGGTCCTCACTGACATTTTTAATCTGTCACTGGCCCAGGGTGTCATCCCCACTTGCCTCAAGACATCTACCATTGTGCCAGTGCCCAAACAATCAGCGACAGGGAGTCTCAACGATTTCCGGCCAGTGGCACTCACTCCTGTCATCGCCAAGTGCTTCGAGCGGCTGATCTTGGCTCATCTCAAAGCAGCCTCCCTCCCACACTGGACCCCCATCAGTTTGCCTACCGGACCAACAGGTCTACAGAGGACGCCATATCGGCGGCCCTACACTCTGCCCTGACCCACCTGAACAGTAATAACACCTACATCAGGTTGCTGTTCATTGACTTCAGCTCCGCCTTTAACACTGTCATACCCGCTAGCTTGATCACCAAACTCGGCGGTCTTGGCATCTCCACTTCCCTCTGCAATGGGACACTGGATTTCCTCACTAACAGACCAGTCTGTTAGGGTCAACAACCTCACCTCCTCCACTATAACACTGAACACCGGCGTGCCACAGGGCTGTGAGCTCAGCCCTCTCCTCTACTCCCTCTTCACCCATGACTGCATCCCTAAGTATGGCTCCAACGCCATCATAAAATTTGCCGACGGACTGATCAGTGACAACGACGAGTCAGCCTACAGGGAGGAGGTCCAGCACCTGACAACCTGGTGTGCCAACAATAACCTCGTCCTCAACTCCCAGAAGACAAAGGAAATCATTGTTGACTTTAGAAAGAACAGAGGGGGTAGACACACCCCCATCCATATAAATGGGACTGAGGTGGAGCTAACCATTCCTTGGACACATGTTTCCTGCCCTCTTACCATCAGGGAGGCGGTACAGGAGCCTCAGGTCCCGCACTAGTAGGATGAGGAACAGCTTCTATAACAACACCATCACACTGCTGAACTCGGAGTCCCGCCGATAGATTTCTCCAGTCTCTCCGTCCACATTGTCTGCATTCTGTATCTATTTATATATTGCCATTACTACGAACTGACGCTAAACTGCGTTGTACCCATACTTGTATCTGTGCAATAACATTAAAGTTGAATTGAATTGAATTGAAAGATCTTGACAGATGTGCATGCCCAGAAATTTGAAGCTCTTGACCCTTTCAACCATCGACCCGTTGATATAAACAGGACTGTATTTAAGATGTTGAGGAAATAATGAAATGCTTTTGCTTTTCAGGTACAGCAGGTGCAGCATGTCTACCCTACACAGGTGCAGTATGTGGAAGGGAGTGATGCTGTTTATACCAATGGAACTATGTGAGTCACCTTCTAACTTTGAACACAATGAAAATTGGACAGGTGTAAATTGGCTGCCAATTAGCTATTGCTTTGTTTGCACGGTTGCCAAAGGTTTAATTGTCAGCTTAATTTATCTTTCTGAGTTTATCTCCTGTTTTGATAGCCGACCGGCTTGCATAGGTCGGAGCGGATGACTTTATTGTGAATCAATAATAACATAATGTAAAGCGTTGGGGGAAGAAAGGGTTCAGACGTAAAATATGTACATTGCTTTGAAGGAACAATGTAAAGAGTATCTAAAGTGAAAGGGCATTGATGTCAAAGGAAATTAAAGTCAAGGAAAACAGAAAAATAGGTCTAACAACAAATGTCACGAATAGTTGTAATCAAAAATATTTTAGATTCTATAGCTAGGTATTTTAAAATGATAATTCAGGTAGTTTTAAAAAAATAGAAAAATATTAGCCGGTAACATTGAAGGTAGCAATTTATAAATTGAAACTAAATGTAGGTATGTTACAAAACTTACCTTCAGCGGCACTGCAGTTCTGTCACTGGCCGTGTGCGCGACTTTGGCGCCTTTGAGAGGGGGGCGGGTTTAAAATGCGGTTTTTCTTCAGACTATTCAAATCGATTTTGAACAGACTGTTTAGTTGCTGAAAAAAAATCGCTTCGACTGCCGTTTTATTAAGTTTATTAAAATTAGCGCTGGATAATTTAACAGCAGGAGTAAAATTAAAATCATCTTCTAATGCCGTCAACGCTGACAAAGGGACGGATCTCACGTAGGGGACAAGGCAAGGTACACCATTTATTTTTTCATTTTAACTTGCTTCTTAGGATGCCTTTAATCAAAATTTCACGTTGCGAAAAGGTGATTTAGGACCCATACGAACCGACAGTATTTTTCCTGCCGATATGGGGTTTAAATTCACCGCAACCGCAACGTTCCAAACGATCACGTTCCACAAAATCCCACTCGCAAGATGATTAAAATGACCATTAATTTACGGGAATTAAACACTAAATTCCTCCCATTTGGCCTATAAATTCATGACAATGAGATTTAAAAATCATGTTATATTGTGAATTCTTGTGTGAATGTTATTTGGACACTTAGGCTTTTTAAAAATGTTAACCTTTTCTTAAGAAATGGATAGATGTTTAGATCTGGTAATTGAATTTTGTAATTAGCTACAATTATGTAACTAACCAATTATATGCTTTAATTTCAGGTCATCCAAGTAAGATTGTTCATATTTGTTTCAAAATGCTTCAATCTATAATAACTGAAAATTTCATTCAGTTCTCTTAATTTTTAAGAAAGTTATGGGCTTTTGACTGTCCTTGATCACAGCTTTTGTGTTAAGTCAATGGAAAAGCAATAGGGAACAAGATGCTAATTTCCAAGTATGAAAATGGCCATAACTTTTTTTAATACTGAAGATATGAAAGTGAATTAGGAGTCAAATTGAACTTTTTATGCTTTATCTGATGGTATAAAGTGCAGACTTGATTTTTAAAATCTCAAAATGGTTGAGATAATACAAACACAAGGAACTGTGTCTTCTCTGCACCCTTTCCTGCATAACAACATATTTCCTATAACAGGGTGACCAAAACTGAACACAATGCTCTAAATGTGGCTTCACAAAAGTTGTTTATGGAGGAAGAAGGAAAAGGTGTTCTTGTTATCAAAAATTGGAAATTCAATGTTCATACCATTGGGTTACAAAATAAATCACAAAATGCTGGTGTAACTCAGCAGGTCAGGCAGCATTTCTGGAAGACATAGATAAGTGATATTTCATGACCCATCTATAAACTGAAGAACCGACCCAAAACATGACATTCATGTCTTTCAGAGATGCTGCCTAACCTGCTGTGTTACCACAGTATTTTGTTTATTTTCATGCTACGGGTAATTATGACCAAAGAGCACTTATCACAGAGATACAGAGGGCATTGTTAAAAGTCTAATGATTCTTGTTTAAATAAATGTGCTTTAGATTGATACTGCTTTTGGATTCTAACAACTGACTCAGTAGTGCTCCTCCACTGCTGAGGTGACATTGCACTAAAGCAACCAAACTGTGATACCAATTAATATAATTAGGAGATGATCATCTAATGTAATAGCAACTAGCAAAATTGCTTTGCTTACCATATAAAATATATAATGTAAATAAATTTAAAGAATGCATACACCTATACGTACTTATTCTGTTCAAGGCCTAAGACGAATGCTAAGTAGTTTCAATTTTGCTTTGGTGCTTGTCAATTAGAAATTGATCAGTTAGATTATTGATAATCAAATTACAAAAGTTTATTGGATGGGTAGGCAGGAATATAGAATCGAAGTTACAATAAGATCAGCCATGATCTCTGCTCCATCAACTCCTTTAAAATTCGATAATTTCCTCAACCAGCCAAAATGTAACATCTTATACTTCCCTGTGGTAAATTTGAACTTCAGTGGTCTGCCACTTGTTTATTTTTTTTCATCAGCTTTCCTATGTCCTTTTGGTCCAAACTGTTTTCCTCATTATTAACTTTATACTGTCTGAAAATGTTAATATTGTGTTCAGACCCGAATAGTCATGCACATGCAAACCAAATCCGAGCGGAATTGATTTTATGATATTAAATTTTCAAAAGTGTAGGAGTAGACGTTGTCACCTTCATGCTAATTAATAAATCTCAATTCTTTTGATGGGTGGTATTTTGGAATAGATGTTGCCACATTTTACATGACACAAAAAATGTAGGCCATCTGAAAGTTTAAGCTTGTTCCTGTAGTCAATAAGATTATGGCTTATCCTGTACATTGACTGCACTCCCTCACCTAAATCCTCATATTTTGATTCCTCAAAGTCTTAAAGGTTTTAAATTAACTCAATGACACATTATTGACAGCCCTCCTGAGATCACATTGCCATAATTCTGATCTCTCCATTCCTCCCGCTAGTTCTCCGACCAGTCTGTCTGTCCCCTTGATTAAATCTCATCTCTGTATGCTTCATTGTCAGCTTCTCCTAGCTAACAATGAGCTCTACATTTTTGTAGACCCACATCTCATTTGATGTCTCGTTTTCACACCTTGTACATCCTTAGCTCTGTGTCTCCCTCTCCCCTGACTCTTAGTCTATGTCACTCATTCCTTCTATCCAGAGGTGCTGCCTATTACGCTGAATTACTCCAGTATGTTTAATATCTATTTTCTGGTCATAGCACTTCAGTAGAGTCATCAGTCTGTAGGTGAAACCTTTGTCATGTCAAAAGAGGCATGACTTTGAGAAAAGAGGGGACTTGAAAACCCATTGCTTTCTTTTACCTTGGATACTTACAATATTGGCAGTGTGTCGGTGTATAGGTCAGTCCAGTAGATACTCAGCATAAATTGCTGAAGGAAGAATACCAGTAGCTCAGTCACGATATTTCAGCCAATATCCACTTGAAAAAAGGAACAAATTGCATATAAAATGTAAAATAGGGTAATCTGGCTTGTACTGGATGCTTTAAGGCAGTAGAAAATATGATTGCTATGGTGACCTTTATTAGCAAGAGTTAGTACGGGCCACCATATATCCTCGAGCAAGTTGTGATTATTGTTTTTAAACTGTCACCTTAGGTATATCTTATCAAATGCATTCTGATAGTCCAGGTACACTACATCAACTGTCTCTCCCTTGTCCATTTACCTAGTTACATCTTCAAAAAAATTCCAGAAGATTAGTCAAAAATGATTTCCCCTTCGTAAATCCATGCTAACTCGGGCCGATCCTGTTACTACTATCCAAATGTTCGGCTATTTCATCTTTTATAATTGACTCCAGCATCTTCCCCACCACCGATGTCAGGCTAACTGGTCTATAATTCCCTGTTTTCTCTCTCCCGCCTTTCTTAAAAAGTGGGATAAAATTAGCTATCCTCCAACCCACAGGAACTGATCCTGAGTCTATAGAACATTGGAAAATCATCACGATTTCTAGAGCCACTTCGTTAAGTATCCTGGAATGCAGACCATCAGGCCCTGGGGATTTATCAGCCTTCAGTCCCATCAGTCTATCCAACACCATTCCCTGCCTAATGTGGATTTTCTTCAGTTCCTCCATCACCCCAGAGCCTCTGACCACCACTATATCAGGAAGATTGTTTGTGTCCTTAGTGAAGACAGATCCAAAGTACCTGTTCAACTCATCTGCCATTTCCTTGTTCCCCAAAATAAAGTCACCTTTTTCAGTCTTCAAGGGTCCAACTTTGGTCTTAACTATTTTTTTCCTCTTCTCATACCTAAAGAAGCTTTTACTATCCTCCTTTATACTCTTGGCTAGTTTACCTTCGTACCTCATCTTTTCTCCCCGTATTGTCTTTTTAGTTATCTTCTGTTCTATTCTAGTTGCTTCCTGACCATTACTAGTTCACACTGGCACTCATAACAAGTACTTTCATTTGGATACATACAGAAACTATCGAAATGCACACTGCAGGCTCTGAATCATACATTGAACTAACCAGCATGGCTGCCCCTATGCCATCAGATGGTGGTGTGGAAAACCTGACATGGATTATGGATCATGTCATCAGCAGCAAAACCAGACACGGATCAAATCAGCAATACTGTTTGATCTACACTTTCCCACACAGTATTATATTTGTAAATAGTCAATCTAAGGTGAAGAATCCTGAATCAAGATTGCTTTTGACAGATCTGTATTTTTACTCACTCATATAGTTTAGGGATTAGCAAAAGGGGTTGCGTTGGATTGGAAACATCAAGTTGATTAACTCTGCAATTATCTTGTATTAGTGATCCCTACTATTAAATGTTTACACGTGACTAAAGTGTTCTCTCCACATCTGTCCTGTCCAATCCATTCATTATACGAAAGACCACTATCATGTCACCGTAAATCTACTCTTTTTGTAAAAGAAAACTAGTCTTTTAAGTGTTTTCTATCTCAGTGCTGATAACATCCTTATAAATCCTCCTTACACAACCAATGCTTCTGAAAATTAGTTACAATTTCTACTTATGGGTTGAAATTTAAGATCATTATCGATAATTATCCGCAGATTATGGTTGGATAGGTACAACAACAATATGCATTTATAGAGCATATTTAATATTATAAAATAGAATGGTAAACTAACAATTATTTGAACATTGGCACAAAATGTTGGAGTAACTCAGCGGACCAGGTAGCATCTCTAGAGAAAATAAATGAATGAATGAATGAATGCCTTTTTATTGTCACTATACACATGTACAATGAGATTAAAAGCTGCATATTAAACTCAGTGTAAAAAACAGTGTAAAAAACAAAAAGGGGGAGGGGGAATAAGGTGCACACTTTCTGCGACGCTATGTACATATCTATAAAAGACAATGGACAAATAGAGTTACAGTTACAGTACAAATTACAGTAGGTGGATTGATGAAGGTCCAGGGGTTAGGCTGTGAAGTCAGTGCATGTGTGAGTTCAGGGAGATAATGGATTTTGGAAAGCAACTGTTCTTGAGTCTATTTGTCCTTGTGCTGATGCACCTATAGCGCCTCCCTGAGGGCAGCAGGTTGAACAGGCCAAATGCAGGATGGGAGCAGTCCTTGATAATGTTCTTCGCCCTTGTCCATCAGAGAGGGGAGAGGGCAGCCGATGATCTTCTGTGCTGCCCTAACTACTCTCTGAAGCCTCTCCCTGTCTGCCATGGTGCAGCTGTCGTACCATGCTGTAATGCAGTATGTCAACAGGCTCTCAATGGACGAGCGGTAGAAGGTCAGCAGCAGGTTGGAGTCCAGGTTGTGCTTCCTGAGGACCCTCAGGAAGTGCAGCCGCTGCTGAGCCTTCTTGATGACCGCTGTGATGGAGAGATGTCAGCGTAGATAAGGACGCGAGAAACCGGAAGGTGTAGACCCTCTCCACACACTCACCGTTGATGTATAAGGGAGCTAAGTCGGTGCTGTGCCTCCTGAAGTCGACAATGAGCTCTTTGGTTTTCTTGGTGTTCAGAACCAGGTTGTTTTCTGAGCACCAGGTTGTCAACTTGAGGACTTCTTCTCTGTAGGCTGCCTCGTCTCCCCTTGGGATGAGTCCTACTACTGTAGTGTCGTCAGCAAACTTGACGATGCGGTTGTTGTTGTGGACCGGACTACAGTCGTGGGTGTAGAGACAGTATAGGAGGGGGCTTAGCACACAGCCCTGTGGGGAGCCGGTACTCAACATGCGAGTGGAGGAGAGGTGGGGGCCAAGTCTCACCGTCTGGGGCCGATTGGTGAGGAAGTCCTTTATCCAGGCACATGTGAGAGTGGGGAGGCCGAGAGTGACCAGTTTGCCGATGAGAATGTCCGGGATGATAGTATTGAAAGCTGAGCTGTAATCCACAAAGAGCATCCGGACGTAGCTCTGCCCCAGCTCCAGGTGGCTCAGCACAGAGTGGAGAGCTACGGTGATGGCGTCTTCTGTGGACCTGTTTGGGCGATAGGCGAACTGGTGGGGGTCGAAGTCTGGAGGGAGATAGTCCTTGATGTGCTGAAGGACCAATCTCTCGAAGCACTTCGTGATTACCGGAGTGAGGGCCACAGGACGATAATCGTTTAGGCTGGTGATGGGGGACTTCTTCGGCACTGGGACGATTATGGCTGATTTTAGGCAGGATGGGATAACTGCCTGGTCCAGGGAGAGATTGAAGATTCTGGTGAAGATGACGGTGAGCTGGTGGGCACATGCTTTGAGCACCTTACCAGGTACTCCATCTGGGCCGGCAGCCTTCTTGGGGTTCACTGCCAGGAGCACCCGTCTGACATCGTGCTCCCTTACAGTGAATGGAGTCGTGCAGGAGCCAGGTAAGGGTGGGAGCAGGGCTGTAGCAGATGAGTGCTGCTGTTGTGATGTTTCAAAGCGGAAAGATAAGCAATTTAGCTTCTCTGCCAGCAGCGCACTCAGGTCTTCCGTCGTTGTGGCACAGCCTCTGTAGTTTGTGATTCCTTGTAATGCCCCGCCATACCTCCCGTATGTTATTGCTGGACAGGTGGGACTCTATGCTCCTCTTATAATCCACCTTAGCATTTTTAATTCCCCTTTCCAGATCGGCTCGAGCAGCCCTGTACAGAGCTCTGTCACCTGACCTGAAGACATCATCGCGGGCTCTGAGAAGTGTACGGACCTGGCTGGACATCCAGGGTTTCTGGTTTGGGAAAACCCGAATGTTTTTGTCCACAGTCACATGTCCAATGCAGAACTTGATGTAGTCCAGTACCGTTTCTGTGAATGTTTCCAGATCCTGGTGTTCGAATACGTCCCAGTTGGTCTGTGTGAAGCAGTCCTGTAGTTTGGAGAGTGCATTTTCAGGCCAGGTTGTAACAGTCTTTATGGTGGGCCTGGCACTTCGTCTGAGGGGGGTGTAGGCTGGGGAGAGCAGGAGGGAGAGATGATCTGACTGGCCAAGTTGGGGGAGGGGAATGGCTCTATACGCGTGCTTGATATTGGAATAGACATGATCCAGCGTGTTCTCCCCTCTAGTAGGACACTTGACATGTTGATAAAATTTCGGCAGTACAGTCTTCAAGTTGGCCTGATTAAAGTCCCCTGCAATTATGTGAACACCTTCGGGGTGTGCCCGCTGCTGTTCGTTAATGGTGTTCAGCAGGAGCGAGAGCGCCGTGTTTACATTGGCGTCGGGTGGAATATACACAGATGTGACAATCACTACTGTTAGTTCTCTCGGTAGAAAAAAAGGCCGACATCTTACAGACATGTACTCGAGGTCAGGAGAACAATGTTTGTCTATGATTGTCCCGTTGTTGCACCAGTCCTCATGCACGTAGATACAGAGGCCTCCTCCCCTGCTCTTACCTGAGTCCATAGTCCTGTCCCCACGGAACAGAAAGCGTCCTGCTAGCTGCATGCTAGCATCAGGTATCCCCTGGTGAAGCCAGGTTTCAGTGATGATCAAAACACAGCAGTCACGAACATATCGATTTCCAGCGAGTTGTAATTCCAGGTCATCCGTTTTATGAACCAGGGATCTGGCATTGGAAAGATACAGGCTCGGTAGAGGTGGCTTATGGGGTTGTTTCCTTAGCCTTAGCAAAACACCGGACATGCGGCCTCGCTTCTGCTTCCTCTCCCTCCTCCGACTGCGCCGCCTCTTGGACCCGACAACAATCCACGGGGAGCCCGAAGGTCTCACTATGTCGTCCGGGATATTATGTGTGTGATGAAAGACACTCAAAACAGATGTCTGATGCTGGTCACCGAAGGCCAAGAGGCTCTGGCGGGTGTAGCGGATGTTTGCAGAACCGATAGTGAAGACGTACACAAACAGTGAAACTTACAAAAACAACATAAAAGAACACCGAGACGGAGAGCCGTGAGCCGCTGCGACCATGCGCGCCGCCTTCTTAAATAGGTGACGTTTCAGTCCCGAATGTTCACCAATCAATCTTCTCCGGAAATGCTGTTCGAATCATTGAGTTACTCCAGCATTTTGTCAATTTTTGGTATAAACCAACATCTACAGTTCTTTGTTATTACAATTATTTGAACCTCGGCTTTAATGCAATTTTTGAAATATCTAAAGCACAGAAAGGTTTGAATAGTAATTTGTCTTTTACAAGACACTCTCATACAATCAATAAACTGAAATAACTCTGCAGCTCAAGCATCATCTGAGGAGGCAAAAAGATGGTTAATCTTTTTTGTCAAGAACCTACCAGAACTAAGAATGTAGAGGGAAGGTATCTGGTTTATAGAGGTGAGAGGAGAGGTAAGATGGACACAAAAAGCTGGAGTAACTCAGTGGGTCAGACAGTATCTCTGGAGAAAAGGAATAGGCGTCGTTTTGGGTCAAGACCCTTCTTCAGGCTGAGAGTCAGGGGAAAGAAAAACGAGAGATATAGACGGTGATATAGAGAGAAAAATAACAAACAAATGAAAGATATCCAAAAAAGTAACGATAATAATGGAAACGGGACACTGTTAGCTGTGGGCTAGGTGAAAATAAGTTACAGATAATGAGACTCAATAAGACGACTTTGATGCTAGTACGACGGGTGGGGGGGATGGAGAAAGTGGGTATGTAAGGGTACTTGATGTTAGAGAAATCAATCTTCTTACCCTGGGTTGTATGCTGCCCAAGCAAAATATTAGGTGCTGTTCCTCCAATTTGCATTTGGCCTCACTCTGACAGTGGAGGAGGTCCAGGACGAAAGGTCAGTGTGTGAATGGGAGGGGGAATTAAAGTGTTTGGCAACTTGGAGATCAAGTCGAACCAGGTAGACTGAGCGAAGGTGTTCAACGAAACCATCGCCCAGTCTATGTTTGGTTAGACAAAGATAGACGCTGTAAGTGATTGTTATAACAGGACCGTCGCCGGCTCGCGGCCTACATCATCTAGAAGCCGCGGACTGCAGTGCTTCCAGCTGGTGCGGCGTCCGGAGCCTGGGATCCCTCGTTGGGGATCCTGGAGGAGAGGAGCTCCGACCGCTGGCCCGCAGCCTACTTCTAACCGCAGGCGCGGCGGGGACTTACCATCCGGAGCGGGATTCCTCGCCGGGGATCCCTGGAGAAGAGCTCCGACTGCCGGCCCTGCAATCTGCGGTGTTTCTCACTGCGGCGCGGCGGGGACTTTAGATCTTCAGCTGCCAGCCTGGGGCCTACACCATCTTGAAGCCGTGGTCTCCGGTAGGAAAGCACCGATTCAGGACTTACCTTGTCTGCACATCTGACCGCCCGCAGCGGCGACTGCGGAGGGTTGTGGTCCCGATCACGGGGGAAAATGGAGGAGGACTGACTAAACTTTGTGCCTTCCACCACAGTGATGAATGCTGTGGTGGATGTTTGTGTTACATTTTTTTTGTGTATTGCAAGTTCTTTTTTTTATTGTACCGCTGCTGGCAAGTTCATTTCACTGCACTTTATTGTGCACGTGACAAATAAATCTGACTATTGACTATTGACTAGGGAGGATGATGGGCAGGTGAATCTAGACTGGGAAGGTTGAGTGGTCAGGAAGAGGCTTGTATGTGATATGTGTAGGAAGGAACTGCAGATGCTGGTTTAAACTGAAGATAGAACAAAAAGCTGGAAGGAACTCAGCAGGTCAAACTGCATCTCTGGAGAAAAGGAACAAATGAAGTTTTGGGTCGAGACCCTTCTTCAGATACATGGAATCTGAAGGTGGGGAGAAGAAGGAGCAGATGTACATTGTGGGAAGAGGTGTTTAAATACCTTAAATCGGAAGCTCAAGGGCTATTGTGCACAAAAAGCAGATGCTCTGCAAAGCGGTTGCCTATTCAATGCTTAATCTCACTGATGTGGAGGAGGAGATGCATGTGAATCTCTAACCCCACCAGGAAGTTCTGTTTAAGTCACATAATGGAGGTGAGGGAGGAGGTGAAGGGATAGGGGATAATCTCCTACGGTTGCAATGGAAAAGAGGCAGAGGACAGGGAGGCATGCATGGGGGGGCATATGTGGAGGCAAATGACCAGTAGAAGCCAAACATGAATTAGGAGATCAACAGCCTACAACCAAATGGTATGAACATTGAATTTTGCAATTTCTGGTTAAACACACCTCTCTTTTCCTTTCCCAGTCCCAGCAGTCCACCCAGTTCCTCTTTTCCACCCCTTCTATGCCTCATTACCTAGACTTACTACCTTGCCCCACTTGGTTCAATCTGTCCATTACCCCCCTACTTATACATTTGGGTTTCTTCTCCCTTAGTTCACCTTTCCATCATCCATCCTTAACTCTTTCCACCTATCATCCACCAGCCTCTGCTTCCACCATCATGCCTTTTTGCCTAATCTCTCCCGTTCCTCCACTTTATCTGTTTTCGCACATCTCCTACCAGCCTCTACTTCACTGCTCCTTCTCACTGTTATATTAGTTAACTTCCCTCTACACTCTCAGTTCTGCTGCAGGATCTTGACCCAATAAGGTGGCCATCCTTTTTTAGATGTTACTTGACCACTGAGTTCTAGCAGCAGTTTTTCTTGCTACAGATTCCAACATCGGCATTCTCTCTTGTCTCCTGTTTCATACAATGTGGTCTGGTGAATGACTCTAGTGCATCTGTGGTACATGCATTTACATTATTAATCTAATAAATTTAATTCTGTATTGAACTCTTTGAGCCACATCAATTTCTGCAACAATACTACTGAAAGATGAGATGTTGTATTCTCAAATAGGTTTAGCTTCATTCTATCATGAGGTGTGTGGAGAATAAAAATATGAATTTAAATAAATAGCCTGACATTCAAACTGAGCCATTGTTAGCAGTGAGATGTCATTAAGTCTTTCGAGCTGCAGCAGCAAGATTAGAAGACTTAATGAGCTTAAAGAAATTGAAAAATAAATCGTATTCCAAAAATTGGGAGTTTTACTGTAGATGCATGAAATACAGTTTTTAAAGTCATTTGGTAAATGAAAATTAAACTGAATTTGTCCTGTTATATACAGTGTTGTCTCGATATTTTAAAAAAATGGTAAATGTCTTCTTTGTTCCAGGTTATTGCTATTTCTGTCACCATAATTTGTTGTTTTTCATTGTGGATCATTTATTTATCTACAAAACAATAATAATATGGATTACCCAACAACTCCCAGATAAAGTGAACTATTAACACTGCATATTGGTTCTTAAGAAAATCAATTAATATTTCTTAACTGAATTATCAACCTCATTGGATGGGCAAGTACACAAAAACAAATATATTTCCAAGTTCATTCCAAATACAATAACATTCAGTCAAACAAAAAATAAATTCTAGGCAGAAAAATTACTTTGTACCCCAAAATCCAATTGAGCTTCACTCGATTACCCCCTTTTTATCCCCTTTTTAATCTCATTTTAATATTGCAGCATTGTTTACAATGAATGTAAATGAAATCAAATGAATAGCTTCATAATTTGATATTGCCCTTACCAGTAAATCTGTTTGGATATTATATCTTCATGTATTACCAGTAAATCTGTTTGGATATTTTATCTTCATGTATTCTAAGGGATAAAAAAAATTGTTTCTTATACTGATGTCAAAAGTAAATATTATACAATGATCTATAAATGTTATGTGTTGATCAAAAATGTTTATGTGTTCCATCATCACTTTTAATTAGGTAGAAACAACATGTAAAAGATGGACCTACATTTGTGTTGTATAATAATATGAATGGCATAGGTTTGGAGTAGTGGGGAATCTTTAATTTTGCAGTATTTACTAGGATTGTCTCCGTAAAAGGGACTTAAAAACAGAAATATAGAAAATAGGTGCTGGAGTTGGCCATTTGTCCCTTCGAGCCAGCATCATTATTCAATATGATAATGGCAGATCATCCAAAATCAGTACTCTGTTCCGGCATTTTCACCATATCCCTTGATTCCCTTATCCCTAAGCCCTAAGATGGGGCAGAATTTGTCAAGACCATCCAAGACAGGTATTTTTTAGACAAGTTGTAGATAGTCCTACCAGACAGTAGATAGTCCTACCTCACCCTAGAAAATGATGCCAGTCAGTGGGCAAACACTGTGGAAACGGAAACCACAATTCTGTAAGTTTTAAGGTAGCTCTGGAAGGTATAGCATTGGACCGCAAGTTAAGTTCCTAGCTTGCAGAAGGCTTATTTTAATAGCCCAAGAGGACCTGGTGAAAGTGGATTGGGAGCAGATGCTTCGTGGATAAAACAACATCTCATAAGTTTGAATCTTTTTAAAGAGGATTAGCAAGAGTTGATGGACAGCATGTTCCAGTAATGGTGAAACAAAATAATTTTGAGATTGGCTTTGATGAGTAGGCTGGTACCAAAAGTTCAGACACCTGGGATTGAATCAAAATTGGCTAGGTCATAGGACGCAGAGGGTGGAAATACATTTTTTTTGTGATTAGAAGTCTGTAACCAGTGATATATCACAAGGATCTGTGTTGGGCTTTGCTATTTGTGATATGTATTAAGTACCAAGATTTGAATGTACGAAAAATAATAAGTACATTTCAGAGGACATGAAAATCAGTTAAGTAGTGGATGACAAAGAAGGGTGTCTCAGACTACAGCAGGATATCGATAATTTGAAAGGTTGGATAGATTATTAGCAGATGGAGTTTAATTCTCACAAATGTAGGTGATGCATTTTGGGAGATCAAATAGGAGTAGAACATGTACAGGAATGGTGGGGCTCAATGGAATGTGGATGAACGGAGACACCTCGGGTTCCAAATCCATACTCCTGAAAATGTCAACACGGGTGTATAAGGTTGTAAAGAAGGCATATCGCATGCTTACCTTTATAGATCAGGACATAGAATGTAAGAGTTGAGATGTTATGTTGCAACTTTATAAATACTAGTTCAGAATATTTTGTGTAGTTGTTTGTCACACCAAATAAAGTTTATGATTAAGTTGAGGAGAGTGAAAATATTCACAGGGTGGAATTACCTGGATTGGAATACTTTAGTTTTTGGAAGAGATTGAATAGGCTGGTTTTGTTTTACGTGGAACAAAGGAGGCTGAAGAGTGATCTAGTAGAAGTATATAAGATTATGTGAGGCATAGATCGAGCAATTAGTCAAAGTATTTTTCCCAATGTAGGAGTATCTGGAAGAAGAGGACATTAGTTTGAAGATAAGAGGTAGGATCCTTTAAGAAGATCTTGGGGGTAATTTTTTTACACAGCTGTTGATAACTGGAATGTGCTGCCCAAAGAGGTGATGGAATCTTATATAATTGGTACATTTAAGAGACAATTAGGCCATAATTTAAGTAGGCAAGGCATAAAAGGAATATGGTCCCAACATGGTCAAATGGGATATGTAGATGGGCAAGAATTTCAGCATGGACATGGTGCATTGAGGAACTTGTTTCTGTGCTGTTAAATTATATGAGACTATGAATACTGGAGGGAAAATCAAAATTAACCATTATTCATTGTACTAAATATCATTCTGATGTAATTCTCAAAAGGAGTAATTGATTTACTGCAAATTAATTGTCTTTGGTGTTCTATGGAGAATTGTTTTGGATTGTACAGATATTTTCCACTGTAAATTTGGAATGTATTTTTTCAATTAAATCCTGTAGTATCTCCTGTAGTCGGGATTAGCTTACAAATTGCCACATCATTATAAACCATTTTGTCTACATAAAATATTCAGACATTTAAACACCAACTTGTAATTCTTTTTAACACTTTATTTAAATCGGTTTATTCTCTAAGATTTTTTCTTGGTAAAAAATATCCTGGTATACAAGAATACAGTTTGCTTTTAATCTTTTTCTTTAGGCGAACAACTACCTATCCCTACTCGGAGGCCCAAATATATAACCAGAACACTGGAGGAACATATTTTGACACCCAAGGAAACTCTGGCCAGGTGACAACTGTTGTCTCATCTCACAATATGGTGGGCACTGGCGGTATTCCTATGGGTGTCTCAGGCGGTCAGATAATCAGCAGCTCAGGGGGTGCCTATCTTCTAGGCGGGTCAATGGATGGATCCAATCACCCAGTCAGTCACACAACACGTGCTTCTCCAGCCACAGTAAGTACCTGCAGAACACAATGTAATGTAATGGGCTTTAAATACATTTTAGTTCCTAACTGTATAATTTCCATATGTCTGTGTTTCAAGGCATGAAAAAGGTGCTTATTATCATATTCCAAAATAAACCCTAGAACAGTTCCCAAACAGAAGAAAGGAAGGACAGAAAAAATGTGCCACTTGTAGAGAAAATGTTAGAATATTTCAATACAAAAACTGGAAATAGTGCTTTTTTTAAAATGGGATTAGGAAGAGTTGATATGTATTTGCCAAAATTAGAGCAGATGGCAGTGGGGGTTTGAGGATTAGTTAATTGACAGGAAAAGAGAGTATAAAACAAATGTATCATTCTCAAATTGAGGCAGTTATTAATGGTGCCATAGGAATCGGTAAAAAGCGGGTTGCAGATGATACAAAACTGGTGGCAGTGTGAGTTGTGACAGGAACATGGAGAGACTTAAGGGGATAAAGGCAGGCTAAGTATATAGATGAGTATTTGACATGAAGTAAATAGTGGAAAAATGTGAATCCATTCACTGGGGGGGGGGGGGAAAAAATATTATTTTAAAGATAATGAGAGATTGAAAGACATTAGTATCCATAAAGATCTGGATGTTCTTGTCACTGAATCATTGAAAGCTAATAATAAAAATACAGCAAGCAATTAGGAAAACCAATGATTTTATCGCCAATATTGCAAGAGGATATAATAATAATTAATTGCAATGTCATGACATTATATAGGTTCCCGATGAGAGTTTACCTGGAATATCTGGCCTCCCAACCTAAAGAACAAAATATTTGGTTGATCTCTTAAGCACGCTTAGTCTATAATCTGGAGAAGTTAAGAGAATGAGGCACGACTGCATTGAAACATGGAAAATTCTTACGGGGTTCTACATTACATACAGAAATTATGTTTCTCCAGGTTGGAGTGTCAAGAATTAGAGATCACAATCTCAAGTAAGGGGCTATCACTCGGGAGTGAGCAGAGTAGAAATGTCTTCACTGGGAATCTTTGTCATTCTCTAGCCAAAAGGGCTGTGTAGATTTGGTTATTCAATATATTTAAAGTGTAAATTGATGGATTTTGGGAAATTGGACAAATCTGGGGACATGGAGTTAGTACGTGGAAGTGGCCCTGCAATAAAGGATCAGCCCTCATCTTACTGAATCATGGCGCAGGTATAGAGTCATACAGCGTGGAAACAGGTCCTTCGGCCCAAGTTGCCCAACATGTCCCAGCTACACTGGTCCCACCAGCCTGCGTTTGGCCCATTTCCCTCTATACCTGTCCTAACCTGTCCAAATGACCCACTTCTGCATCCACGGTATTTTTATATTAATCAGTGGTTAGGTTTGCTTTATATTAAAAGAAAAAGCTCATATACTTGTTATTAAAGTTTTCCAATTGAAATAGACAGGAGAACGGTATTATTTGATTTTTCACTTGATTTGAGTATCCCCTTAATCTATTTTATTCATTGCAGCTTACACAAAAAAGCCAAGTTGAATTTCCAAGATTTGCCTGGGATATATATTTCATATACTGAACTGTTATATCAAACTAGGTGTTAACTAGTAATAACAGGTGCTTCATTAAAAGCCATAGTGTATTAAGAAATCCTAAGCAGAGCTGATCCTGCACTTTCCCAAAGGAAATTTCGGTTTACATAAATGTTCTAATTAAAATGTTCCAGGAGCCGAATGCATGTTTAATCAACTAGGAACGAGACACCAAATAATCTTTCCTGCAGGTATAATAACGGGACTGCTAGATTGGGAAATGTCTATGTCATGTGCTGCTTTTACAAACACATGATGGGTTTCAACCTCTGTAATACCTGGTAATTATATTTATATATACTGTCAGGTCGATGTAACCGGTCTTTGTCTTAGCTGATTTTTAAAAAATAATATTGGAGCTTATTCCATGTGGGCTAACAAATTGTAGAAATCACATTTTATTTTTATAATTTGGTATTCTGAGATTGTTAGTGATACCTTGAATAAGTTCAAGAGGAAGAGAATGGGAAACATCCACACACAATTTGTTATATTAGAGATAAAAGGAACTGCAAACTGCAGATTACCTGACGAATTTGCTGGAAGCGTGACAAATCTGTTGGAATTCTTTGAAGAAATAAATAGCAGGACAAACAAAGGAGCAGAAAGCCTCTGATAAAGTGCTCCTAATATGGCTGGGCTGGATGGCAGAAGGCAAAGAGTGACAGTAAAAGGGGCTTTTCCTGGTTGACTGCCAGTGACTAGCCGAGTTCCCCAGGTCTTCGGTGCTGGGGCCGCTACTCTTCACGTTGTATATTAATGATTTCGATGAGGAGTTTGAAGGTTTTGTGGCCAAGTTTGCCGATGATACGAAAATAGGTGAAAGGGCAGGTATTGTAGAGAAAGCAGGGACTCTGCAGAGGGACTTGGACAGGTTGGGAGAATGGGCAGGGAAGTGGCAGATGGAATATAGTGTAGCAAAGTGGAGTCATGCATTTTCGTAGTAGGAATAAAGGCGCAGACTAATTTCTAAATGGGGAGGTAATCCAGAAATCGGAGGTGCAAAGGACTTGGGAGTGCTGGTGCAGGATTCCCAAAAAGTTCATTTGCAATTCAAATCAGTAGTAAAGAAAGCAAACGCAATGCTGGCACTCATTTCAAGAGGGCTAGAATACAAAAACAGATATATAATGCCACATTTGGAGTATTGTGAACAATTTTGGGCACCATATCTGAGGAAGGATGAACTTGCTCTGGAGAAGGTCCATAGGAGGTTTACAAGAATTATCCCAGGAATAAGTGGATTAACATATGATGAGCATTTGACTGCACTGGCCCTGTACTTGCTGGAGTTTAGAAGAATGAGGGGGAGCCTCATTGAAACATACAGAATAGTAAAAGGCTTGGATAGAGTGGACGTGAAGAGGATGTTTTCACTAGTGGGAGGGGTCACTAGTAGGACTAGAGGTCATAGCCTCAGAATTATAGGACGTTCCTTTAGGAAGATGAGGAGGAATTTCTTTAGTCAGAGGGTGGTGAAGCTGTGGAATTATTTGCCACAGAAGGCTGTGGAGGTCAAATCAATGGATGTTTTTAAGGCAGAGATAGATAGATTCTTGATTAGTATGGGTGTTGGGTTATGGAGAGAAAGCAAGGGAATGGGGCTAGGAGGGAGAGATACTGTAGATCAGCCGTGATTGAATGGTGGAGTTGACTTGATGGGCTGAATGGTCTAATTCTGCTCCTATCACATGACCTTGTACGCACCAATCTTGAGCAAAATAGAATGTGCTGCAATAACTCAGCAGATCAGTCAGCATCTGTGGAAGGAATGGACAGATACTATTTTCAATGTGGACCTTTCTTCAGACTGATGAATCTGAAGAAGGGTCACAACCAGAAAGGCTGCTTATCCATTTCTTCCACAGATGCTACCTGACCTGCTGAGTTACTCCAGCACTTTGTGTTTTGTTGTCTTATAGTTCTTGAGAAACTTAGAGATGTCACATTTAATTCCCTCGTCTAAATCATTTATATATATATTGTAAACAACTTGTTATTTTGTGACATGTTTTGGGAATTGTCTTGATGGACCACTGAACTACTGGTCTCTGGACTGGCCGCAGATTTACTGGATTTACTGGATCCTTCTACATCAGAAGGAATTATGGAGATCTTGAGATTACAAAGGTATAAAGATTTCAGCAACAATTAGTTTACACAGGATCAGACTCATGAGCTGATATGGGTTGAAGTTAATTTTCTTACTGATGCCACAGAAATATAGAATGAAGCTCAATTCGGGACCAATTTGACGACATGGTTGCCAATATTTGTTTCTGTTTCAGTTGCCTGGAAACATATGGAGTGAGCAACTAGAGATGGTAGTTTTAATGGGAATTGTCTTCTGATTTTGAAGTATTAGATGAAGGAATTTTGAAGTATTAGATGGAGGAATTTTCTGCTCAATTTGCACAATACATCAGACAAACAGTATGTTGATTTAGAGACTGGAGGAGTCAAGTATGGTGTCGATGAAAGAAATCTAGCAAGCTCTGTGTCAGCCTTCCTGTGGAAACTGACAATACAATGTTGAAAGATATGACCTTAACTATTTAGTAGTACAGGAAAGAAATAGAACACCTGGATAAATGGTGGCACAACCTCTTGCTTTACTTTGAAGTTCAGAGAGAATTGGCATGTCACCGAATACTTACAAAAATCTACAGATGTACTGTAGAATGTATCCTGTTTGATATGGCAATTCTAGTGCACAGGAACGAATGCAAGAGGCTGCAGAGAGTGGTGGTCTCAGCTCGGTTCATCACAGGCACAACCCTCCCCACCCTCAGAAACAAATACATGAAGCGCTGCCTCTATTATGCAGGATTCCCAGCATCTGGACCATGCCCTCTCCTCATTGCTACCATCGGGCAAAAAGTACAGAAGATTAAAGTCACATAACTGCAGTTTCAGGAACAGCTACTTTCCTCCAAACATCAGGGTCATGAACCAACCTACACAACCCTAATCCTACCTCGACAAGAGACAACATCTTACACTACCATGGACTTATCATTTTCTAATAGTGTTTTGCACCATTTTTTTGCAGTGCTTTTTCTTTTTACTGCCTTGCTTTTTGTGCAGTTTATGTATAGTTTGTTTTTATGTGCTTTTCTGAGTGTTTATGCCTATGATGCTACTGCAAGTTTTTCATTGTACCTGTACATCACTGAACTTGTACATATGACAATAAACACAACATGGAGGAAAAAAAAGGAAAATTGAATATTTTTAAATGGCATGAAGTTGAAATATGTGATTTGCAACAGAGAAAGTGCAACAAGGTTGACTATATTGATTTTGGGGATGGTGGGTTTGTCCAGAGAGGAGATGCTGTCTTCATTTTGAAGGGTCTCGACCCGAAACATCATCCATTCTTTCTCTTCAGAGATGCTGCCTGTCCTGCTGAGTTACTCCAGCATTTTGTGTCTATCTTCGGTGTAAACCAGCATCTGCAGTTCCATCAGACACATTCAGTTTAAAAGAATTGGGTCACACAAGCAACTGCAGATACTGGTTTACAAAAAAAGATACAAATGCTGGAATAACTAAGTGGGTCTGGAGAACATGGATCAGTTTGAAGATGGATCCAGAAACATCTCCCATCATGCTAAGATTTTAGAATCCATTATGAAAGATGAGGGTACTTAGAAGCACAATAAAATAGGTCAAAGTCAGCATGGTTTTGTGAAAGGGTTATCTTGCCTGACGAACCTGTTGGAATTCTTTGAGGAAGTAAATAGCAGGATAGACAAAGTAGAATCAGTGGATATGGTTTACCTAGATTTTCAGAAGGCCTTTGATGAGGTGCCGCACATGAGTCTGATAAAGAAGATGAGAGCCCATGGCATCGGAGGGAAGATACTAGCATGGAGAGCAGATTGGCTGGATGGCAGAAGGCAAAGTATGGCAATAAAGTGGGACGCCAGTGACAAGCACTGTTCCACAGGGGTCGGTGCTGGAGCCGCTACTCTTAATATTGAATATAAATGATTTGGATGAGGGGATTAACTGCTTTCTGATCAAGTTTGCTAGTGATACAAAAATAGGTGGAGGGGCAGGTAGTGTAGAGAAAGCATGGACTCCGCAGAAGGATTTGGACAGGTTGGGAGAGTGGGCTTAGAAGTGGCAGTTGGAATACAGTGTAGCAAAGTGTGGAGTCACGCATTTTGGTAGTAGGAATAAATGTGTAGACTTTTCTAAATGGGGAGGGAATTCAGAAATCGGAGGTACGAAAATAGCAGGATAGACAAAGGCGAGTCAGTGGATTTGGTTTATTTAGATTTTCCAAAGTCCTTTGATAAGGTGCCACACGTGAGGCTGCTAAAGAAGATGAGAACCCATGGTATCAAAGGGAAAAATACTGGCATGAATAACAGGTTGGATGAATGGCAGGCAAAGAGTGGCAATAAAATGGGCTTTCTCTGGTTAGCTAGAGAAAGGGGCTGCACCGACCCCTGGAAATTGGCTGTTGCAGGATTCTCAAAAAAATAATGTGCAAGTTGAATCGGTAGTAAGGAAGCCTTTTACAATGCTAGCATTTATTTTGAGAGGGCTAGAATACAAAATCAGGGATGTAATTCTGTAGGCTTTATAACCTCACATTTATCCACATTAAACTGCACCTGCCATGCATCTGGTCAAACCGCATTTGGAGTATTGTGAGCAGTTTTGGGCCCTATATTTGAGGGAGGATGTGCAGGCGATGAAGAAGGTTTACAAAATGAACCCAGGAATGATTGGGTTAACATATGATCAGTGTTTGATGGCACTGGCCTATACCCACTGAAGTTGAGTAGGATAAGTGGGGAACCACATTTTATGAAAGGCCTGGAGAGACTGAATGTGGAGAGGATATTTCCACTTGTGGATGTGACTAGGACCAGTGGCCATAGCCTCAGAATAAAAGGACGTACCTTTGAGGAGGAATTCCTTTTGTCAGAGGGAGGTAAATCAGTGGAATTCATCTGTGGAGGCCATCAATGGAAATATTTTTAGGGCAGAGATTGACATATTCTTGATTAGGAAGGATGTCAAGGGTCATGGGAGAAGGCAGGAGAACGGGTTGAGAGGGAAAAATAAATCAGCCGTGATTGAATGTTGGAGAGACTTGATAGGCCGAATGGCCTAATTCTGTTCCGAGAACCTATGATCTTATGCTCTCCAGAAACACTGCCTGACCCACATTGTGTAATTTTTTAAAAAAAGAGTGAGGTGATCTGATTGAAGCAAACACGTTTCTTACTGGATCATTTTTATAGTCATTAATTTTTCAGAATCTGGGCATCACTGGAAAGGTGAACATTTATTGCCTATTCCTAATTGTCATTGAGAAGTACTGTACTGAAACAGGTCTTTCAGCCCAATTTGCCCATACTAGTCAAATCTGCACATATTTGGCCCTTATCTCTTTATACAGATTTCCTATCTGTATACCTGTCCAAATGCCTTTTAAATGTTCAAGTCAAATCAAGAGAGTTTTATTGTAATGTGTCATGTTGTTGTAGTGCCTTCCTCAACTCTCACAACTACACTCCATGCTGCCCCTCTTCTCCCCTCTCCCATCAGGCAAGAGGTACAGTGTGTGAAAACACATACCTCCAAGTTCAGGCACAGTTTCTTCCCAACTGTTATCAGACAACAGGTGCAGGAGTAGGCCATTTGGCCCTTCGAGCCAGCACCGCCATTCCCTGTGATCATGGCTGATCATCCACAATCAGTACCCCGTTCCTGCCTTCTCCCCATATCCCCTGACTCTGCTATCTTTATCTAACTCTCTCTTGAAAACATCCAGAGAATTGGCCTCCACTGCCTTCTGAGGCAGAAAATTCCACAGATTCCGAAGCCTCTGTGTAAAAAAGTTGTTCCTCATCTCCGTTCTAAATGCCTTGCCCCTTATTCTTAAACTGTGGCTCCTGGTTCTGGACTCCCCCAACACTGGGAACATGTTTCCTACCTCTAGTGTGTGCAAACCCTTATTAATCTTAAATGTTCCAATAAGATTCGTTCTTATCCTTCTAAAATCCAGAGTATACAAGCCCAGCCTCTCCATTCTATCAACATATGACAGTCCCGCCATCCCTACGCTGCACTCCCTTAATAGCAAGAATGTCCTTGCTCAAATTTGGAGATCAAAACTGCAACAATACTCCAGGGCCCAGTACAACTGCAGAAGGACCTCTTTGCCCTGATACCCATCTGCTCTTGTTATGAAGGCCAACGTGCCATTCGTTTTCTTCACTGCCTGCTGTACCTGCATGCTTACTTTCAGTGATTGATGAACAAGGACCCCCAGATCTCATTGTACTTCCCCGTTTCCCAACTTGACACCATTCAGATAATAATCCGCCTTCCTGTTTTTGCCAACAAAGTGGATAACCTCACATTTATCCACATTAAACTGCATCTGCCATGCATCTGCCCGCTCACCCAACCTGTCCAAGTCGCCCTGCATCCTCATAGCATTCTCCTCACAGTTCACACTGCCACCCACCTTTGTGTCATCTCCAAATTTGCTAATGTTACTTTTAATCCCTTCATCTAAATCATTAATGTATTTGTAAATAGCTGCAGTCACAGCACCGAGCCTTGCGGTACCCCTCTAGTCACTGCCCGCCATTCTGAAAGGGACCCGTCAATACCTACTCTTTGTTTCCTGTCTGCCAACCAATTTTCTATCCATGTGAATACCCTACCCCCAATACCCATGTGCACTAATTTTGCCCATTAATGTCCTATGTGGGACCTAATCAAATGCTTTCTGAGAGTCCAGGTACACTGCATCCACTGGCTCTCCCTTGTCCATTTTCCTAGTTACATCCTCAAAAAATTCCAGAAGATTAGTCAAGCCTGATTTCCCCTTCGTAAATCCATGCTGACATGGACCGATCCTGTTACTGCTATCCAAATGTGCTGCTATTTCATCTTTTATAATTGACTCCAGCATCTTCCCCACCACTGATGTCAGGCTAACTGGTCTATAATTCCCTGTTTTCTCTGAACTATTAAATCAACAACTAGGGAGTGGTCCTGAGCTACCATCTACCTCATTGTAGACCCTTGGACTGTCTTTAATCAAACTACTGAACTTTATCTTGCATTAAATGTTATTCCCTTGATCATGTATCTGTGCACTGTGGACGGCTTGATTGTAATCATGTGTAGTTTTTCCGCTGACTGGTTAGCACGCAACAAGAAAAAAGCTCTTCACTATACCTCGGTACACTTGACAATAAACAAAACTAAAATAAACACTGGGAGTTCATTCCATTGACCCACAGCCTTCCATTGGAATAAGATGGCCATCAGATTCTTGTTAAATCTTTCCCCTCTGTCCTTAAATCTAATGTCCTCTGGTTCTTGATTCCTCTACTCTGGGTAAAAGAGTGTGCATTTACCCTATTTATTCCCCTCTTGATCTTCTACACCTTTATAAGATCGATAATCCGAGCCAGCCGAACCTCTCCCTACAGCTCAGGCACTGGTAAATCTTCTCTACAATCCTTCCACCTTAACAACATCCTTCCTACAGCAGGGTGACTATAACTGAACACAACACTCCAAATACGGCCTCACAAACGTCTTGTACAACTGCACTATAACATCCTAACTTTATACTCAATACCCTGACTGATCAAGGCTAATGCACCAAAAGCCTTTTTGACCACCCTATCTACCTGTGCTGCGATTTTCAAGGAACTGTGAGTCTGCACTCCTCTGCTCCACAACACACCCCAGGGCTGTGCCAATCACTGCGTAGGTCCTGCCCTGGTTTAGAAACATAGAAACATAGAAATTAGGTGCAGGAGCAGGCCATTCGGCCCTTCGAGCCTGCACCGCCATTCAATATGATCATGGCTGATCATATAACTCAATATCCTGTACCTGCCTTCTCTCCATACCCCCTGATCCCTTCAGCCACAAGGGCCACATCCAACTCCCTCTTAAATATGGCCAACGAACTGGCCTCAACTACCTTCTGTGGCAGAGAATTCCACAGATTCACCACTCTCTGTGTGAAAAACGATTTTCTCATCTTGGTCCTAAAAGACTTCCCCCTTATCCTTAAACTGTGACCCCTTGTCCTGGACTTCCCCAACATCGGGAACAATCTTCCTGCATCTAGCCTGTCCAACCCCTTAAGAATTATGTAAGTCTCTATGAGATCACCCCTCAATCTTCTAAATTCCAGTGAGTACAAGCCAAGTCTATCCAGTCTTTCTTCATATGGAAGTTGTGCCATCCCAGGAATCAGTCTGGTGAACCTTCTCTGTACTCCCTCTATGGCAAGAATGTATTTCCTCAGATTAGGAGACCAAAACTGTATGCAATACTCCAGGTGTGGCCTCACCAAGACCCTGTACAACTGCAGTAGAACCTCCCTGCTCTTGTACTCAAATCCTTTTGCTATGAATGCCAACATACCATTCGCTTTCTTCACAGCCTGCTGCACCTGCATGCCTACTTTCAATGACTGGTGTACCATGACACCCAGGTCTCGCTGCATCTCCCCTTTTCCTAATCGGTCGCCATTCAAATAATAGTCTACCTTCCTGTTTTTGCCACCAAAGTGGATAACCTCACATTTATCCACATTATACTGCATTTGCCATGCATTTGCCCACTCACCCAGTCTATCCAAGTCATCCTGTAGCCTCCTAGCATCCTCCTCACAGCTAACACTGCCCCCAAGCTTCGTGTCATCCGCAAACTTCGAGATGTTGCATTTAATTCCCTCGTCCAAATCATTAATGTATATTGTAAATAGCTGGGGTCCCAGCACTGAGCCTTGCGGCACCCCACTAGTCACTGTCTGCCATCCTGAAAAGGACCCGTTCACTCCTACTCTTTGCTTCCTGACTGCCAGCCAGTTCTCTATCCACATCAATACTGAACCACCAATACCGTGTGCTTTAAGTATTAAGCTTTAACTCCCAAAATGCAATATTATAAAGGCATGGACATAACTTCACATTGATGTTGTTACTTTGTTACTCTTTTCTTCTGATTTATAGATAGATGAGACTGTATTTACTCAAATGTCATATTGGCTTTACTTTGTGACTCGGAGAATAGTTCTCTATATACACATATTTTAAAACATTTTGATGATGACATTTTGAATGAAGTTCTGCTTCTGTTCCTTTTGCTGGCCTGCCATTGTTGATCATCAATGTAATAATAACAACCAACTAGTTAAAATACAACCACACTCTTTAAATAGCTGCTATTTTCATCATTACTCATACTCTTAATTCATTAGTCTTGCAACACCTGTAGAATATGTAGCCTGGGCACTAAAAACATTATAATGAGCTACTCGTACTGAATCTTGTAGTTCAGTACATATTTGCATTTTCGATCTGTAAACTTTCAATATTTACAGCATCATGTTAGCAGATTTTTTTTTAAATCGGACCTCTTTAGCTACTCAAAAACGACTGCGTATTTAGTTTTTAAAAAATTGATTCCTTAAAACGGCACTTTCCTCAAGTCTCAACATTTTTTATGTTAATCTATCTTAATTAAAAATAATGCATAAATAACTCATAAACAGAAATTTTGTGTAGAAATTTAAGAGCCAAATTAGCTTTTTCAAAATAAAAATCAATAAACGATAGATGCTGAAAATGTGAAATAAAATGGAAAATATTGGAACCATTGGACAGGTCATGCACTCATCTGGCTTCTTCAACAGTTCAGCAACACACCAAACTTGGCCCCATCCTGAAAAAGTCCCATTATATGATACATTCCTGCTCATCCTCTCTGCAACTTATTCTCTCCTTTCCCAGTTTTCAGAAATATTAACTCTTTCGACAGTTGCTATCTGAGCTGCTGAGCATTTCCAGCATGGCTTATTTTCATTCTAAAACATTTGAACATGCATGGAGTGTTCAGTGACAAACAAAGTTTACATTGCTCAAATGAGAGTTGGAAACCATCTCCCTTTTGATGTTCCATCGCATAATCATTACCAAAGTCCCTACTTTCAATCTTCATGGGCATCACCATTGATCAGAAACATGACTGGAACAGCCGTGTCAATACAGCACACCCTTGTTTTAACATAACTCTTTATAATGGATTTCAGTTTTGGTTATATTGGTCTGAGTGCAGGTAGATGGGACTAGGGGAAAACAAATGGTCGGCACGGACTGGAAGGGCCGAGAGGGCCTGTTTCCGTGCTGTAATTGTTATATGGTTATATGTTATATAGTTGTAGCGTACTGACGACCTTCTGACACCAACCTGGCTCGTGCCCTTTCCCCTGCGGCTTACAGCGCCACTGCCACTGCGCCGCCTCTCGGGCAGCACCCACCCACCCCCCACTCTCCCCACCCCCAGCCATTGCCCCCATGGCTCACGCCACCTCCCTAACCAATGGCAGTGCCTGGTCCCTTCACGCTACCGCCGGCTCACGGCGCTTCCAGGCCAGACCTTCTGTTGCCATCGCTGCCCCACACAGCTTCCTCCGAAGACCAAAGACTCCGCCAATCCTCACCTCTCCCCCTGGATTTCAGGGCCTGTTCCAGACCGAGAGTCTGAAGAAGGGTCTCAACCTGAAATGTCACTGATCCATGTTCCTCAGAGATGCTGCCTGAGCTGCTGAGTTACTCCAGCGCTTTGTGTCCTTTGTATATTTCTACTACATATACACTGGTAATTCCTTACTCGGTTGTAATAGACAATCGATAATAACGGACACCATTCTCCCTCCCCCATGGTCTGTTATAACGAGAGTTTAACTTTACAATGCGCACAAGAGTGTGATGGCATTTACCTGGAAGCGACCAGGTCCAACAGTTTAATGTTATCTAGGACAAAGCTTTCAATTTGCTTGGCATCCCCAAATCTATTTCTAGCATTTGCTGGCTCCCTCACTCATGCACCATAGCTCCAGTGCAAATGGGTACAACAATAATGGAAACAATTATTATTTAATTTATCATCGTGGTTTTGCATAGGTTTGTGAGCAGACCTGGTCTCCAGTTTATAATCCTGCTAATCTATCTCCATTAATTGTGAACAAAGTTGCCTGCCACGTGGAGATTTTAAAATTGTAATTTAATCTGTGCTTTCCAAACCAATTGCCAAATACTACAAAACAATGTGAAAGAAAATCAGATTTTATTAAACCCATAATCAAAAGGTGGAATTGGTTAGTACTCAACAAACTGTCTGAATCGTAGCCTGAGATATTTGTCTGATCATCTCCAACTCCACTTCCTTGACATCGTAGGAAGTGTGGGCAGAAATCCTGCTTAAATATGTAATTGAGATTTCAATAGACAATAGGTGCAGGAGTAGGCCATTTGGCCCTTCAATCCAGCATCGCCATTCAATGTGATCATGGTTGATCATCCACAATTAGTACCCCGTTCCTGCCTTCTATCCATATCCCTTAACTCCACTATCCCTGAGAGCTCCATCTAACTCTCTCTTGAAACTTCTACTGTAAACAACGTCATCTGCTGTAATATTTAATGTTTAATTAATTAAAAAATATCCATCAGAGCCGAAAAATACAATGAGTAAGAGTCAATTTTATTTTCAGGTATTGTAAATACTTTCAAGACGATGGTTATTTGTATATGTTCAAGACAACAACTGGATTTATCCAGTGTTGGATTATGTAAACATAGGTAACCAAAACCAAATATGAACAATCAGTTCCTAGTTTCTTGTTTCTAATCATTAATTAAATTATAATCATTAATTCGTCCATGTTTAAACATTCATAAAAGTTAGCTGCAAAGAAATTCTGTATTGGAGCAAAGAACTAAAATCTTGAGCAAAATTCTGGACTAACTCAGCAATTGAATTGCATTTCCCAATATTCTGACCAATTGAAAACTTCTTTCCCCCCCTTCCTCCCTGTCGACCACATATGTTTTTCTGTCATTTGCAAGAATTTTTTTAATACACTTTAAATCATGACTGCATGTAACAACAAGCAATGAATCACAGCTGAAACGTTTGGGACCTCACTGGAAAATCAGGTAGGTTCAGGACCCCAAGAAAGAGTTTGTAGAATGCCTCCGAGATGGATTCTTAGAGCAGCTTGTACTGGAGCCGACTAGAGAAAAGGCAATTCTGGATTTAGTATTGTCCAATGAACCAGATATGATAAGAGAACTCGAGGTAAAGGGACCGCTTGGAGGTAGTGATCATAATATGATTAGTTTTAATCTGCAATTTGAGAAGGAGAAGGTTAAATCGGAAGTGTCAGCGATTCAATTGAACAAAGGGGACTATGAAGGCATGAGAGGGGAGCTGGCCAAGGTAGACTGGAAAGGGATCCTAGCAGGAATGACGGTGGAACAGCAATGGCAGGTATTTCTGGGCATAATCCGGAAGACGCAGGATCATTTCACTCCAAAAAGGAAGAATGATTCTAAGGGGAGTAGGAGGCAACCGTGGCTGACAAGATAGGTTAGGGATTGAATAAAACTAAAAGAAAAGATGTACAACACAGCAAAGAGTAGCCAGAAGCCGGAGGATTGGGAAACTTTCATAGGACAACAGAAGGCAACAAAAAGGGCAATATAAAGAAGGACAGTAAAAGCTTCTTTAGATAAGTTAAGGGAAAAAGAGTAGCAAAGTTAAATGTGGGTCCCTTGAAGGTTGACACGGTGAAATTATTATGGGCAACAAGAAAATGGCAGAAGAGTTGAATAGGTACTTCGGATCTGTCTTCACTAAGGAAGACACAAACAATCTCCCAGATGTACTAGAGGACAGAGGATCTAAGGTGGTAGAGGAACTGAAAGAAATTTTCATTAGGCAAGAAATAGTATTGGGTAGGCTAATGGGACTGAAGCTTGATAAATCCCCTGGGCCTGATGGTCTGCATCCCAGGGTCCTCAGGGAGGTGGCTCTAGAAATAGTGGACGCATTGGTGATCATTTTCCAATGTTCAATAGATTCAAGATCAGTTCCTGTGGATTGGAGGATAGCTAATGTTATTCCACTTTTCAAGAAAGGAGCGAGAGAAAACGGGGAATTACAGACCAGTTAGCCTGACTTCGGTGGTGGGAAAGATGCTGGAGTCAATTACTAAAGAGGTAATAATGGGGCATTTGGACAGCAGTAAAAGGATTAGTCCAAGTCAACATGGATTTATGAAAGGGAAATCATGCTTTAATCTTCTGGAATTTTTTGAGGATGTGACAAGTAAAATGGATGAAGGGGTGCCAGTGGATGTAGTGTATCTAGACTTTCAGAAAGCCTTTGATAAGGTCCCGCACGGGATAACTGGTGACTAAAATTAGTGCACATGATATTGGGGGTAGGGTGTTGACATGGATAGAAAATTGGTTGGCAGACCGGAAGCAAAGAGTAGGAGTGATTGGGCCGTTTCAGAATGGCAGGCAGTGGCGAGTGGAGTGCCGCAAGGCTCGGTGTTGGGGCCGCACTGTTTACCATATATATTAATGGTTTGTAAGAGGGAATTAGGAACAACACTAGCAGGTTTGCGGATGACACAAAGCTGGGTGGCAGTGTGAACTGTGAAGAACATGTTAGGCGGTTGAAGGGTGACCTGGACAGGTTGAATGAGTGGGCAGATGAGTGGCAGATGCAGTATAATATAGATAAATGTGAGGTTATCCACTTTGGCGGCAAAAACAAGGGGGCAGATTATTATCTCAATGGGGTTAGGTTAGGTAAGGGGGAGGTACAGCGAAACCTGGGCATGCTTGTACACCAGTCACTGAAAGTTGGCTTACAGGTGCAGCAGGCAGTGAAAAAAGCTAATGGAATGTTGGCCTTCATAACAAGAGAATTTCAGTATAGGAGTAAAGAGGTTCTTCTGCAGTTGTATAGGGCTCTGGTGAGACCACATCTGGAGTATTGTGACAGTTTTGGTCTCCTAATTTGAGGAAGAACATCCTTGTGATTGAGGCAGTGCAGCGTAGGTTCATGAGATTGATCCCTGGGATGGCGGGACTGTCATATGAGGAACTTATATTCACTAGAGTTTAGAGGGATGAGGGGGGATCTTATAGAAACATACAAAATTATAAATAGACTGGACAAGCTAGATGCAGGAAAAATGTTCCCAATGTTGGGTGAGTCCAGAACCAGGGGCCACAGTCTTAGAATAAAGGGGAGGTCATTTAAGATTGCGGTGAGAAAAAACGTTTTCACCCAGAGAGTAGTGAATTTATGGAATTCCCTGCCACAGAGGGCAATGGAAGCCAAGTCACTGGATGGTTTGAAGAGAGAGTTAGATAGAGCTCAAGGGGCTAGTGGAGTCAAGGGATATGGGGAGAAGCCAGGCACGGGTTATTAATAGGGGACAATCAGCCATGATCACAATGAATGGCGGTCCTGGCTCAAAGGGCCGAATGGCCTCCTCCTTTCTATGTTTCTATATTTTCATTCCTTTCAATCCCAATTCCATTTTAATTCCTTTTAATATCCAGCCTATTCTAGCTGGTTTTGAATGCAGCTAATCGCAGAAATATTGTTTTTTTTGGCACTCCTAATCAGATGTTCTGCACAACCTTGAGCATCTTCAAATAAATAAACTGAGACTCGTTTTAGCAGAAACTTGAGGCTACAGCCTCAAGTCAACACAATTAACTTTATAATAAAGAAGATATAATTACTTTATTAGCAATTCTACCACTTCAATCAATTAAGGAATGAACAGAATTCTGAGGCTACAATTAGCTACAGAACATGTTTCAATGATTATTGTTGCTTCTTTCAATAAAGAACGTATTGCTACTGAATGTATAAAGAAATTAGCATCCATCCATTCTTATTTTAAAATACATATGTCTATCAGCAGTTAACAAAACAGGTAACATAGGGGCAGGTATTATCACAACATTAAAGAAGTATCCTGATTAACTATTGAATTGCCAGCTATGGTCCAAGTTCGTGGAAATGGGATTAGGATAGATTACTACTTGATGGTTGGCATGGCCATGGCAGGCCAATTGACCCGTTTCTGCATTCTACAACTCTATTATTAATCCAGGTATAGAGAGTGAGTCTGGAGTGTATAAACTACATTTTGAAGTATGGTAGAAATAATTGAACTTGCAAGAAAATTGTTAGCATGATTATTCCAGCTCCGGGACATAACAGCAGGAATTGCTTAGGCTGCCTCCTGAGCCCAATCACCCTGAATTACCTTCTTAATGTCAGAAGTGGGAATGTTCACACATGGTTACTTGATGAACAACTCCAATTGCAACTTCTTTGGAAGAATTGCAACAGTGACAAGTAACATTTAGACCATAAAAGTGCCAGCAAATGACCATCTCCAACAGGATAGGGTCGAACCATTCAATGAAATTACTGTCACAAAGTCATCAACATTGTGTGGATACAATAGCACATCATAAATAAGGCATCCTTAAGGAAATATCTCATCACTGATACCCCATTGTCTTTTCACCATTTAAAAGCTACAAATTAGGAGAATCATGGAATACTTTTGCCTGATCTACCATCCAGGACAAACCATCTTGTTTGATTGCCTTCCATCCACCAATCTAGGTATTCATTCCCTTCACGGGAACACAGCAGATGCATTACCTTTTGTCTGCAAAATGCATTCCAGCTACACCGCCTTGGCTATTTTGCTACCCAGACAATAATCATCAAGAAAGTTAAAGGCAGCAGCTGCACATGAACACCAATGCCCACAGATTCTCAACGTCATCAACCATTTTGACTTGAAGCTATACCATGATTCAATGTGTATCAATTACAAAATACACTACGGGTTACTTGTCTAGACTACAACCTTGCAAACCCATGACTCCCTCTCAACACGAAGAAAAGAGCAGCAAGAGCATAAAAGCATCACATGAAAGTTGTTCTCTAGGTAGCACACAATCCTGATTTGGAAAATTGTCGCTGCACCTCTATCATCGCTGGGAATAAATCCTGGAACTGTTTCCTGAACAGCACTATGGACATACCTGTATAGGGAGGACACCAGCAGTTCCACCACAGTTTCATAACCACCTTCACAAGGGTAATTAGGAATAGGCAATAAATGCCAGGAAAGGTTGTATCTTATATATTAAATATTTGAAGATGCTGTCTTTGTAATCCAGTCATGCATAGTGCTATTCCAGAGAGGCAATCATTTCTACTAACCATTGAGAAGAGGATGGTGTGCCAACATCTTGTACCACAGCAATTTCTCTGGTAGGGGTACTCCAAATATTTTGAGGTCGAACTTTCCTGGAATTAGATATATCGGTAACTGAGCAGTCATACAGCTTTATGACAGAATTATGTATGACTTTGAGAAGAAATTGCTGGGTTTTTGTTCCCATGTGCCAGCAGCCCCTTCTTGGTGCCAGATTGTACAGGCTTGACAGGTGCTATCAGAAAATGTAGGCAAGTAACTGCAATTCATTTTGCACGTAATAGGCAATGTAGTCACTGTGTGCATTTGATGGAGAAAGTGCATGGTTAAGGTGGTGAGTGGAGTGTCAGTAAAGTGGTGCCCTGAGAGCCCACTCAACCCAGTTTCCTGAGGACATCGATTTTCTCAAATATTGTTGGAGCATAACTATAAAGCCTAATTATTCCATTACATTACTAACTTCTGCCTTGCACCCGAGGACGATCAAGGAGTTCCACAGTTTCAGCCTGGTCCGACAGCCTGGTCTGCTCTTTATTTATTTGGCCAGTCCAGAAAGGCTATAGGAATTCCACAGACTCACCACTCTCTGTGAGAAAAAGTGGGGCGGCGCAGCCAGTGGCAGCAGCATCTCGCCTGCAGTCCGTCTGTTTTTCTTTTTTTGTTGTTTTCTTGTCTTGTTTTAGTGTGTAAATATTGAGTTATTATGTAGTGTATGTGTGTGGGAGGGGTGGGAGAAACGTTTTTAGTCTCTTCCTTTTGGGGGGACGCGACTTTTCTTGGCGTATCCCCTCGTCTCCGTCGCCGTCTGCGCTGAGGCCTAATGGCGGAGCTGGCGGCCTCCAATTCTAACTGCGACCGACCCGAGGCTCCGGAGGCAGAGCCAGCCAGGACTTACCAGCGCGGGGCTGGCCGACTTCGGGGCTGTGGCGGGTTCAGGCGTTCCGGAGGCCCGACTCGGAGCTATTGCGGCTTTCCGGCGGCGGCAGCGACTTCGGAGGCCCGGCCGCGGGCCCAGTGGACGACATCGTCGGGACCTCGCAGGTCACAGATTGATGACCTGTTTTTCCAGAGCTCCCACGGCAACAGCTGCGTCCGCTGGACTGGAGGGCGGCAGCTTCGACCGCCCCGGGCCGTGGAGTTGAACCGGCCCGCTCGCGGAGCGCGGTTCAGCCGCGGGACTTACTTATTTACATCACCCGGTGGGGTCACAACATCGGAGGCCCGGGTCGCCTCAACGCAGAGGAAGAACAAGAAGGGAAGAGACAAAGACTTAAGATTTTTGCCTTCCATCACAGTGAGGAGGAGTTTGGTGAACTCACTGTGGTCGATGTTAAATATGTGTTTATTGTGTGTTTTGTTAATTACTATATGTATGACTGCAGGCAACGAAATTTCGTTCAGACCGCAAGGTCTGAATGACAATAAAGTTTCCATTGATTGATCCATTCCTCGTCTCCGTTCTAAATGGCTTACTCCTTATTCTTAAAATGTGGCCCCTTGTTCTGGACTCCCCCAACATCGGGAACATGTTTCCTGCCTCTAGCGTGTCCAAACCCTTAACAATCATATGTTTCAATGAGATTCCCTCTCATCCTTCTAAACTCCAGAGTTTTCAAGCCCAGCTGCTCCATTCTCAGCATATGACAGTCCTGCCATCCCGCGAATTAACCTTGTAAACATACGCTGCACTCCCTCAATAGCAAGAATGTCCTTCCTTAAATTAGGGGACCAAAACTGCACACAATACTCCAGGTGTGGTCTCACTAGGGCTCTGTACAACTGCAGAAGGACCACTTTGCTCCTATATTCGATTCCTCTTGTTATAAATCCAGTATTGATCCAGTGATAGCTGTCCCAAAACTGTTAACAAGCTTTGGAATCACACTTGTTTTCATTTAGTCTTTAATCTAGCCTAGTTGCCCTTCTCAGATATGTTTAGAGCTCGAGTTGTAATCAACCAAGAGACAACATGACAGTTTGTTATCCTTTTATTGTCATACGGCTGAAGTTCATGGTTATATCTGGTGTGAACTTTCAAAATGTATTCCAGAAGATATGCGTATTGCAGGTATTTGAACTTAATACTTTTTTTTGAAGAATCAAACCTGTCCGTGTAAACTATATAGAAAAGCTGTAGATTCAGGCCTCACACATCGATAACATAATGAATTTTGATATGAAGGTATATTTGGAAAATCTTTTTTTGTGATTGGGCATTAATTTTGTTTATTTCAGCAAGAGTCAACCATCCCTTTTATTAAGCTTACATCCTTGTTCTTAAACTACTGAATACAGATTAATTACTGAAGGCTGAAATAAAAACATGGAAAGAAAATCAACTAATTTCAATTCTTGCAAAATAATTGGGGAAATTAATTGAAAAAAGTACAAACAAATAGTGTTTTATTGGGAATCTATAAGAGAACCGCCCGGATGCGGGAGCTTCGATCGCCGGCTGAGGATGCCCCGACTGCGGGGAATAAAGAGGAAGAAGATTAGACTTTGTTGCCTTCCATCACAGTGAGGAATGGGGGTAGCCGCTGTGGTGGATGTTTATGTTGACTTTTATGTAGTTGTGTGTCTTGTTTTTTTTAGTGTGGCTGTATGGTAATCGAGTTTCACTGTACCTTAATTGGTACACGTGAAAATAAACAGCCCTTTGAACCTTTGACATGAGTGTGTTGGTATAGAACTGAATTAACACAACTCCAATAACATTCAAATACCTTAATCCATGAGAGTAAAACAGTCCCCTTTTTAACTGTTCAATTCTTTCACCGCTGGCACATCTTTGCTGTTGTGCACATTGTATTCAAGTTGCACATGGAACTCAACATGTCCTACTAGTTCTTCTTCAAGGCACAAACCATCCTCAGGTTGCCATACCTTTATTTCTGGGCCAAAATTAGGAAAATCCCCACTAATCAGCACTATGATTTCACAAACTATGACAGCACACAGACTTCACAAAAGATATGTGGATCCTACAAGAAACTTGCCTGTACAAGGATAATTAGTGATATGCAATTCATGCTGACGTTGCCAGCATAAAAACTGAAATTCTTTAAATCAAGTATTGCTTATTTGTTATTTGCAGCAAATGTGTTAATTGTTGTAAAATGTAAGATTTTCTCATCTTTAAATTGTATTTGGTGCTATTAGTATTAAGTCTATAAGTGAAATCAAATAACATGACTACTCAACAAAAAATAAGGTTTATTGCAGGAATTGACTGGCTTTTTAATGAACTCCTGGAGATTACTATAGCCTTTCCAGCTTTTTTTAAATTAAAAGATTACGATTCAACTTCTGGGGGCAATTGTTTTGAACGAAATTCTGATATTTTCTGTAAAATACTTTTAAGGCATTATTTTATTTTGTTTTATTCCAACCAAGCTTCCACAGTCCTTTTCTAGAATAATTCTTTAGGAATTACACGTACAGGATTCGTAGAGTTATGCAACACTGAAACAGGCCCTTCGACCAACTTCCCCACACCGACCAACATGTCCCAGCTACACTCGTCGCACCTGCCTGCGTTAGGCCCATATCCCTCTAAACCTGTCCTATCCATGTACCTGTCCAATAGTTTCTTAACAATCTATTAATCAAAGTTCCAAAGAAATTTATCCTTACAGAATTGGAGTCTTATATAATTTTGCATATTGAGTATTTATCTTTATTAGTGGATCAGCAGAAGATTAGTATACATGGGTGATGGATTGTCAGGCTGGAATTGATGGGTCAAAGTTGTATGACTTGATAACTTAACAAATATTGTTCTGTGCTAATCTGACATTTAACCTTTCAAATGCCTTTGAAAGACAAAAGGCAGCTGCAAAATTAAAGCTCGAGATCACAGCAGCAGTAGCTACACAATTGCAAAAGGAGCTAAGGAACAAAGAGATGTATTGGTAATTACTTATTTTTCAGATATAGTTGCAGTAGTGATCCCCGGGTATTGTTATTAGGACAGCAGCATCTGTGGAGAGGGAAATGAGAGATCATTGATTTTGGACATTAACTTTGTTTCTCTCTCCATTGATGCTACCTCAACTTGCGAGTATTTCCAGTACTTTGTTTTTATTTTTGATTTGCAGTTTATTTTGCTTTTCCATTTATAAATAAAATGTGTTAAACCTAACATGGGAATGTATTCAGAGATTCCAAGTGCCACATATAGTAATCAACAAAGACGTCAGGATGCGATTGGTGTTTCAAGGATGTCATTTGAAGATGAACTCATTTACCTTGACAATT
The DNA here is from genome assembly GCA_035221665.1 of Okamejei kenojei. NCBI lineage: Eukaryota > Metazoa > Chordata > Chondrichthyes > Rajiformes > Rajidae > Okamejei > Okamejei kenojei. The sequence goes on from CM069133.1 coordinate 98,378,959, forward strand.
TATGGAATATCATTGACATTTGCACTACTGTTGTGTTTTGCAACCGCACCTTTGGCATTGAACTCCTCTGGTTCATGCTTCGACTGTTTCCTCCACATTTTGGCGCCAAAGTGACCCTTTTTAAAAGATCAGGCTATACCGAGTATTTATGTGATTGATCCAGTTGAGTTTCTGGTCTCTGCAAATCTCCAGGATTAATCTTAGATTAATAATTGTACTTCCATGTAATTTGTCTTTTATTTACTTTATCTCAAAAGATGCGTGAAGTCTTGATAGTTGGTCATCTTAATGTTATGTCATTTATTTAAATGCAGGCTGTTTGGGAAAGCTTAGCTGAAAGTTAAAGATCAGAATAGATCTGTAAAATCCTTAAATCTCAACCAATTCACATGTTAATGTTTAACGAATTAGATTACACGTAGTTCATGTAGTGACAATTTCCCCACAGAAATTAATTTAATTAACATTTAATAATCCCTGCAACCCCCTTGATTTTAAAAACAAGGCAATTATTATTCCTTTTTTTTGTCAAAACTCTAGAATTCCTACAGACCAAATGTCACAAGATCAATACTGTTCCAGAACTTAAATTGCAAGTCATTATCTGGACAAGTGTATACTGGTACAACTAATACAAGTATAAATAAATGTTGCTGAACGAATACAAGTATTTATATGGTAAACGTGTTTGTTCTTGCAATTTGAAAAAACTCCTAAATGGATTACTGAATTCCAATTCATCCACATGCAATTCTTTGTAATCTTGACTATGAGCACATTCATAACATTTCCAGCATTTTGTTGCTGTCGTTTATCTACACACAATACAGGCACAATTGGTGCACAAATATGGCATGTGAAATAAATCATTTATCTGATACAAACTGCAGATCATACTGTAGTTGATTTGAGTATTAGATGGAATGTACCCAGTTTGATATGTGCCGTACAATGTAAAATTGTTACATGTTGCATGACATACAGATGGCCCGGTCCATGCAATTTAACAAACATTGTACAAAATGTACCTGTATAGGTTGCAGATGATGCATTGTTTAGCATGAGGCATAAATAATATTTTTTTTCTGCATTATGCACATTTATTTTTAGTTCATTCATGTGAATTTCACTTTAAGAAGTCTTTTCTTATAATTTGTTAAAAAAATAAGCACTCAACAAGATAAATATGTCATTAGGAACCTGCTCACTAAAAAATCCTGTTGTGCCTTAATTATTCTTTCATTTATTTCTGTGTTCAATTAAATCTGCTTGTCTTGAGCTCTTTTTTAATGCTATCTATCATCAGATTGAAATGGCGATTGAGACACTGCAAAAGTCAGATGGTTTGACAGCTCACAGAAGCACTCTTCTCAACAGCCATGTAAGTTGCCTCTTCCTTCAAAACCAAATCTTGAGTCAATTACATCAGTTTTTTTCTGATTTATTCTGCTGCCACTTCTGCTTATTGTGTTTGTCTTAACTTCTTATGTAACCTAATGACATTTGTGTTGTTTTCCTTCCCCTTACCTTAATAAACAAATGGCATATTGAGATGGAGTTAGAATAGAGTGGTGTTAAAATTTTCACAAGTTCCTTACTGTAACTCTGGCTGCAACATGAAGACACCCCCGGGAGAAAGCAGCAGAGACCTGGTTGGGCCTTGCAGTTCTTGGAGTTTCCAATTTGCCTTGAAAGGAGTGGAACTTTGGCCTACCTCTTATAAGGCAAATGGCATTAGCAGAATACAGTCAGTGGCAGAGTCTTCCCATATTGTTAGTTTCAGGAATAAGCAGCAGAAACATGAATGTGCAGTGCTAAAATCTATTATATCCTGTATCTCAGTTTGCAACAAAAACATTTTGTGGTATAGTACCTTGTCATCTTACTTTAATACAATGTCCAAGCGATTATTCAAATTTATGAGTAAATTTATGAAACTTCGTCTGTATGATCTAATAGGATTCTATTTCCTAAATATTAGGAAATATTAGTCACTCATCCAGGGTGACATAATCTACTCAAAACATCACTAACTGTGCCAATACAAAATACAATTCAGGACTTTGTATTATCCCATTTCAATTTTCCCCTAAATGTTCTGATCTATATTGGATTACAGATCTGCATATGGCAGACATATGCACCCCAGGCATGTATAATAGATAAAAGAAGGAATAGAATGAAAATATAATCTGCTTCTATGTGTGTATTGTACACATGAACAAACTCTTTTCAGTCAGAAGTGTCATCTTTCCTGAGGCAAAAGCAAAATGCTGCTCATATTGAAACCTGAAAAATGTTCAATCAAATGGATTAAATAATAAATGCAGATTTTTATGGTTTATGTTTGTCAGTTGAACCATCAGAATTGATTGTGCTGGAAATAGTTGACAGATCAAAGAGGGATGAAAAATAATTAATCTGTGGAGAAATATGCAAATGACAGTTTATTGGTTTGAAGTATTAATGCTGTTACTTTCCTCAACAAAACAATGTGCATTTGTTTCTAGGGATGTTATTCAATCTTGACCAGATTTGTTGTAGTTCACATGCAGTATTCACCATCCTCTGGATTTTCAAGTGCAATATTATCACTGATTAACTCAAATTGTCAAAGTGTGTGCATAATTTATATTATGCACACACTTCAGTTTTAGGGATCAAATTTGTAAATGTTTTTCACATTCCTATCCAGAGCACTAAAGTCAATCATGTATCTCCATTTGCTGTGACTTCTTAATTAGGCTTAGACTATTCATGGCATTCATTTTCCTGAAGTCTTATCACATGACCTTTCCCCATCAATCATCAATTATGCAATTTTCTTTCCTCATTTTCAAATCACGCAACATATAAACAAAAAAGTACAAAATAGAAAAATATCTTCAATTTCTGAAGTTTGCACACAGCAGTGTGTGGGGCAAAATATTTGTCTATTGATTTATTGATGTTTATTATTTTTTGGTTATTCATTTTTCTGGATCTGGGGATCGCAAGCAAAGTCAGCATTTATTGCCCATCCTTAATTATCCTTGAGTGGGCAGTGGTGCGCCATATCATTGTACCACTGCAGTTCTGATAAAGCTACTCTGATAATGCAAGACAATAGTGAACCCCAGGATCTCAGCGACAAATAAACAATGCGGGTAATTTCCAAATCAATATGGTGCAGACCTTGGAGGGGGGTCAATAGGTGGTGATCTCCCCATGCACGCACGCTCATGTTGAATCTTCAATTCCACTTTCTACTCTTCAGACAATGCAGCCCTTCTTTGTGGTCAAGATTACAGTTATGGGAGGTCCCATCAGAACACCTCATGCAACAAACAAAAGTTCATTTTGTGAATGTGTTCTGCTGCAGTCACAATGCAATGATGGTGGAGGGAATGAATGATTAGGGTGGTGAATGGACTGTTAATCTGGTGGGTTGCTCTTCATGCATTTTGTCAAGTTTATCATTGGATCTACATTAGTCCAGGTAAATTGATAGTATTCCTTACTTAAAAAATTGTAAATGATGGAACATTTTACATTGTCAGTGTATAAGTCACTCACCAGAGGAAACCAGCTTCTGATTCTGCTCTTCTAGCCATTGTATTTACATGGGTGATCCAGCTGAGTTTCTGGTTAATGTTGACTCTCCCAAGATGTTGATTGTGAGTACTCAGCAAAAGTAAAGCAACTGAAAATCAAAGGAAATTGATTAGACTCTCTTTTTGGATTTGTTTCTTGTCTGCCGTTTTTGTGGCATAAGTGCTTCATGCCTCTTTTTAGTCCATGCTTGGATGCTGTGCTTGAATTGCTTTCTTTTCTAAGGATGGAATTGAACATTGCGAAATCATCAGCCCACACATCTTAATCTTATAATGAAAAAATAGTATTGCATTTGCAGTTAGAAATACTTGATCCTGAAAAACACCTGTAATGTTATCCTTGGGCTCGGATGATAGATTTCCAACAACTCCACCAACTTCCTTTATGCAAGATATTACTCCTTCCATTAGTTTGTTTTCCCCTTGGTCTCTATTGACCAACTTTTCCAAGGTTTCTTAAGCCCACACTCAGTTAAATGCTGCTGAGATGGCAAGACCATAACACTGGCATCTGGAATTTAGCTCCTTGGTTCATGTTCAAAATAAGATGGTAAATAAGCTGAATGATACTAATGAAACCCACAATGAGTATCAGTGATTTAGTTTAGAGACTCATAAAAGCACTGTTGAAGATGCCTTTTGTTAGTACTCATTGAGGTTAAACTGTGTGGTAATAAACTATTTAATTTTTCTAGTTTATGAAAACAGGATATACCTGGGCATTATTGCAAAAGTCTGGAAGTCAGTTTGGTTTTGTTTATTGTCATGCGTACCGAGGCACAGTGAAAAGCTTTTGTTGCGTGCTTTCCAGTCAGCAGAAAAACAATACATAATTACAATCAAGCCATTTACAGTGTATAGATACCAGTAGACGCCAGTGTTGAAGCTTGAAGCAGTTTGAATCGGGGGACCACTAGTTCTGGACTTCTGCTACCATGGGGATATTGTTATTCCCATTGCCTTTGTTATATCCAAAGTGCTTAGTCAAGATATCACATGGAATGAAGACTATGATGGTGAGGTCTCAGGAAGAAGCCAAGCTGCATCATCTACTCACCACTTCTGGCAAAACCTTGTCTTCAGCACCTGCTAGAACTGCCCTTGTTGATTCAGCTGTTCTCAATTTCCTCCTCCTATCATCTTTTTATTGTCCACAGCTAACAAGCATTGATGTGGCAGGACATAAGCATTTCGACTGGACCGCTTATATCCACCTGTTATACTTTAGCATACATTAGTCTTGTGTTGCAGTTTCCTCAGGTCATTCTTAAGTTCATCTGGCATTGGTCTCAGCATGTTCTTCCACATTTCTCATTGACCCAATGCTGATCTCTTGGCCTGATGTTAATGGTAGAGTGAGAGATATGCTGGGATTTAATGTTACTGATACTAATTCAGCCTAAACAGAAAACGGCTGCAATCTGTGTGACATTGATGATGTCGTTTTGCACTTGACAATACACCCTTAGTGGGGCAAGTAACTGAAGTGCTCATTATCTACTCTCTCTATGAAGTAATATAAACCATCTATTACTGACAATTGATGTCTTGTTTTCAAGCAGCAATATAAATAAATCCCTGGGAAAGCAACTCAGTTGATTTTTATATATCTCAAGAAGGGTGGATAAAGCCAAAAAAAGCAAAGATTTAGAAGCTGTTACAAAGGTTATAGCATCCTGCCAGCATTTGTGCCAAATGATTTCAGTGGAGGGCTCAGCATTACAGTGACATCTCTGCTGGCGACGTTTCTGGTGGAATTGCAAGATGGGAAAATGGTGTGGTGGGAGGTTGGGCAAAGCCCATTTAGGGGCTAAATCTGACAGTTCCCAAAACAAAATATATTGCATTGCATGAATAACCTATTCCTAATGATTGCAATGCAGGCAGTACACCTACAGAGTGAATCACTTGTTTCAATGATTTTAGTATTCGGCGCTTACTTTATTTTCCATTCAATGGTTGAGGAGACATTCTTTATCATGAGTGGGTAGTTCAAACTAAGGCTGATAAAGGTGAAGGGCAATGCAGCCTGGATAGCTACAGAAGATCTTTAGTATGAATGAACCTGTACCAGCAAACCTTAGGGAATAGCACATCCATCTGAGGAGCAACATCCAAAGTTTTCAGCACTGTGCAGGCAAATTCATAGAAGGGGGTGCAAAAGAAAAGAAGAGGCTCTGTAAACACGTCAACGGTTATGGGGAGAATGCAGGAGAATGGAATTGAGAGGAAAAAATAGATCAGCCATGATCGAATGGCGAACCAGACTCAATGGGTTGAAGAAGGGTCTCGACCCGAAACGTCGCCTATCTCCTTCACTCCTTAGATGCTGCTGCACCCGCTGAGTTTCTCCAGCCTTTTGTGTACCCTCAATGGGTTGAATGCCCTAATTCTGCTCCTATGTATTATGGTCAAACAACGAAAGCAACAGAAATCAATGATGTGGAGATGAATGCTAGAAATCAAGTACTGAACATCTGGATGCAATGCTGCAAAAAGTTCAGTGAAATTATCTTCAAATCCCATTTTCTAGCTACTACATGATCAGCCACATCCGCTGCCCTCTTGTCACTCACCCACAGTTGCTTTCAATCAAGACTAACAGTCATATTCTCAGATGGTTAGCATGACTCCAAACCTCACATCGACATCTTGTATAGTGATATCCATGTCACTCTAGCAGATGCACATCACTCATTGACATACACATGTCCCTCTGTCTTTAGAAGCAGGAGCAGTTAACTGGAGTGCACTAACCTCCACAAAAGAGATTCTGCTGGGAATTATTGATATAACTTTTGGTAAACCCTTTGTTTATATATTAGATGTTAAATTCATACAGCACTGAAACAGTCCCGTCAGCTCATCTCACTGACTGTTACATTAAGTCCATTTTATTCTCTGCAAATTCCCGTCATTTCCCCCCAGGTTCCACTACTCAGCTAGGCATGGTAGTAATTTACAGTGGTCAAGCATTTTACCAATCCTTGCACCTTTTGCAGCAGTTTATTCTGCTAGTTTCCTCTGCCCATAGTCTCGGTCATCCTTTATTCCAAGGACATTGCATACTAATGCTTAAAAAGATCTGATCAACATTTAGGTTTTGTAATCAGCAGACCATTTTTTAAAAATATTTATCGAATCACACCGTGTAAACTTTTGCAAAAATTGAAGGCAAATGTATTTATAATCATAACAGCCAGAAAAAGAACCCTTAGCAACAAGCCTTTAAGTCCTAGATGATCCTTGAAATACAACTATTGTGGGTGATTCCTTACTGTTTCTAAATATATGTTCAGCTGTAGGAGATTAAGAGGGGGCATTAACATTGAGCATTGAAATAATCACCGGGTCTGCATTTTTGCATGTTAATTGACTGTGTTGTGCTTGCTCTGCGTACTTCTGTGCACCCTGCATAAACATTTAACACCTCCATTAATAAATAGGTGTCTTTATATTATTTACTTTCTTTACAGTTAGTGAAAATCTTGCACTGTGTTTGTGTGATGCACTTGGTTTCATTAATGGCAGGGAATATGTGTAGGTTATGCAATGTGACATGTTTTTGCAGTGACAAATGAGCATATGATGGAGTATATAAATGTTAGATAGCAGTTCTGAGTGATGGAGGCTGATGGTAGGTGAACCCTGCTTGAGTGTGCAAGGTCAGTGCTGTGGTTGTTATAAGGTGGTATTTAATGTTGATCCTCATGTACCTTCACACTTGAAGTGATAAAACTTTCCTATCTATATTTCCTTGAGTTTTATCCATAGCATTTGTTTTGCATAAAGTTATGTGCTCTTGCAATTAATTAATGTTGAGGTCCATTTTTGGAAATCTGGAGGAAGTCATGACTGAGCAGAGAGAAGGGTGGACACCAGGATTGTCATACATGATTCTGAATTAAATGGTGGAGGAGAGGGTAAAGATTCTCTTCCACTCGAGATTTGGGAAAATGTTGCAGGTTAAATAAACAGTCAAATCAGATATGTTGTGGATGTTGATAATGAAGAATTAATTTATATGAACGAAAGGGAAGAAAATAAATCATTTTTTTAGGTTGCAGATCAAAGATCTGAACATTACAGATTGATAAAAAAATTACCTTAAAATTACATAACACAGAGGTCATTTTGTGCAAAAGTTCTCAGCAACCACATTCTATTCTGCATAGCTATTGGAGGAAATCCAATTGGTTGCAGGTCACCAGGACCAAAGAGGTGGTGATGCCAGATGGACGAGGGGTATGGGAAAATGTTGTCATGGAGTATGGAGGAGGATGTGTGGAAATCGCAACACAGGGGAAAAAGGGCATTGTAGGTCATATCAATTAAACTGGGGGTGAGGTGATGCAAGACCTGCAGTCAAGGTCTGGGTGGTAGATGGAAGTGAACACCAAGGGAAATACTTAAAATTGAACCCATCTGCAAGAAGACTGAAGTCTGGAACTCTCCAGTAGCAGACCAGGTAAGCTTGGTCCCTTTTTAACATGCCAAACCATGCCTCAACTCTCCAGTCAAGGCTTGCTTTGGTGTGAAAGAGCTGTTTGCACAAAAATAAAATTGGCAAATGACATCAAGATGTGTGCTGCACACCTTCACTGGAATACCCAATATCCTCTATGATGGAGGATATCATATGTCTGAAAAGCTGCAAAGTCTACGCATATTATCTGATCACTTTTAAAACTACATGCAAGATTTTCTAAGAAAGCTGTATTTATAATCAGGTGTGATGGATAGTTAGTAAATTGGGGTTTAATCTGAATTATATTGACCATTTGTCCAGTGGTTTATAATGTACATTTTCAGTTTCACAATTTACTGCTACTAAACCTTACTAGCTTCTGGCTTAACAACTACTTGCAATTCTATTCTTCATCTGCAGAAAAATGTTTCAAACAATTTACAATAATGGGTTCAAAATATCTGATTCTAAAGGGATAACTAGAAAAATTCAGTTGGGGAATAAATACACGTGAAAAAAAGAGGAGTTTTGAAAGGCTAGAGGAAGATACAAGGAGAAGAAAAACTGGGAAGTAAGTTTAAGAGAGCGGCAGTGAGAGAGTTGAATAAGTAGCAAATACAGTGGATCCATGGGCCCAAAGAAGATGTTCATTTGGGATTAACACACAGAAAGGTGCTTAGGATGACCTGAGGCAGGAAGAGTTTACTAAATTAGGATTGTGTGAGTCGACAGTGGGATCTAAAGCAAGTATAAGGATTTTGATGACAGTTCCATGAGATGGGAAGTAGTGAAGACAATGCTGATGTAGTGCAGGTGAGGAAATCGGCTGCAGTGATTTCTAAATGTTGACCCTTGTGCAAAATAGCCACACAAACATCAGGTAAGAAAATGTTATTGAGGCTGAACTAAAAGGTATTAAAGGCATGGACTAGGTTTTAACAGTGGAGGGAGGCAATATTATAATGATGGGGGAAAAAAACATGTGTTTATATAGCAGCTGCGATTTCCTCAAAACTCAAGAGTACTTAACAGCCAATTAATTACCTTTTGAAGAGTAATCACTGTTGTTTGACACATTTGATCACAAGATCCCACAAAGAGCCACAAAAGGAATGACCAAACAATTTATTTTGGTAGTATTGGCTGAGGGATGAATGTTAGCCAAGGAGCTGGCAGCATTACTTAAAGTCATATACCAATTGTGCTTTTGCATCCATATGAACACATAAATAGGTTTCTCAATTTAATTTAGGATCATGACCTCCAATACTGCCATCTATATCAACCTGCATTGAGGTGTTCAGATACATGGCTGAAGCCTTGAACCTACAAACAATTGAAACAGGTTAGGTCAAGGGAAGTAGTCTGTGCACTGTCCAATATTTATCTCTCTGTCAATATCTTTAATACAGATGATCACATTGCAGTTTGTCAAACATTGCAAAGTTGTGCAAATTGGCTACTGCATTTCTTATATTACAACAGTGACTGCACTTCAAATAATTATGCTATTGGCTGTAGAGTGCATTGAAATGTCCTGAGGTCATGAACAATGCTATATAAATACAATTGATTACTGAATTTTTTTTTCTTTTCTAACTCAGGCAGGGATGCTACCACTGAGCCAAGCTGATACTTTGAAGAAAGTGGAAATGGATGCTTGGAAGAAAGCTGTCTTGGTAATGGTGGAGTTGTGGGAACAAAGTGAGCTTAGGGTCAAATAGTTGCTTATATTCTGCATCTTCTGCAAGCCTGATCTAACAACCAGGCCCTAATATAGTCTAGAACAGAGGCAAGTAAGTGACTACAGTAGCTAAAGTGGATGGTTATAGTTAGATTTGCTTTCAGTTTAATGGAGGAGGCAAAGATGGAATAGAGATGACCACCACTATATGTGTGCCATTTGCCCAAATGTACAAATTATGTAATTCCGGCTAATATGCAGATGATGAAGAGGACGATACTGCAGGTGCATCTGTACTAGTATGTTGAATATAAATGTAGTGGTAGATATCATTGAAATGGTTAACGCTCAGAGAGGCACAGCGACAATAAGCTAAGAGGCAGCACTGGCAGATTGCTGAAAAAAGACAAAAGCGTATCGAATGGTTAAAGGTGGTGGAAAGATTATGAAATGAGAGCCATTGTATTTTAGGTGGCTCACAATATTATTTGTGAAGTTGTAAAGTAGTTGTATGGAAATCATTTTTGAGATACTTAAATAAAATTATATGGGTAATCTGGAAGTGTCAAAATTAACTTTTTTAGAGAATAGAAAAATCATAATAGAATTGTTGGGATTTGAGGTTTGTTTCTTGAGCTGTTTTTAATAAATACTTTTTATTGAGCTAAGTTGATTATAGTGCCAAGCAGAGGGCATAGTAGTTCAAGTTGTCAAGTCAAGAAAGCGTTAGGAGCATGCTATATGTTGTATTGATAGGAAGGAACTCATAGGGTAGAAAAAGCAGAGAATGGAATGTGTTGTACTTCTTTGGTTCGAAACCAAACTTGAAATTTGAGACAGATGAAGTTGTGAGCCTGAAAAGACAATCAGAATTTAACAGATGGCCTTAATTAAAGATAAGCTGAAGGTGGAACATTAGAGTTAAGAAAGAAAGAAAAGAATGTTTCCTATCCTGGCATTTGCAACCTCAGGACATTCCAAAGGTACAAGCAATGATAAAATAAGAGACCACCCAAGTGAAAACTATTAAAATATAACAATTTGATTGTATTAAGAATTTGTTTTTCACACCAGGAGGGCTGGACGAAAATTATAGGGAGGATAGTGGAAATTAAAGCCCAGGATTTTTACATACTGCAACATTGCAATTCATTTGCAATTAGTCGCTCTACTTGCTCGCACCATAGGTTCTCTGGTTTAATTTTAATTGGAGACCTGATAAGGATGCAGCAGACATAGAATGATTTGCTTTTAAAATCACCACCAAGAAACACGCTCCAAAATGCACAAGTGTATTTATTTCCTGTGGCCGTAATGATGGCTGACATCTTGATGTCCTTTCCATGTTCCATTACTACACGGACCGTACATCCAATGGTGAGGATTAACTCAGGTAACCTGCCCTGTTGTATTTATTACAATGTTTAATCAAATATTATTAAGGTTTTATAAGTAAATATAATTTGTGGATACGCTGAATTAGGAACACTGATACAAGCAAATATAAAAAATACAAGCCACTTCTTGTGACTGCTCAGCCATTCCATATAATGGTTGCTATTTTACCTCCATGCCACTTCCTTGTTGCACTATTCCCATATCCCTTTATTCCATTAACATCTAACGGTCTATTGACCACTTTCTTCAATGTATTCAGATATTTATATAATACACCATAATTATGTTGTGCCTATTTTCTACTTCTGATTCTTATTGCAATATTGATAATGTGGTCTCGTCCACTTTCTAAAGTGTTCAGGTAAAATTTCAAATGCACATTGGACACTTGACCTTGCCAGGAACTCCCTTTCACCGTTCTCTCTTGGACCAGTGCATCAATCATTTTAAGTTCTCATCGCAATAGTAAACAGTGGACTGTTTAAAATAGTGTTGAGATACTTATCAACTGCCTGCTGTTACATAGTTAATTAAATCCTATAATCGAATGCAGGGTTAGAAACCAACAAGTAGTTACACGAAAGGCAATTGGGAAACAGGGCATTTGCTACTTTCCTGCACTGTTTCCAAGTTATTTAAATCACGTCTTACACATTTGAGTAACAAATGGAAATCGGTCTAACTGATAATTATTTCTGTAAATAGTTTGTAGGTAATACATTTCTACAAATTGTCTTTCTTAGGTAACATTGGTCTATAAATGGACTGCAAGAGTATTGCAGACATTAATGTTACCAGACATCTAACAGGGAATCATTGTGAAAAGCGTGTGAACTTTAAAAGTTCAAATAACTATTGTTTCATAATTGAATAAATTAATTCAGTGTTAAGAATGAAATTACAGGGACAGGGCTGAGGATTCTTGAATTTTGCAGAAAATGTTATGTATGTCCTTGAATACCTTGTTAAAGCAAGAGGATTTCCATGTACAATCCAACTAAATCTTCTTTTTGTAGACAGACACAAAATGCTGGAGTAACTCAGCGGGAACTGGCAACATCTCTGGAGAGAAGGAATGGGTGACGTTTCAGGTCGAGACTCTCCTGAAGAATGGTGCCTGTCCTGCTGACAGGCACCAAATGCTGCCCTTACTCCAGCATTTTGTGTCTATCTTTGGTTTAAACTAGCATCTGCAGTTCCTTCCTACACATAAAGCTTGTATGTATACTTTAAACAACTTGTATCTTGCACAGGTTGCTAATATGCAGTATTATCTAGAATTTCAATAAGCAAGACTGCAAGCACAATTTAAAAAAATAATTGAGTCCCAATTTTAATTCATGGCAGTAATTAGATGTATAGGAAATGCCTATAATTCATCAGGCCACCCCAAACCATGACACATGGGAAATGTTAACATCTGGACATTATTTGACTACATTGTGTCATTAACTTTTTCTTGAAGTGACTAGCAGAGATAATATCAGCTTGCAGAAACAGTGGGTGAACAGTCGGATCGAGGTGAGAGGTGAGATCAGACATGTCTTGGACCATTTTTGTTGGCTCTGTTGAAAATTAAATAAAGAATAGGGAATTTAGGGATTGGCAATGTGCGTTAGATGCATGGTGGTGGGGGTGTTCGGGGCAAAGGGTAGCAGGAGAGATCAAGAATCCTTGTGAGATCAGAACCATTTCCACTGGCCAAAGGGAACCCTTAAAATGTAAAAAAAACACAGAAGGCTTCTTGCCAGCAGCTTTCGCCATCAGATGCACCCAATCTTTTGCAGATTTTTGCACTGGCAAATAAATATTTGAATCCTCCAAACTTCTAGTCCGAATGAATATGCAACTAACTTTTTTTTAAACACAAGCTATCACTGAATCATTCAGTCCTGGAGAATAATAATTTTAAATTATTTCCTTTTTTTAAAAAAACAAATGTGTTTTGTAAAATTTGCATAATTATATGCAACAAATGGAGTCACAAGGTTCCCTCTGCCCAAAGAATATAACATTATTGTCCATACCCAAAAAAGGAGAATCACCCAGCACACCAAGCTGCACTCCCACTGAGCCACAGATAAATTTACTCAAAGACCAATGGATTATCGGAGAGTTCCAGAAGGTAGGTAAACTAGTGAAATGTGAACATTAGGAGTGCACCTCAAAATCACAAGAGACTAGATTTCTGCTTACCACTAAAGTTACAACTAAATTCCAACTCCAAAGCTCCCCTTACTGTTTTCTGCAACATCTCCTACTTTTGGGTTATAGAATGATTTACGGAGGGATATCTGAGGAACATGGAATGCATCCTGTACTTCCCCTTCACCCACATGCCCTCACAGTATGGCTAGAGTATTTAAGCTATATTTATTACACATAACCAAAAGAAAAATACATACAAATACTGTTTTTATCTCTACTTATAGCTTCAGTGGTTATTGGACAATTATGAAACAGCAGAAGGTGTCAGTCTTCCTCGAAGTACACTGTACAACCACTACTTGCGCCACTGTCAGGAACAGAAGCTTGACCCGGTGAATGCAGCTTCTTTTGGGAAACTTATTCGCTCCATTTTCATGGGTCTGCGCACAAGGCGGCTAGGCACAAGGTTAGCTACTTGTTGGCTTTCTTTCTGTTGTTCTGCAACTTGCACTAATTATTTATTTAAATTTAAAGCAATTTTTCTGTCTTAGAGGAAACTCCAAATATCACTATTACGGCATCCGGATCAAACCAGATTCCCCACTAAATCGCTTGCAGGAGGATATGCAGTACATGGCTATGAGGCAGCAACCCATGCATCAGAAACAGAGGTAATCATTTTGGAAGACTACTAATACACGCACCAGTGTCTTGCCTCCACCCCTGCTGTCCTGTGAAACATAAATTCTATTTACCTTTTCATTGCCCTCACCATTTTTACAATTATGTGACTAAATATAATGAGACCAGAATTTGCTGACAAGATGATGGTGCTCACTGTTAACTGTGGGTAAACATTAACTTTGGGTGTGGAGCAAATGTACAACTAAATGTGAATATCTAAGAATTGCTGAAGATTATGCCCAGTTCTTGTATTAGCTTTGTGGGGAAATTATCTGGCCCTGTCCTTTATTTTCAGAAACTTCTTATAATCATCGTTAAATAGGTAATTGTGTTGCATTTATTGTTGTTTGATATTATGGCATGGACAAAAACCTATTGTAAAGTAGAATCATTTGGGGTGTTTTAGTTCCAAAAGGGCCTGTCCCACTTTCCCGAGTTACTCACGAATTCTCCCGAGTTTTCCCCTTGATTCAAACTCGGAGAATGTCCGTAGGAGGAGTAGATATAGCGTAGCGGCTTGTTATGCCAGCCGTAGGTACTCGGGGCATCAGGCAAGTCAGGACGTTTTTTCCAGCATGACAAAAAAGACCACGAGTAAAAAGATAGTCGGGAGTAGGAGTACGTAGATCACAAAAATCTTTTTTTTTAAGGTCCTTTCAACTAGGCAGAGGACTCGGGAAAGTGGGACAAGCCCTTTAGCAGACTTCAAAATTGTTATTTTATTCCTTCTTCCTTTTTTCCTTTTGGTTTCTTTAATTTTTCTTCATTTTGGTTTATTTTTTCTTGCCAAATGTAAAATTAAATTTTCACCTTACACTTCCGCTATTTCTTTCTCCTCCATGCTTTTATGTTGCTTTAGTGTATCATTTTGTGTATGTACCTCAGCTTTTTTCCCTCACAAGCTCTTCATTTTCGATGCAGAATATTTTGAACTGAACTGTGTAGCGGCAAGTCAAACTGTTGGGAGACTGTTAATATTAAAATGTTTATTTGAGAGCATGTTGCACACATGCCATTTCCATCCAAAAGTTCTACTTGAATCCTTTATTATTTCCATCACCAGCAATTCAACAATCTACAAATCTAAACCATTTCTGGAGAGGTGAAAGCCATTCAGTTCTTTACCTGATCACTGTAACACTACAGTTACAAGTGAGGGTAATCCAGACTTTGCAAAGTAGAAAATAATCTCTTTAATAGGATATGATGCAATACGATAGAACTTTATTTATCCCAGGAGGGAAATTGATCTGGCATCAGTCATAAAACACAAGATACATGAAACATGAAATGAAAGTGACGAGTGGAAAAGATTGGGGATGTGCAAAGATTTGGGGGTGGGGGAGGGGCCATGACAGAAGGGGAAGGAGTTGTACAGTTTGATAGCTACAGGGAAGAAGGATCTCCTGTGCGTTCTGTCCTGCATCTTGATGTTACCACTGTTGCTGAAGGTACTCCTCAAATTGACTTGTGTGTCATGGAGGGGGTGAGCCTCATTATCCAAGATGCTCCGCAGTTCGAGGACCATCCTCCTCTCCAAGACCACCTCCCATGAATCCAACTATGTGCGTATTTAAGGTAATGTATTTAAGATGGTATTGGGTGTGATTGAAACCTATAATATTAAGCTATGAAAGAGATGGAGGTGTTGATTAGCATTTATGGTCAAACAAAACTTATTTTAAAATAATTTCTCTATGCCAAAAATGTATCTTGCCAATTTCTTTTAATAACCTTTGAAAAAGGTGATAATAACCACACCCTGGCTTGGAAGTCAGCCAGGCTATGGCATAAAAGATTGGGCTTTGACCAGCTGAAGGACCTGTTTTTAAACTATTTATGTTCTTCAATGTGTTTGTGTTGTCACTGTTCAGCCATAAGTTAAATTTATTTCAGTTTGAGACTCAAATTTATTGTCTCTTTTTTTCTCTTTGAGGTAGAATTCCAAGGAGTTTTATATTTTTCATATCCTTTAACTCATTTAACATAAAAGTGTTGGCAATATTGTTTCTCAGATATAAGCCTATGCAGAAATTGGATGGAATAGGGGATGGCTTTGCAGGAAGTGGACAACAGGTTCCAAACTCTGCGGAACAAACCATTGTAGCACAGAGTCAACACCATCAACAGTTCCTTGGTAAGTTATGCTAAGATAATTAAAACTTTACATTTACTAACGTTTACAGTCTAAGTTCATGTCATTGACTAACACAGTAAAGGGGTTGCATCTCAGCAGCTCACTCGGGCCTCTAGGGGATTCTGACAGTCTCAGGCTTGTACTTGCAGCTCTGTCTTCCTCCGAGCTTCCAAAACAGAGGCACAGTTAGGCAGTCTTCCACTTTGTCTCTCTCCCTTTCTTTCTCTCCTGTTTTATTCCACCTCTAGCTGGAACTCCCTAGGTTTTTAAGGAATAGGGCTAAGGAGTAGGTAGATTGGAAGCAGCTGATTCTGTGTGGCCTCTGCTCAGTCCAGTGCACTGTCCAGTGTGCCTGTGTTTTGCAGCAGCCAGGCACTGTTTCTGGTGCTGGTTGTTGACTTCACCTGGCTTGTCTGCCGGTGACGGGGATCGGAGCGGCCCTTAGGGAAGATGAGTTATCACAATTCCTTGAAAACTGTAACATTATTTCCCATAAAGGAATACCATATTTCCCATTGAATCCCATGGTATAAGTGAAGATGTGTTCCTACGTGATGTTTTTTCTCTTAACAGTAATGATGATACATATGGCAGCTGCTGATTCACAGCAAGGGGGCATTTAGAGACTGACGTCAGTTTTCAAAGCAAATATCGTAAATGGCCAGCAGGTGCGTTTAGGGACAGAAACAACTGCTGATTTTAACATTTTAACGCATATCAAATATAGGTAGCTAATTCAATGATATAACTCATAACAAACAGCAATGGTTGCTTAGATTTACAACTTGCATTTAAACATGCTGGCCCTGTTTCAGACTTCTTGATGGAAAACTTTTGGAGAAACAAAAAACTGCTAAACAGCAAAATACATCTACCACGCCAAAAAAAATGATGAGTTTCAATGACCATCATTGTTGTTTCACATACATTCTTACCTACATATCAGTAATTACTTTCAAAGCTCGAAAGACACTTGATCTCAATAGAGCGAGCAAGGTTTTGTCTCATCTGATGAACTGCATTAACAAATACTGTTTTTTATTTATTCCTATGATAGATGCCTCTCGTGCTCTTCCGGAATTTATAGAGCTTGAGGTTGGAGATAGCCCCGTATTGGATGACATCATTATTGAGGACATCAGAACACTACAGATTCTCTATAGGGAGCACTGTGAGGTATCAAATTCATGAGCAGTAATTATTGTTTCAATTCCTAATAAAGCATATCCTGAATTCAACCCAATTGATAAATTACATTACCCTATTTAACTGATTTATACTCTTTATAAATGTTGCTATTTCACTTGCATTTCAGACTTCGAGGTCAGTGAACCCAGTTTTAAAATATTACGCATGAAATAATTAACTCTATGTATTTATTTTAAGCTAGTTAAAAGATTTCAGATTCTCATAAAGTCACAGGAAGCCTTGCAAACCATGATGTCTACGAAGAACTCTTTTTTTTAAAGAAACTTGTATTGAATCCTTTTCACTGTACCTTTTTGCTAACAGATTTTTTTTTGTCTTAAAGGCGATACTGGATGTAGTAGTGAATCTTCAATTTAGCCTCATTGAAAAACTATGGCAAACATTCTGGCACTATAGTCCATCCTCTTCAACAGATGGGACTACTATCAATCAAACCAGGCAAGTTTCTAACTCTGTTCTCTCTCACTTTACCAACTTGACCAGTCTTATTAAACTTGGTTCATGAGAAAATAGGTTTAAGCCCTTTTTACAGCGCAATAAATTACTGTAAAATTGGCTTCAGAGCTTTATCTAGAATGGGTCATAAGAGATCCCTTTAATTACATATGCAAGCTGCCAGCACCTGCCATGTCTCCAGGGACAGCTCACACAAAAAGGGCTACAAGCTTTATGATGCACATTTCTCGTTACCTCGTGCATTTTGGATTGTGGATGGGGGAGGAGGAGGGCAGGAGCGGACTTAAGTCAAAGACCAAGGAAGCATGGAACGGCTCCAAGAATACCATGGTACTAAGAATAAGTAAGTAAGTTTATTGGCCAAGTATTCACATACAAGGAATTTGCGTTGGTGCTCCGCCCACAAGTAACAACATGACATACTGTGACAGTTATGAATGACTCAGAAAACACTAAACATTAATAATAATAAAACATTAATGATAAAACACCATTGATCAAGCATGTGAACCAACAAAATACCAGATCAAAGGGAGGCTACAGATTTTTGGCTGTCGTGGATAAAAACTGTTTTTATGTCTGGCTGTGGCAGCTTTGACAGTCCGGAGTCGCCTTCCAGAGGGAAGTGATTCAAAGAATTTGTGGCCAGGGTGAGAGGGGTTAGAGATGGTCTTGCCCGCTCCCTTCCTAGCCCTTGCAGTGTACAATTCATCAATGGAGGGAAGGTTGCAGTCAATAACCTTCTCTGCTGATCGGACAATTCGCTGCAGCCTCTAGGTGTCGTGCTTGGTGGCTGAGCCAAACCAGACCATGATGGAGAAGGTGAGGACAAACTCTACGATGGCCATGTAGAATTGGACCTACAGTGCCTGTGGCAGATTGTGCTTCCTCAGCTGCCGTAGGAAGTACATCCTCTGTTGTGCCTTTTTGGCTGTGGAGTCAATGGTAGCACCCCACTTAAGGTCCTTGGAGATGATGGTTCCCAGGAACTTAAAAGACTCCACAGTTGTGACTGTGGTGTTGTTAATGGTCAGTGGGTGAGGGGAGTGGGAGCTCTCCTAAAGTATACAATGTGAAAGAGTTGATATCGTGCTTTACCGAACACGGTGTCTGAGACGGGCCGGGAAGATCATCAAAGACCCCTCCCACCCTAACCATGGACTGTTTTCCCTCCTACCATCAGGGAGGCGGTACAGGAGCCTCAGGTCCCGCACTAGTAGGATGAGGAACAGCTTCTATAACAACACCATCACACTGCTGAACTCGGAGTCCCGCCGATAGATTTCTCCAGTCTCTCCGTCCACATTGTCTGCATTCTGTATCTATTTATATATTGCTATTACTACGAACTGAAGCTAAACTGCATTTCGTTGTACCCATACTTGTATCTGTGCAATGACATTAAAGTTGAATTGAATTTACCAACAACTAGATCTTTTACAACAGCGGTTCTAATTTTGTACTTCACACTGTACTGACCAGTATGGTTGAGTGCGTCTATCAAATTCTAGTACTTGCTATTTATGGAAACGTGTACCTTTTTCATTCTGAAATAAGGCAGATTACCTTATCCTGCTTTATAGCTTAGAGGATGCGTGACAAATGGAGGAAGATAAATGTATTGGCAGTAAATGTGAAATATAGGCAATTAATTAATTGAACACAGGAACGTGATTACATCTTTTTGTTTCTGATAATGGATATTTCTTGGATTCCGCGTCACTGTCAATTTCAGTAAATGAATCTAGTATTCTTGAATTAAAATGTGTTTCTGTCTGCTGAGACAACCTAGAGAACAGTGCATTGGAATAAAATTATTCACCATTTTTTGATGTTCTTTAATATCCAAAATATATTAGGTACATTAAATAATTGAACACAGAGAATCCACAATAAATATTGAATACTTGAATTTAAATTCAAAACATCCTTGCTTTTTAACTCAAAACTATCCCTTGAAAAACAGTGAGTCACATATGTGGATCATCAACCATGGTCGGTGGGGGCGCTGCGAGACGGCTGCCCTGCCAGCAGCGTGTTAGTCATTTCTACTTTTTTTGTTTTTTTAGTATGTCCAAATGTGCGTTTTAATGTTTCTCGGTGTGTCTTGTGTGGGGGGTGTTGAGGGGGGGTAAGGGGGAACCGCTCTCGGCCGCCTCCTCCACGGAGAGTTGACTTTTTCCATGTCGCCTCCCACGCGGCCTAACACCAAGGATTAAACATAGAAACTAGGTGCAGGAGTAGGCCATTCAACCCTTCGAGCCTGCACCGCCGTTCAACATGACCATGGCTGATCATCCAACTCAGTATCCTGTACCTGCCATCTCTCCATACCCCCTGATCCCTTTAGCCACAAGGGCCACATCTAACTCCCTCTTAAATATAGCCAATGAACTGGCCTCAACTACCTTCTGTGGCAGAGAATTCCACAGATTCACCACTCTCTGTGTGAAAAATGATTTTCTCATCTCGGTCCTAAAAGACTTCCCCCTTATCCTTAAACTGTGACCCCTTGTTCTGGACTTCCCCAACATTGGGAACAATCTTCCTGCATCTAGCCTCTCCAACCCCTTAAGAATTTTGTACGTCTCTATAAGATCCCCACTCAATCTTCTAAATTCTAGCGAATACAAGCTGAGTCAATCCAGTCTTTCTTCATATGAAAGTCTTGCCATCCCAGGAATCAGTCTGGTGACCAGTCAGATCGGTGCGCCCCTTCCCGGAGTCGGGCCCGGAGCTTCAGCAACGGGCGCAGCGTGGACTATTTCCGATCGCTGGCCCGCGGCCTACAACATCTGAAGCCACGGTCTGCAGAGCTTCTAGCCACGGGCGCGGCGTCCGAATCCTGGGATCCCTCATTGGGGATCGCCGGAGGAGAAGAGCTCTGACCGCTGGCTTCTAGCCGTGGGTGCGTCGGGGACTTACGGACTTACTTACCATCCGGAGCGGGGGATCCCTGGAGAAGAGCTCCGACCGCCGGCCTGCGGCCTACGTCATCTTGAAGCCGCGGTCTCCGGTAGGGAAGCACCGATTCGGGACTTACCTTTCAGACGAGAGGGCCTGTACATCTGGCTGCCCGCTGTGGCGACTGCGGAGGTTATGGCCCGACCGGGGGGGGAAAATGGAGGAGGACTGACTGTACTTTGTGCCTTCCACCACATTGAAGAATGCTGTGGTGGATGTTTGTGGTAAATTTGTATGGTGTATTGTGTGTTCATTTTTGATTGTACCACTGCTGGCAAATTCATTTCACTGCTCTTTATTGTGTATGTGATTAATAAATCTGATTGATTGATTGATCAATGGTGCTTTTTTACATATCATTTATAGTATATCTGCTAACTTCAGAATGTCTGAGGATTGGTGTTGTAGAGGCAGAATATAGTAACACATTTATTTGTGTCCACACGAGACAGTCACAACCCGGAACATGGACTAAACCTTTGCCTCCACAGATGCTGCTAAACCTGCTGAGATCCTTATTGTTTATTGTATAATTCTAACTGACATAAATGGCTAATGCAATATTTATTGTTTTCTGTCTATATCCAACTTGATTGTCAGCTGATTGAAGTGTTCCAAGAGCAATCCTATGGACAAATTCCCCCCCTCTGCTATCCCCCCCCCCTTTTCCTTCATAAATTCAATGTTATGAATATGGAAAATGAAGAGTAGCAAAGTACCAGGATTTGATACGGAAATAGTAAGAAGCGGTCAGAGCATTGGAAGTTGGAACAGACATGTGTACCCACAATATTTCACTCAATCATCTGTCCACCATTCCCATCTTCAACATACTCTGCCCAATGCTGCTGAGACAATTCAGTTACTTTGAATTTTCTTTTTCAATACCAGTGGCATTACCATTCTGACTTTAATATCTCTACGTTGATATTATTTTTGTTAAAAACGTCACGTAATGTATGAGGCCTAAAATGAATCGCCATGCAAACTATATTTTGTCACAAATTTCAAAGTAACCTGCCAGAGTTGCTGATATCTTAGCCATAGCAAAAGACAATCTGCTAAAGAAACTTGTATCTGCCTCCATGCCTTGGCCATATTACATTGCGTCCAATTGGTCTTTGCAGTATGTGTTAGAAATATAGCAATTCGTCATGCAAATACAGAAAAAAGAATCATTTATCACTGGTGCCTTCATTATTATTGATTTGAATCCATATCTGTTCTGCAGTGAGAATGAAATAGAAGGCAGACTTCCAAAGGCAAAGCTTAATGCTCTGTGCAAGAATGATTCCGTCCTCAAGTGGATGTGTACCTGCGATCATGTAATGTACCAGGCTCTGGTGGAAATCCTGATTCCAGATGTCCTCAGACCTATTCCTAGTAAGTACCCATGCCAATAGCTTCTCTGAACTTTAAAACTTAATTTGCAAGATGTATTATAAAAAACTATACAAACAATAAATGATTGTATTATTCCATATGTGCATTGTTTCCCTTGATTTAGATCACTTAATTTTGTGCATCTAATCAGCCTTGAAACTTGTTTTTCCCCATATCTTTAAATTGTCTCAGCTATGCCTCTGTGGAAGCAAGTACACAATATCCTGCTTTCCTTACATTCAAATGAAATAAAAACATAAGTTGTAAACTGGGAGAAATCAAGATTAATAAAATAAACTGTAGGAGATTGTTTCAAAAAGCATGGTCAAGTAAATACTGTAAATGAGGCTACCAAAATAGTTGATGAAGAGAATCCTGGGACTGCAGTTGTTTACAATATAAGTGATTTAAGAGAAGGAAGATTTGTACTGTAGACTAATTTACTAAAAATTGTGAGAAAGCAAGCTAAGAGGAGGAGACCGATAATTGATTGTGAGATATTAATTGATTACATTAATAGACAAAAACATTGGCAAAATTATGGGGGAAAATGTAAAGTTGTTTACATGAAAAGGAAAAAAATATATAATGTAAATGGAGAAAATCTGCAGCAGGTCAAGGAGATTTAGGGCCCTCATACATGAAACATAGATTGTTGCAGCAAGTAATCTGGAATGCTAAAGATATGTTGGCTTTTATTTCAAAGGGTTTGGAATAGAAAAGTAAAAAATATGTTGCCACAATATTATAAGACTTTAGTTAAACATTAGTTAGGCCACACCTGGAGTCATGTGAATCGTTTTGGTCCCCTTTGTTAAGGAAAGATTTGACAATATGATCACTGAGATGATCCAGGCAAGGAAGGACTATTTCATGAGAAAGGTTTGAACAAGTTGGGTCTGTGTTCATTGAAGGTAGAAGAATGAGAGGCCAATTCCCCTCATGGAATACTGTTCAATGGGGAACATAGTCTCAGAATAAAGGGGATCACTTTTAATACCGGTCGCTATGAGAGATAATTTATTTTCTCAAACAATTGTATATGTGGAATAAAGCTATCGTGACGGCAATATTGAATATGCTGTAAATCCTCGTTTTGATGATAGCAGACGGACCTACCTTTGCCAGAGACCCAAATGGCTGTTTGGGGGGGCTTGGGTTGAAGTGGAAATGCACTGCTAATGGCTGTTTGGGGGGGCCTTCTCTCCATACCCCCTGATCCCTTTAGCCACAAGGGCCACATAGGCCACATCAGGTTCAGTTGATTCACAGCTCAGACAGAGTCGTGACCTCTCCCTCCCCCATCATGCAGAGACTGAGCCACACCCACACTTCCGGGTTTTATAATTCCTCCCCCTCCCACCATAAAAGGTGTGGCCTTCATGACGTGATTCACAGGAGAGAGATTGTCAACATTTTCTAAACACTAATATCACTTTTATTATTCATTGATGAGCGGAGGGGGACTGAGTAAGATGGCCAAAAATCACAGCTGTAAGTGGTAGCATTTTATCTAAAATCAATATAGTGCAAACAGGAACAGCCATTTACAGAGCATTTCCACTTCAAGCCAAAACACCCCCAAACAGCCATTTGCAGTGCATTTCCACTTCAACCCAAACCCCTCCAAACAGCCATTTGCAGTGCATTTCCACTTCAACCCAACCCCCCCCCCCCCCCCAAACAGCCATTTGCAGTGCATTTCCATTTCCACTTCAATCCCAAACAGCCATTTGCAGTGCATTTCCACTTCAACCCAAACAGCCATTTGCTGTGCATTTCTACTTCAACCCAACCCCCCCCCCCCCCAAACAGCCATTTGCAGTGCATTTCCACTTCAAGCCAAACCCCCTAAAACAGCCATTTGCAGTGCATTTATACTTCAACCCAAACCCCCCCAAAAACACCATTTGTAGTGCATTTTTTACTTCAACCCAAACCCCTCCCCAAACAGCCATTTGCAGTGCATTTCTACTTCAACCCACCCCCCCACCAAATAGCCATTTGCAGTGCATTTCTACTTCAACCCAAACCCCCCCCCCCCCCCACCCCCCCAAACAGCCATTTGCAGTGCTTTTCTGTGGACGGTAACATTGGGAGCTCACAGGTCCCTGGTGGGAGACCGCTTTTCGGAGCTCCCGCAACGGCAAACTTCGCCCGCCCGAATCGAGGGGTTTCAATCGACCCGGAGCGTGGTCTTACATCGCCTGGCGTGGCTTAAACGGCCGCGGGACTTACCATCACCCGCCGGGGGCTCTAACATCAAAAGCCTCGATCAGCTCGATGCAGCAGTTTGACTGCTTGACTGCGGGAGAAGAATAAGAACAGAGAACAGGGAAGAGATAAGACTTTTGCCTTCCATCACAGTGAAGAGGTGTTTGGAGATTCTCTGTGATGAATGTTTGTGTGGAATTATGCTAATTGTGTGCTTTTTTGTTGTTGTTATGACTGCAGGAACATAATTTCATTTGAAACTGTGTTTACATGACAATAAACGGCATTCTGACCTGATTCTGATTCTGAATGCAAAGGGGAAGTAATGTCAATTCATAGATAGACTGGTGAAAAATATTGTCAATGTTAATAGGCTTATTGTTCATCTGTTGACTGATGCTTACAAAGCTAAATTGTAAAGCTTTGTAGTATTTAAAATGCAGTATAGAAGGCAAGTGAATGATAAACTACATTTCTGGAAAAAACTTAATCGTCTTTGCCATTGTTAGGTGCCTTGACCCAAGCCATTCGCAATTTTGCAAAAAGCCTTGAAGGATGGATGACAAATGCCATGAACAATATACCACAGCAAATGGTTCGCACCAAGGTGAGTATAAAGGAATAAACAAATTTGGTATTAGAACTGAGCATGCCCAGCTCATGGGTCATTCGGGATGAACATTCTCGCCAGCTGAGCTACTGTGTGTGTACGGACCTGCTTTTCATATGTATTTTCCAGTTTTTCTCCTTCGAGGTAAGAAAATACTGCTTTCAAAACTATTAACTAGGTGTATTTATGGTCCATTTGTACAAAACTACAATGATTTTGGTGGTTTTATTGCTTTATGCTTCGGTGAGTGATTGAGATTGTGACGATGAATAACAACTATTATTTATTGTTTTTGTTTGGGAGGTAGGAGGAGAATTAAATGAAATGTATGATTTCTAAAACTATCATTGATAATATGAAAAGTATTTGTGGGTTTTTCACCTCTTACTATTCTAGTCCATGGGCTGTATGCATGTTTGTTGACTTCTGAATGAGTTCTGCATGTACATGTGTAAGTAAAATTGTATAGTACAAAACTTAATCACGAGTCTCCTGACTAGCATCAAAATAGCTATAGGCCTTGCCTTCTTTGTAGTCGCTAAGCAGGCAAAACTTCAGTGAAGTAGCTGGCTGATTAGCCTCATCATAACTGGCAAGATGATTTGGCAGCTCGACGATGGATGTGGGAGGCCAGCAGTTTAGTCCTTTCGATTCTCCAAGCCACATATCTTTCATTTCTCTCATGGGATCGGGATGATTTTTTTCTCCACATTTCAAGAGTTCCTTGTATTTGTTAGCATGACGATGTTTTTCTTCACCGGCAGTCGGTAGCACAGGCTTCTTCAAGTACGATGCAGTGTAAGCAAAAGCAGCGAGCCCATCTTTTCGTCCCGTCTTTTTCAACCCCCGTCCGCTAAAAAATGCTGCAAAGCTTCAACTTCCCATCGTAGAAAATCATCCAGTGTCATATCGTCGTAATTTGGGTCAGACATAACCAATATAAGATTGGTATAAGAATACCAATATAACCAACCAAAGACAACCAAGGGCGCCTGGGAGATGGCCGCCCTGCCAGCAGTCTGTTCGTTTTTCCATTTGTTTTTGTTATTTTTTAGTGTGTTAAAAGTTTGTTTGTATGTTCTTTGGTTTGTTTTATGTGGTGGAGGGGGGAGGGGATCAGAGGAAACTTTTTTTTCAAGTTCCTACCTTGCCGGAGATGTGATTATTTTTCGGATTACATTCTCTGGCGCGCTCTGCAGCCTTCCATCGCTGGAGCTGGAGGCCTCCTCGGACTGTCGTGAGCCCCACCAGCGAGGTTTGATCGTCCAGCGCGGGGGAGCTGACATCCCCCCGATGTGGGAGCGGATCGCCTTGATGCGGAGGGCCAGAAATGCCGCCGGCTATGGGAGTCAAGATCGTCCCGTTAACGGGGGCTCGAGGCCCACGACCGAGGAAGAACTAAGGGAAGGGACTTGAACTTTATTTCGCCTTCCATCACAGTGAGGAATGTGTAGGAGTCACTGTGGTGGATGTTCATGTTAAAATGTGTTTTTGAGTGATCTGTTGCTTTTAATTGTATGACTGACCTGGCCAATGAAATTCCTCGTATGTTGCAAAACATACTTGGCTAATAAAGTGTGATTCTGATTCTGATTCAAAGAAGATGAAAACTCAGAAGATGAAAATGTACTTATAGTTTATACAGCGCTGCGTTCGCTTTTTTAAAATCCCGAATTACCTTTGACAAATGCCATGATTCTTTGCGTTTATTGGGATAGCGAACTCGCTTATTGTTAAGAATTAAATAATTTACAATTCCAAAGAGTTGAAATATTAGACAGTTCTGAGTCACTTTTGAACTCATTAGAAATAGTGATTTGATAAATACTGGAGACATTAATCCAATTTATTTTTGGACGTCATTCGATGCTGGACATTTGGATATGCAATGAATTTCCAATTATTTGCTTATCCCTAAGCTATCTACATTCTAGGTGATACAAACCTAATTTATTTCATTTGTCATCATCATTTAACTCTTGTAATCCTGGTAATGTTTTAGTGGATCTGTACCACTCAACTTGCGAGGACAATATATCCTTTCTAAGACTTGGGGCATTGAATTGTACACTGCACACCAGCATAATGCTTTATATGCCAACTATTTATATAAAGAGAATTACACTTAGACTATTTCACTATTAGCAGCTTTTTGCCTTTTGCAGAAAACTTAGGTCACTCCATTCTTAAGTTCTGAGTGCGAGAAATTGTGTTAACATGCATGAAAATACAACTGCCACACTTTTGCATAGACTTCATAACATTTTGTTCCTGTCTCCCTTACAATGCCACCCACTTTTTCATTGTATTTCTAATCTATGTTCATGATTATCTTATGTCTAAGTTTTGAACTACAATCCATTTGTTAAATATTGATTTTTGCCTTGCCTTTGCTCCAGAGCTCAAAATGTTGATGCAGTCTGGTATTTTTTTTCTTTGGGCTGTGCAAAATGTGGCAAATGTAGAGTTAGGGTGACATGTTTTAATGTCTAAAACATAAGAGCACTTAAAAAAAGTATCAACCACAAGGATTAACGATCACAAAACGGGTTACATAGTATTAATGAACAGAGGCAAAGAAAATATTAAAGTGCAAACAATATCCTGTCATCATTTAATCCCCTTATTAGTATAACTTATTTCCTATTTATACATGTTTTCTGATAGGTTGGAGCTGTAAGTGCCTTTGCTCAGACACTGCGTAGATATACGTCCCTCAATCATTTAGCTCAAGCTGCTCGAGCTGTGCTGCAAAACACATCTCAAATTAACCAGATGCTGAGTGACCTCAATCGTGTAGACTTTGCCAATGTCCAGGTAAGCCTCAGGACTGTAAAGTATTTTGTCAACTAAAGTTCATTATGGTGAAAAATGAAAATACAAGATGCTGGAAATTGTCACGTTTTGATGAAATGTCATCGACCTGAACCATTAACCTTGTTTCTATCTCCACAGATTCTTGCCTGGCCTATTTCCAATACATGCAGGCTTTTTAGCTTTACGATCAGTTGTGTTGACAAATAAAGCTTTCTCACTAACCCTCAAATTGCAGTTGCAAAAAAATATTTGTCCCTCCTTCTTCAAAGTCTTTGTTTGAATACTTTCAGGCAGGTTGCTAGCCCTGTCATTCAAAGGTACTACTGCCATCCTATGATTGTACAAGGATCGTCCATTCCATATCATCTTTCTCAATTTTTCTGCAGGCTTTGTTGTGATTGACCACACCTTCATTATTGCCTGGGGGGTGGGAGCAAGGCACGACTCTAATCTTATTAGCAAAGTTAGCCTCTCCAATGGCTTCTCATGACCACAGAAAATAACAATTACATTGACAGACGCAAAGTACTGGAGTAACTCAGGGGCCAGGAGCATCTCAAGAGCATATGGATCGGTGACAAAGGATCTCGACCTGAAATGTCGAGTCTGAAAAAGGGTCCCGACCCAAAATGTCACCTATCCATGCTCTCCATAGATGCTGCCTGACTGCTGACACTTTCATACGTGCAAACCAGCATCTACAGTTCCTTATTTCTTTATTTGAATTAGCAGACGACTTGAATGATACAAAGCAATGGATGGAGGGAAATTTCCTTCAACTGTATTTTGAAGTCTAAAGCCTTAGTCTTCAGTATCTCCATGCCTTTCCCTGTGAGTTGGTTGAAACTAAACTGGGCAGTCCTCAAACGTAGTGCCATAGTTAACACTTCAAATCATAAATCAATACGATCACTAAGACTGCCTATGTACTGCGCTGTTACATCACCAATCACTCAGCTCAGTGGCTCCTGAAACAATTGTTTTTTTTTCTGTTCTTACCTATTCCGACCGACTAATATCTTTCAAGTAATCCTCACTGTTTTGTTCTCATCACAGCTACAGCTCATTGATTCTGTTCCTCCAATTCTGGCCTCTTGCATATTCTTGAATTTAATTACTTCTCATTTAGCAGGGTTCTCGCTTAACTTTTTTTCCCTGTTGCCAGCCGGGCAACCTCGGCAGCTTTTTAGATTGCCAAATGACAGTTTAGGTGGTCATTTAAGACGGTTTGCATGACGCGTGCGATAATGTGCTCGGACTAAGTGCGTAGTGACCAGTCGGAATTATGTTCAATGAAGCATTCACATATTATGTTCAAGAAGGAACTGCAGATGCTGGAAAATCGAAGGTAGACTGCAAAGGAAAAAGGCAACGTTTCAGGCCGAAACCCATCAATCTGAAAAAGGGTTTCGGACCGAAACGTTGCCTATTTCCTTCGCTCCATAGATGCTGCCACATCCGCTGAGTTTCTCCAGCACTTTTGTCTACATTCACATATTATTTCTGCTTCAAATAACTCACAAACTAAACATATTCACCAATCAAGACATGATATATACCACAATGACATGCAGCAAAATTATAATACAATATCTCAACTATTTTTACACATTGCAATTAATGCAATTTATATTAGTTCTTTCCACTTCCAAACAAAAATGTGGTTGGATTATTCAGCATATGATCAACCTGTGTCAATAAATCCTGGACCATGGTAACATATATGCTTAACCATACACACTACAGATTTATGCAAGCATGTTGTCTGTGAAGGACTGGAAATTACCATGACATGGCCATAGCATTGGTCGTTATTGCTATTGGCACAGAAACACGCTGGCTTCCCACATCATTTATTCATAACAAAATATACAGGTTGCAAGGAAATTTCTAAAGGCATTTTATGATAATAGCTGTTAAAACCGACTGTACGCATCTGACAGGTTAAACATTACACTAACTGATAAGAGATGGCCAAACACTGCAGCAAATGTTCTTTGGTAATATGTTTAAAGGTGTCAAAACAAATAATAACATTGGGAATTAAAACACATTTGATTACATTCCGTTATCAAACATAATCAATGTTCGCTCTGAAGACCATGAAGCACAATAGGGTCAGGGGGTGTGTGAATCAGTGCGGGGTGGATAGATGGCGGGGGGGGGGGGGGTTGAGAAGGCAATCGGTGCGGAATGGATGGATTGAGGCAGGTGAATTAGTACGTGTTGGTTGCAGTATGTAAAATCGTGAGGGGAGAGCACGGGGGACGTCAGTGGTGTTGAATGGGGGGATCAGTATGGGATGGATGGGGGGGGTCAGTATAGGATGAATGGGAGTTCAGTACAGGATGAATGGGGGTAGACAAAAATGCTGGAGAAATTCAGCGGGTGAGGCAGCATCTATGGAGCTAAGGAAATAGGCAACGTTTCGGGTCGAGACCCTTCTTCAGACTGCTTCCCCCCATTCTTCTTGAATGGGGTTATCAGTACAGGATGAATGGGGATAAATAAAAGATGAATGGGAAGACAATAAAGGATACTTTACTTACTTATGAGGGGATTAGTACCGGGTGAATGGGGGATCAGTAAAAGATGAATGGGAAGATCACTACAGGATGGATGGGAGGACCAGTGCAGGGTAAATGGAGGGTGGGACAGTACAGGATGAATGGGCGGAACAGTGCTGTATGAAAGGGGGGAGAAGTGCAGGATGGATGGGAAGGGGGGGTCAGAACAGGATGAATTGGGGGACCAGTGTAGGATGGATGGGGGGGGGGGGGGGGTGGCAGGAGAATCAATGCGAGGTGGGTAGGATGATGAATAAACTGGGGGGTGGGGTAGATGGGGAGATGGGGAGGGGAGCACAGGGGATGTCAGTGAGGACTGAATAGAGGAGGGAATGGGGATCAGTGCGGGATGGAGAGGAGGGGTCCCAGGATAGGAGGGGGGAGTGGGGGGGGGGGGGAGAAGAGAGAGAGAGAGAGAGAGAGAGAGAGAGAGAGAGATCAACGTTCCTCGGACAACATCGCCCCGCTGCCTTGGCCGTCCGTGTCCAACGCCAAGGTGCCGCCGCCTCCTTGGCACCGCCTCCCCTCCTCCGCCAGCCGACAGGAAGGTGCGGGGCCGAACGGTGCAGCTCAAAGATCCTATAGCTATAGGATCTTTGGTGTGGCTGCTTCAGTCGGCGGAAGGAAACCCCCCTCTCCCTCGCTCCCTCTCCCTCTCTCCCTCCCTCTTCCTGGCCTCGGCGTGCGAGAGGGGTTGTTTTGAAAGCGGTTATCGACGTTAGGGTATTTGCAAGCAGCCGCCGTTATCAGGGCGATAGCAGCCGCTGATGGCAAATCCGCAAAAGGCGCTTTCAAAACAACCCCTCTCGCACGCCGGGGTCGGGAGGAGGGAGAGGGAGGCCTCCTTCCGCCGGGCGGGGTGCGGGAGGAGGAGGCAGTGGTGCCGCTTCGTGGCCGCTGTTCGGGGCCCGTCATTCGCTCCGAACCTACGTCACCCCGCTCCTCGTATCTTTGCCCCGCAATCAAAGATACTAGAGGAATACAGCCGCTGCCGACACGAAACGTCAGTTCCTATTCGCCAGAGATGTTGCCTGACCCGCGGAATTACACCAGTTTTTTGTGTCTACCGTTATAAACCAGTATTTGGGTGCCAAGCCGGGCAAAATGAGTCGGCGTTTAGGTTGCCCGGCGGCACTTTGGATGGTCATTGGCACCCGGCAACCGCTCATTTCGAGCCCTGTTTCGCAGCAAGGCCTTCAATAAACAAGGCCCTAAATTCTGAATTCCCTCTCTAAATCTCTATTCCATTCCTTAAGGTTCTACTTAAAACCTACCTTTTTGATCTGGTTTTTGGTCATTGCCCTATTACAGTATGCTGTCAGACTGGAAGATTTTCCAGATTGTTGGATGTTATCTATCTATCTATATACTTTTAAGTGTGTGCGTGCGTGTGTGTGTATTAGATTTTAGGCCTTTGATTTCATGGTCCCCCAAAACACGCTCAAACTCCGAGAATTTTTCCATTTCGCTACACAATACACTTTTACATTCACGAATGCATTCCTCATTACATTTAGACATTTTTATGTACACATTTTTAAATGAAATCCTTCCCCCCCCCCACTCATTTTGTGGCCTCCTGCTGACCAGCCACCATAATGGCTGCTGCCGCCCGGTCTCCTCCAAAAACGGCACCACTTTTCTTATGTCACTGGCGATTTTCGCTGCTGCCCCCCCCCCCCTCCCCGCGGGGGCCGGCATTTTTCTTATTTCGCTGCCGGTTTTACTTTCTCCACTTCCATTTTGAACTTTACGAAACCACTTTGACAAAAATCTCTTCCATCTGCACTGGCCGTTAGCAGCGTATGACATCACAATGGGATCTAATTTACATAAACAGCCCGTCAGCAGTGTTCCATCCCACACTAACATCACAATGGGATCTCATTTACTCTATAAAAAAACTCAATTTTTAAAAAAACAGCAGCGTTCCACCTCACAATGGTGTCAAAGGGGTAGGGGAGGGAGAGGGGTTATGGAGGGAGGGAGGAAGTGACTGAGGCTAGGGGAAATGAGAGGGAGAGGTGAAGGGAGGAGGGGAGGAGGAGAGGGGAAAGAAGAGGGAGGGTGAACAGGAGGGGGACGAAGTGCCGGGGATGAGGGGGAATGGAGGAGGATAGGGATATGAAAATGGATGGCGAGGCGCACTTGGGGAGGGTTGCCGTGACTCGCGTCACAACGGGGATCTCTGGCGTCACAATGGGAACACATCAGCCTGGCCTTGTGCAGTTGGGTTGAATGGTGGAATATTGTGTTCGGAATCCAGCCATCAGTGTAACAGGGACCCAACAGGTCCTACTGGGTCTAGTTACTAATAAAACCTTGCACACGTTTAATTCACTTTTTTGGAGGTTGCACGGTATTATAATAAATATTCGAATAAACCTGCTATATTTTAAGGGGGCACAACAATCAGTCCTGTTCTGTTTACATGTGGAAGGAGTTGAGGAACTAGGCCTCAGTAAGATGAAAGAGAACATGGGAACTAAGGTCTGGCTGAGTAGGAAGAGAATGTGGGAACCAGGGTTGTACCGAGTTGGAAGGGAGTGTGGTATATGTCACCTGGTGACCCATATGCCATATCATCAGGATTTCTGAATACAGGGGCTCCCCAATTATGGGAGACCTGATTTACAGAAAAATAACTTTAAGTTCAAGTTCAAGTGAGTTTATTGTCATGTGTCCCTGATAGGACAATGAAATTCTTGCTTTGCTTCAGCACAACAGAACATAGCAGGCATTGACTACAAAACAGGTCAGTGTGTCCATATCCCATTATATAAATATGTACACACATGAATAAATAAACTGATAAAGTGCAAATAACAGAGAATGGATTATTAATGTTCATAGTTTTGTCCGAGCCAGGTTTAATAGCCTGATGGCTGTGGGGAAGTAGCTATTCCTGAACCTGGTTGTTACATTTATATAAATTCTCCCATAGAACTTTAAATACCAACAAATGGTGACTCCGTGAAAATAAGCCTGCTATTTTTACTTGACTGTGGATGTTTGTAGTAGAGTCTTCAAAGTTTAATATGCCTGAATAATTGATGCTGAAATGTCTGGATGGGCAAAGATCCAAGTGTTTAAGCAGTGGGTGGTTAAAAAGAAACCTTACTGAAATGTCATTGCCTCTGCTGCTGTGTTGGCTCTTTACGACTTACTGCAAATGAGAAAAGTTATGTTATTATTCTTGTTCTCTTGTTCCACTCACTGTTTATTTCCAACTTGCAGATAAATCAGTTAACTGAAATTGGTTCCCAGGAGAGTAAGTGCAGAGGTCACGCTGATTCCTATCATAGTCTAGAGAGGACCTGTTTGTGAGAGACAGGGTAGCAGAGAGAGAAAGCAGTGGGTGATTGGCACGTTTTCTGGATGGATTGTTGAATCTGGAGGCCAGTGGTTGAAGTTACATTAAATTCAAAGTAAAATAAAATTATTCATGAACAAAGCCAACATTTACACCCCAGCTCTAACATGTTCAAGAAAGTGATGGTGCTTCTTGATCTTCTGCAGTCCCAGTGAATACTCCCATTCTACTGTTGGAAAGGGAACCCCAAGACATAGTTGCTATGGCAAGAAGAACTAACAATTTATTTCTAAGTACTTATGGTGTTTAATTTAAAAGGACATTGTATAACATTCTCGCATGTCCACTGCTTTTGTCACAGGTGGGGAGGGAGGAAGGAGGAGGAGGGAAGCAGGGGGAGGAGGAGGGGGGAAGCCCGGATTCCGACCTTTGGGTCGCCGCCCCATGCCATTGGAAATGTGTATGGCAAAGTGTTAATGTGGTGTGAATACTACTTGCCACCCACTATGCCTGAATGTTGCATTCATCTTGCTATATGTAGGACAATATTAAATCTATCGTTCAACCCTTCACCAATCTTTAGATTTACCCATGCCAATACTCTCCTGTGATTCAGCCCTTGTCTCAGCAGCTATAGCATGATTCCTGAAAACTGTATTTCCTGCCTATATTAACCTTATTTTCTCCAGGCCACAGAGGAGCTTGGTCACAAGGGAAATACCCAATTTCTGTGTTAGATGTGGAAACTAATGAGGTGATATGCAAAGAAAGTTTTGTTTTTTTGAAATATTAGCAGCTCAAAAAGATAGAAAGCAGAATTGCAAAGGTATTTAATCATCAGTTACATCAGGAATCCAACCTGGGTCACATGCAAATTGCCAAAAAGGTCATTACAATCAAAATGTTGAATGCATGGCTCAGAATGGGTCTTGGGGAATTGAGCTTCAATTCATGGGGCAATGGCACTGGTAGTGGAGAAAAGGGTAGGAATTCCATTATGATGGGCTCTGACCAATCCACATCACCATATCTTGATAAATTACTTACTTAGTTTAAAAGAAAAATCATTATTTTACTTATCAACCAGGGCAAAGCAGTTTGCTTCTTCCCCCACTGACACTCATATTCAGCCTTACACGTCACCATTGCACTGGAAGAAGTATCCAAAGATCTGAAGAATGTGCTGCAGTTATGCACCGTCACTTTTAAAACCATTTAGGATGGTTTTAAAAAGAGAAAAGATCACAAACTCTATTATCTCCAAGTTCCTGTGTAAATACTTGAAAGTGAATCTTTAACTTGGTTATCTACTGCCTTTCCTCCCAAGGTCTGAATTCTTTAGCTAATACTACTGTGAAGCTCCA
The DNA here is from genome assembly GCA_035221665.1 of Okamejei kenojei. Classification (NCBI taxonomy): domain Eukaryota; kingdom Metazoa; phylum Chordata; class Chondrichthyes; order Rajiformes; family Rajidae; genus Okamejei; species Okamejei kenojei. The sequence continues at coordinate 98,413,968 of CM069133.1, forward strand.
TCACTACAAGAATACGAAGATTCAAGAAAAATGATGCCTACCATCACCTTAAGACAATCAGACAAATCTCAGCCTTTTATGCTCGTCGTGTTTCATCTGTTATATTTCTAGCTTGGTGCATGAATAACCTTTAGAACTATTTAAATTCACTTCTATTGACTATCAGTTTTGTTTTGCTAAGCTTATTTTTCATCCAGGTGTACCACAAAGCCCTGCTTAGCTGTTGTCTCACACATTCTATTTCTTTGTTCCAACCACCTGTCTATCAACTTCACCCCCACTCCCCACCTCGCCTATTGTCACGCTTTGTTCAGCCCGTCTCTCCAAGCTTTCTTTTCACCCCACCCTCCTACAATCAATTTGAAGAAGGGTCCCGACCTGAAACATCACTTATCTGTGTTCTCCAGAGATGCTACCTGACCCTCTGAGTTACTCCAGCATTTTGGCCTTTTTTGTAAATAAGCAACTGTAATTCCTTGTTTCCACATATACAAACACATATGTCTCATGTATTGACAGGAGCAGGCTTCCTGGGTGTGTCAATGTGATGACAACACAGTACAAAGACTCGAACATGACTTCAAGATGACTCTCCAGCAGCAAAGTACCCTTGAGCAGTGGGCTGCCTGGCTTGATAACGTGGTGACACAGGTGTTGAAGCCCTATGAAGGGAGCACTAGTTTTCCCAAAGCTGCTCGTCAATTCCTGCTGAAATGGTCCTTTTACAGGTAGGTTTTTTCATTTAAAAATTATGACAGGTCTGAAAGTAAATAAAGCAGAAATTTTCTATCTGAGATGGGTTGAACGCGCAGGTCAAGCATACTCCAAGAAGAAAATATTAGATGTATTCTCTGTGATACCCTCAGCACGTAAGAAATAGGAGGACTGGCGGTTTGAGCCTGCACAATCATTCATCACGATCACAGTACTGACTGCCTAAACTTTCCTAATATCCAGAAAGTAACTGATCTACTGTAAGTTTCGAATGGGCCTTCACAGTTCTCCAGGGAGGAAAAATCTAAAGAATCGCCCCCTTCTGAGTGAAGATTTTTTTTCTCTATCGCAATGCTAAACGGCCTAACCTTTATTCTCAACTGTACCCTTGGTTCATGAACTTTGTTGGGGAAACATGTTTCCTGAATCTAGCCAGTCAAATCTTTCAGGATTTTTAAAGTTTTGATGAAATCCACTCTCATTTTTCTAAACTTTAGAGGAGTTAGATCTAGTCGACTCAGTCTGTCCTTGTACAACAAACCTTTGATTCCTGGTACCATTCCAGAGTATCTTCATGCATTCCCACTAAAAAACGTGCATCATTTCACAGGTAAAGAGTTCAAAACTCTGCAGTTCTCACCAAGGTCTTTTACTTAGTTTATAATAACTTCCTTATTCCTGCAAGCACAGCCAGGACACTTTGAACATCAAATCCACCCAATCCCTCACCATTTAATAAACATGCTGCTTTTCTGTTATCTGTATCAAAAGGTATGATCTCAATTTTCCACATTATATTTCAGCTAGCATGTTCCTACCTACCCAGCTGGTCCATATTCCCCTAAAGCAGTGGTTCTTAACCTTTTTGGCATATGTACGCGCATTCGCGTACAAAATACTGTACATTGTATGTACCATTGTTAGGTTCCTAAAAATGGGTTCAACAAATGGATATGTTATTTATGACTCCTTCATGTCTCCCGGTAAAGCCACAAACGACCCCCAGGTTAAGAACCACTGCCCAGAAGACTCTTTACATCCTCCTCCGTACTCTCAATCCCTCCGACATTAGTATCATCAGCAATGTTGGAAATATGACTTTGTATTCCCTCGTCCAAATTTTTTGATATACAGTGGCTTGCAAAAGTATTCATACCCCTTGAACTTTTCCACATTTTGTCACGTTACAACCACAAACGTAAATGTATTTTATTGGGATTTTATGTGATAGACCAACACAAAGTGGTGCATAATTGTGAAGTGGAAGGAAAATTATACATGGTTTCCAAATTTTATTACAAATAAAAAACTGAAAAGTGTGGCGTGCAAAAGTATTCAGCCCCCTGAGTCAATACTTTGTAGAACCACCTATCGCTGCAATTACAGCTTTAAGTCTTTTGGGGTATGTCTCTACCAGCTTTGCACATCTAGAGACTGAAATTTTTGCCCATTCTTCTTTGCAAAATAGCTCAAGCTCAGTCGGATTGGATGGAGAGCGTCTGTGAACAGCAATTTTCAAGTCTTGCCAGAGATTCTCAATTGGATTTAGGTCTGGACTTTGACTGGGCCATTCTAACACATGAATATGCTTTGATCTAAACCATTCCATTGTAGCTCTGGCTGTATGTTTAGGGTTGTTGTCCTGCTGGAAGGTGAACCTCCGCCCCAGTCTCAGGTCTTTTGCAGACTCTAACAGGTTTTCTTCCAAGATTGCCCTGTATTTGGCTCCATCCATCTTCCCATCAACTCTGACCAGCTTCCATGTCCATGCTGAAGAAAAGCATCCCCACAGCATGATGCTGCCACCACCATGTTTCACAGTGGGGATGGTGTGTTCAGGGTGATGTGCAGTGTTAGTTTTCCACCACACATAGTGTTTTGCATTTATGCCAAAAACTTCAATTTTGGTCTCATCAGACCAGAGCACCTTCCTCCACATGTTTGCTGTGTCCCCCACATGGCTTGTGGCAAACTGCAAATGGGACTTCTTATGGCTTTGTTTCAACAATGGCTTTCTTCTTGCCACTCTTCCATAAAGGCCCGATTTGTGGAGTGCACGACTAAAAGTTGTCCTGTGGACAGAATCTCCCATCTGAGCTGTGGATCTCTGCAGCTCCTCCAGAGTTACCTTGGCTGCTTCTCTGATCAATGCTCTCCTTGCCCGGCCTGTCAGTTTAGGTGGACGGCCATGTCCAGGTTTGCAGTTGTGCCATACTCTTTCCATTTTTGGATGATGGATTGAACAGTGCTCCGTGAGATGTTCAAAGCTTGGGATATTTTTTTATAACCTAACCCTGCTTTAAACGTCTCCACAACTTTATCCCTGACCTGTTTGGTGTGTTCCTTGGGCTTCATGATGCCCAAGGAACATTGTTTGTTCACTAATGTTCTCTAACTAACCTCTGAGGCCTTCACAGAACAGCTGTATTTATACTGAAATTAGATTACACACAAGTGGACTCTATTTGCTAATTAGGTGACTTCTGAAGGCAATTTGTTGCACTGGATTTTATTTAGAGGTATCAGAGTAAAGGGGGCTGAATACTTTTGCACGCCACACTTTTCAGTATTTTATTTGTAAAAAGATTTGAAAACCATGTATCATTTTCCTTCCACTTCACAATTATGCGCCACTTTGTGTTGGTCTATCACATAAAATCCTAATAAAATACATTTACGTTTGTGGTTGTAACATGACAAAATGTGGAAAAGTTCAAGGGGTATGAATACTTTTGCAAGTCACTGTAGATTGTGAATAGCTGGGCACCAGGCACCAATTCCGGATGTACTTCCCTGGCCATGGCTAGTCAACCCAATAGAAATCCATAGATTTAGCTTTCTTTTCAATAGCCATTTGCAGAGGACTGGACTTTGTGCCTTCCCTCACAGCGGGAACCATTGTGGGGGGATGTTTTTATGTTTGGTGTTAAATTCTTCTTTAATGTTGTGTCTTATTTTTATTGGTGTGCTGCAAATGGCAACTCAAATTTCACTATACCAATGGGTGTACGTGACAATAAATGTCCTTTGCCCTTTGTTCATTGTCCTTTGTATATTACTTCCAATTCCATGTCCTTGAGTCATATTGATCAACATCCTTTGCAAGACTTTATCGAAATCCAAATACACTACATCCAGTGGTTCCCCACATCTATTTTACTAGTTATATTTTATTTGAAATTCAGTAGATGTCAGACATGATTTTATTTTCACATATCCATGTCATCATCACTTAATCCTTTATTCTTTTCACATTTATAACCATTAGCAATTGGTAACTCTTTTGATTTTTCTCCCTCTTTCTTCAATAGTGTGTCACCTCTGCTAGCCTCTAAACCACAAGAACAAATCTAGAATCTATAAAAGCCTAGGCAATGATAACCAAAGCACTCACTATCTCTATCTTCAAAGTTCCAGAATGCAGATCATTTGATCCTTCAGATTTATCTTTCAAGCACATCAACTTCTCTAGAACAACTTACTGATTAATTGTGAATTCCTTCATTTCCCCATTCACAGTAGAGTCCTGATTCCCTAAAATATCCCACAGGTTTTGTGTCTTCTGTGAAGACTGACGCAATATAATTTGTAATCGTCTGTAATTTCCTTATTTCCCAGTATAAATTGTTACATTTATCTGAGGTTCTCACATTTTCCCTTGTAATCATTTCCTTTTTATGTACTTATAAAAACTCTAACACTGACATCTCTGAAACCTTTGAGACTTTTAGGAAGACCTGAATGGGTAAGACATGGAAGGATAGGAATCTAATGTAGGCAAGTGTGATTAGGGCATATGGGTAAGAAGATCAGCATGGCTGTGAGGACTTAAGTGCCACTTTCCTTGCTGTTCAACTCCATGAGTTAATATGAGTTAATATAAACTTATGTTTTTTTGCAGTCTGCAGTCTATTCTATCTTGCCATTCCAAGTTAATTTCTTGGTTCTCCGTTGCCTCGTTGGCAAATGATTGATCAATTAAGTGTTTTGTAACATTAAACCCAAGTAAAGATAGTACTGCATTTTGACCAGATCTGCTCATCATTCGGAGCTACCTGCATCTGCACACAAATGATTTGATCTCACAAGATGATGAGATCATGTACTCAGCAAATATTACGTAGCATTGGAGACCAGGAGCTGAAATATTATTTCTCCTGCGCAGCCACAAATCTTCACTTATCTATTAGCCACAGGTTGCTAATTAAGTGTGGCTGTGTAGTAAAGGTCAAAACTGTCCATAGATTAAATTGTTAAACCAAGTCTTATGTGAAGCACCCATGAAAGCTGCTTCATGCCCTGATCGCATTCTTAGAAGACCCTCTAAATCACTTAGCATTTTGGTCTTTGATGAATTTTGTGTAGAAATTTTAAGTACACTGTGCAATTTAATCACAACGACCAACTGTACATGTGCCAAATATACAGAAGGCTTTAGTCTTCTGCATGCATTAATGAAGGGGCTTGCACACAAACAAAAATTCCCTCCATTTCTAAAGGAAACAAAACCTTTCTCTGCTCCTGGTTGATGTTTACCTCCGGTTTGGTGTTCTACCTTTACGTAACATTTCTATAGAAATAATAAATAACGGGAAAAAAACTTAACGATACGATGAGAAAATATCAAAATTAATTCTACTTGTTTAATTTTATGATCAGTCAAGAATGTTTAAATGTTATGTACCAGCATTGGAACAATGAAATGTTTCATCTAGATATTGGCACTAAAGACAATCTAATTGAAATGTTATTTTTAAATATCTGCATAATAAAGCACAACTATGAGAAGGATCAATTTTAAGGTGAAAAATGTATTCACTTTGATTTTAAAAAATTGGTTCCTGATATAATGAAAATAACCTTTTAAGATGAATTGGAGAAAACATTTTATTTTCTCATTCCAACTCTTGGAGATGAGTTTCAGATGCTCAACATAGGTTTTTCAGGTGCAAGGACAAACAAACAAACATCCTTTCTTCCTTTCCATCTTATTTGGAAGAGTGGCTACATTCCAGGAGCCATTTGATCCTTTTATTCCCAAAGTTGCATTATTCATCTAAGTGGTGAGTCTTGGCATTGCCTTCATCCAAGAAGGATTAACAAACCTTGTCTCTGTCTCTTGCCTGGAAAGTATGTGTATTTCTCAGAGAGGGACATTAGATTTTGAGCAGCAGCAGAAACCTAGATGATGTTTGCTCTCCATATCATTAATATTGAAAGTTGTGTGCCCACCAAGTGTAGTATTGATGAAGGGCTATATTTAAAAGGTTCAGACATCTGGTGCATGTATTAATAGTTCAGAAGTCATGAAGCTGTTAGGGAATATGACATTTGTACTTGTGAAGATCATGTAACCTCATGCTTCCAATGTTCCAACAGTTCCATGGTTATTCGAGACCTGACCTTACGGAGTGCAGCAAGTTTTGGTTCTTTCCATCTGATACGCTTGTTGTATGATGAGTACATGTTTTATCTGGTGGAGCACAGGGTGGCTCAGGCTACTGGGGAAACGCCTATCGCTGTGATGGGAGAGGTAAGGTTTAACGGGTCTTAAATGTAATAACAGCTTTTTATTACAAATATCCAAGCCATTCTGCAAATAATGTCACATTTGAAATCAATATTTCTCTAAAAGGATACTCCAGTAATCTCTCATGTTCGTTTGAACATCTGTTGATTAGTAATGGCTCGACATGAGAGAACTCAAGTAAGAAAATACTTTGCAGGTTACATGAATTTTGAGCAGCAACCTAGATGAAACCTAGATGATATTTGCTCTCCATATCTCACAAATACTAAATATCATGCAACACCTCTTTGCAACCGTCTGCTATTGATGAAGGATTTCATTTGAAAGATTCATTCATGTGATACATACTAGAATTCCTTTTTTATTTTCTGTCTTTATTATTCTATTTCCGTTGGTCTACATTTTCCTATCTCTGATTATTACAACATATATAAAAATGTAAAAAGCAAGACTTGGCCAGTTGGCTCCTTGAAGCAACAGTACTATTTTGTAAGATCATGAGTGACCCGATCTCGGTTTCAACATCACTTTCATGCTCTTACCCAACGATGCTGGTCTTTCTTTTAGTTTAAATGTCTGTCAGTTGAATAAATTCACTAACATGGGAGAGTAGGGTCTCTCCCGAGGGATGCGCTCCTTCTGCCGCCTACAACTTGGTGCTTGGGTTCAGAGTGCCCAGTCACCTATGGCTTGTGTGGGAAAATGACCCCCACCCTCCTGTCTCCTGCGGCCAGTGATGTGATGGACGCGGGGGTCTGGACCAATTGCTGACAAGTCGATTTGACTTTTCAGCAGAGCGGCCTTTGGTGAGTTGGCTTGTAGGCGACGCAGCCTTTCGGTGAGTTTGCTTTTAGACGTCCCACTCTTTTGGGTTAGTTGGCTTTTAGGCGTCCCGCCCTTTTGGTTAGTTGGCTTTTTGGCTTCATATGCTTTCGGTTAGTTGGCTTTTCACCTTAGTTTCCGTTCGGTTATTTGGCTTCCACTTCTTTGCTTTGGCTTCTCGTCCTTCAACGCAACGTCCTGGTACAAAATTAACCAACCCCATATGTATTTATCATGTAGTGTCATCTTTTATGTGACACTAGAAATCTATCCTCCTAGAAATTTGAATAGATGATTGGTTCCTCTTTATCCACTTTGTTTCTTACATCCTGATAGCACTAACAAATTTATCTATAAATCTATCTCTAAAACTGTGTTGATCGTGCTTCAATTGTCCAAGTGTTCTGCTGTTACCTTATAATGATTTCCAGCATTTTCCCAATGACAAACCCTAAACTAACCAGCCTATAGATTCCTGTTCTTTTTCTGCAGATTTTTCTAATGGCATTAAAATTACCATTTTCCACAATTAGGAAAGTTTCCAAGATAAGATAATTATAACCCTTGTGGCAAATGGAACTGCACGACATTAACAAAAAATTGATATTTTAAGATATTCTGTGAGGTGACATAACAGACTTTTTTTTGGTTTTGTCAGCTTTGAGACAAATGCGATTACATACCATGCAGGCTGCATAAACATAGGCATGCCACAACAAATTTCTCTATAGAATTTTAAGGTCCACATATAGCTTTACTGTATTGTGTCAAATTCTTAAGGTAACAGTAATTCTTATGGTAACTAAAAAGACTGTACGGGGAGAAAAGATGAGGTACGAAGGTAAGCTAGCCACAAATATAAAGGAGGATAGTAAAAGCCTATTTCGGTATGTGAAGAGGAAAAAATTAGTTAAGACCAAAATTGGACCCTTAAAGACTGAAAAGGGCAAATTTATTATAGGGAACAAGGAAATGGCAGACTAGTTAAACAGGTACTTTGGATCCGTCTTCACTAAGGAGTCACAAACAATCTCGCTCCATAGATGCTACCTCACCCGCTGAGTTTCTCCCGCATTTGTGTCTACTATGTGTTTAAGAAGGAACTGTAGATGCTGGAAAATCGAAGGTACACAAAAATGCTGGAGAAACTCAGCAGGTGCGGCAGCATATATGGAGCGAAGGAAATGGGCACCTTTTTGTCTACTATCCCTGATGTACTAGTGGCCAGAGGATCTAGGGTGACGGAGGAACTGAAGGAAATTCACATTAGGTAGGAAATGGTGCTGGGCAGACAAACGGGACTGAAGGCTGATAAATCCCCAGGGCCTGATGGTCTGCTTCCCAGGGTACTTATGGAAGTGACTCTAGAAATCGTGGACACGTTGGTGATCATTTTCCAATGTTCTATAGATTCAGGATCATTTTTGTGGATTGGAGGGTAGCTAATGTTATCCCACTTTTTAAGAAAGGCGGGGGAGAGAAAATAGGGAATTATAGACCAGTTAGCCTGACATCGGTGGTGGGGAAGATGCTGGAGTCAATTATAAAAAGATGAAATACCTGCACATTTGGATAGCAGTAGAAGGATCGGTCCGAGTCAGCATGGATTTACGAAGGGGAAATCATGCTTGACTAATCGTCTGGAATTTTTTGAGGACGTAACAGGGAAAATGGACAAGGGAGAACCAGTGGATGTAGTGTACCTGGACCTTCAGAAAGCATTTGATAAGGTCCCACATAGGAAATTAGTGGGCAAAATTAGAGCACATGGTATTGGGGGTAGGGTGCTGTCAGGGATAGAACATTGGTTGGCAGACAGGAAACAGAGAGTAGGGATTAACAGGCCCCTTTCAGAATGGCAGGCAGTGACTAGTGGGGTACCGCAAGGCTCGGTGCTGGGACCGCAGGTATTTACAATATATATTAATGATTTAGATGAAGGGATTAAAAGTAACATTAGCAAATTTGCAGATGACACAAAGCTGGGTGGCAGTATGAACTGTGAGGAGGATGCTATGAGGATGCAGGGTGACAGAGAGGTTGGGTGAGTGGGCAGATGTATGGCAGACGCTGTTTAATATGAATAAATGTGAGGTTATCCACTTTGGTGGCAAAAACAGGAAGGCAGATTATTATCTAAATGGTGTCAAGTTGGGAAAGGGGGAAGTACACAGGATCTGGGGGGTCCTTGTTTATCAGTCACTGAAAATAAGCATGCAGGTACAGCAGGCAGTGAAGAAAGAGAATGGCATGTTGGCCTTCATAACAAGAGGAGTTGAGGAAGAGGAGAAAAGAGGTCATTCTGCAGTTGTACAGGGCTCTAATGAGACCACACCTGTAGTATCGTGTGCAGTTTTGATCTCCTAATTTGAGGAAGGACATTCTTGCTATTTAGTGAGTTCAGCGTAGGTTCACGAGGTTAATTGCCAGGATGGCGGGACCGTCCAATGTTGATAGAAGTCAAAGTCAAAGTAAATTTTATTCGTCACATGCACCCGAGGGTGCAGAGAAATTTAGAAGTATGAGAGGGGATATTGAAACATATAAGATTATTAAGGGTTTGGACACGCTAGAGGCAGGAAACATGTTCCTGATGTTGGGGGAGTCCAGAACCAGCGGCCACATTTTAAGAATAAGGGGTAAGCCATTTAGATCGGAGATGAGGAAATACTTTTTCACACAGAGAGTTGTGATTCTTTGGAATTCTCTGCCTCAGAGGGCGGTGGAGGCCTGGATGCTTTCAAGAGAGAGTTAGATAGAGCTCTTAAAGATAGCGGAGTCAAGGGATATGGGGAGAAGGCAGGAATTGGGTACTGAATTTGGATGATCAGCCATGATCACATAGAATGGCGGTGCTGGTTCGAAGGGCCAAATGGCCTACTCCTGCACCTATTGTCTATTGTCTACGGTATTTACATTCTAAAGTGAATATTTAAATCTGTCAAAATTTTAGCTTTGTCATGAATAGCAGAAACCTATTGTAGTCACAGAAAGATGTAGCAGAGAAGCAGGCTCCACGGTCCACTCTGTCCACATAATCATCAAACATCTATTGACACTAATCCTACTCTAATCCACACTATTCTCCCACATTTCCATCAATTTCACCTAGACTGCCAATCACCTACACACTTGGGTCAATTTACCGTTGTTAATTAATCTACCAAGCTGTGTCACTGAAATGTGGGAAGGAACCAGAGTACCCTGAGGAAAGCTGTGCATTCCGAGAGAAAAGCCCAAGAGAATGTGCAAACTCCATGGACAGCGCTGCAGTCCTGATTAAGTCCTGGTCACTGGAACTGTGAGGCAACAAGTCTAATAACTGAGTCACTGTACCATCCATGTTGATGTTAGTGGGGCTGTGAAAGGTGGGTCATTTGAATAAATTAACAGGTTATACAATTGAAGAAATTAACAGGTGAGGTAACAGAATAATTTATATTTGTGGATGCAAATTTTAAACTAGAGATGTTGGAAGACTAGGTGCCTATGTAAATCATCCTGGACATGAATGATGAATTAAAAGGACTTGGTGCCCAGTAGGAAGAGCCATAGTTATTGCTGAGCTGAACTTTATGGAGAAGGATAAACAGGCCAGCTAAGAGAATGTTGGAATGACCAAATCTGAAGTGTCACATGCATAAATGAGAGTTTCAGAAGATGAGAGTATGGAAGTGGATAATGGAACAAAGGAGCCATGGTTGTCTTTTTAATGGACAGTATAATTTGTGAGCATCTCAATTTAAGCCTGTAGGATACCGAGATTGCAAAGAGTCTGATTCTTAAGACATTGGCTGAGAGAATCAGTAAGCTGATGGTGATGGTACTAAGTAAAAGTTTTAACCAGAGTTAAAACCAAAAGTTTTAACCAATCTTGTATGTTCTTCTATGTTCTTCAAAGTATCATTTAACTGCTACACAGCATCAAGTGCAAAGGGTAAATATAATATCCACTGCCCTCCTCCATCACAACATTTGCAGCACTGAGTTTAGCGCATGTTGATAAGTACCATGCTTGATGTCCAGTACATCTGTTTCTGTTCATTGTCTACTTTCTGTTTTTATAAGACGTCTTTACGTGCATTCAGTTGTAAAACTTTTGATTTTGCAACACAAACCGTGAAAGGAAGTTGATAAATGAAATGTATTTGTGTTGCAGTTTACTGATCTCAGCACGATGTCTCCACTGAACATGTATAAAGGCAAGTATTTATTGGCTAACATTTTTTTTGAAAAACCATTATTTCACAATTGTTATTCGAAAATTGATATGTTCTTCAAAAACCAACATAATATTATGGATATTGTAGGCTGATTATGGTTTACAGCTATTCTTCAAAGCAAACATTTTCATAATTCATAAATGTAATTAGCCCAAATTATTTAAGGATGTCTCTTGCATGCAAAGGAACTGTGGTGGGGTCCATTGTTGTGATCTACTTATTTAATCTTTATAGGTGGGTCCTATTAGTCAAGTGGCTCTCAGAGAACCACTTGCTTTTGGTGATTTTATTTTTGGTGTCATCAACCTGGTCTGATGATGAATGGCCTTCTGGAAATTAAGTCAGCCAACTTTAACCAGTGTCCAGACTCGGCAAAGCAATCCCATCAATCTAATTTCCCATTCCACTTCTTATTTCCCTGAACCCCCAGTTACTTACTCTTTCTCCTATTCCTATCAACTGACCTTTGTACATTTTGGCACATATCTACACTGAGGGTGATTTGCTCAGCCAAATAGCTTACCAGCACATTTCTGGCATGTGCAGGGGAGAGGGGTGGATGTAACCAGAGCACACAGAGGAAACCAAATACAGTCATGGAGAGAATGTACAGACACACAGACAGCAACTGAGATCTGGATCAAACCCACAGACCTGAAGATGTGTGGCAGACGTACTAATTACTGTATCACCTGGCCGTTCTGGCTGGACAGTGCTGAGGGCAATTGATGGAAGTCTTAGGAGTGGCTTTGGCTGATTGTAGCTATTTGAAATACAGGAGTTTTTGTAGTTATCGCATAGGGCCTCTACCATGATCAGGCATAGGAGAAGTCAAGTTAGACGCTAAATGCTGGAGTAACTCAGCGGATCACGCAGCATCTCTAATCGCAGGTAATTCCAATTATTACCCACTGGTACTTCCCACATTTTGCAGGGTGCACTTCAGTCATAAAACCATACCAAGATCACCCTGCCTCTGCAGGTGAAGTCACAGTGTTCCTGAACTTAATCTTCTAGTTATTCTAGGTGGTGGTGGATGATACCTGTTGCAGATCCATGGGGCCACATCTTTCCATCTCCTCCCCTTTCGGCTTTCCGCAGAGACCGCTCCCTCCGTAACTCCCTGGTCAATTCGTCCCTTCCCACCCAAACCACCCCCTCCCCTGGTACTTTCCCTTGCAACCGCAGGAAATGCTTCACTTGCCACTTTACCTCCCCCCTCGACTCCATCCAAGGACCCAAGCAGTCTTTCCAGGTGAGACAGAGGTTCACCTGCACCTCCTCCAACCTCATCTATTGCATCCGCTGCTCTAGCTGTCAACTGTTCTACATCGTTGAGACCAAGCGCAGGCTTGGCGATCGCTTCGCCCAACACCTCCGCCCAGTCCGCATTAACCAACCCGATCTCCCAGTGGCTCAGCACTTCAACTCCCCCTCCCATTCCGAATCTGACCTTTCTGTCCTGGGCCTCCTCCATGGCCAGAGTCCCACCACAAATTGGAGGAGCAGCACCTCATATTTAGCTTGGTCAGTTTATACCCCAGTGGTATGAACATTGACTTCTCCAATTTCAGGTAGTCGTTGCTTTCTCCCTCCTTCCCCTTCCCTTCCCAGCTCTCCCACAGCCTACTGTCTCCACCTCTTCCTTTCTTCTTCCCGCCCCCCTCCCCACCCCCACATCAGTCTGAAGAAGGGTCTCGACCCGAAACGTCACCTATTCCTTCGCTCCATAGATGCTGCCTCACCCGCTGAGTTTCTCCAGCATTTTTGTCTACCTACAATTTAATCCAATACTGCATCTACGATACGATACGATAGAACTTTATTTATCGCAGAAATTGATTTATCAAACATAGAAACATAGAAACATAGAAATTAGGTGCAGGAGCAGGCCATTCGGCCCTTCGAGCCTGCACCGCCATTCAATATGATCATGCTGATCATCCAACTCAGTATCCTGTACCTGCCTTCTCTCCATACCCCCTGATCCCTTCAGCCACAAGGACCACATCCAACTCCCCCTTAAATATGGCCAACGAACTGGCCTCAACTACCTTCTGTGGCAGAGAATTCCACAGATTCACCACTCTCTGTGTGAAAAACCATTTTCTCATACAGTCATAAAAAAACACAAAATACATGAAATACGAAACATGAAAATAAAGAGTGGTAAAGCTTTGGGAATGTGCAAAGATTGAGGAGATGGGAGGGGGGTGGGGCAGTCTCAGTCTACCCCAAGACAGAAGGGGGAGGAGTTGCAATGTTTGATAGCCACAGCCACAGGGAAGAAGGGTCTCCTGTGGCGTTCTGTTCTGCATCTTGGGCAGAGGAAGTGGACCAGGGAGATTGAGAGGGAGAGTCTGTCGGGGAGCAGGGGGGAGGGTGGACAGAGGTCCCAACATCAAATCTATTAAAAATTAGGTTTAGCTCATTGGCCCAGTCCAGATTGCTTTCCCTCCTCAGGCCACAGGTCTTCTTGTAGCCTGTAAGGCTGTTCATCCCGCTCCACACATCCCTCATGTTGTTCTGCTTAAGTTGCCGCTCCAGCTGCCTCCTGTAGTCATCCTTGCCCTCGCCTTCAGGTCTTTCTGAACCTATTTCACCTCCTCCCTGTCACCATTCCTGAAGGCCCTCTTCTTCTAGTTGAGAAGGGCCTTTATGTCATTTGTGTCCCAGGACTCGTTGTTGGAGAAACAGTCTACAGTGTCCTCAGGGACAACGTTATTCACACAGAACTTTATGTAGCTGGTAACACAGCCGTGAGTCCATCAATGTCCTCTCCATGGGGACTACGGAGTGCGTCCCAGTCTGTCCTCAAAACAGCCCTGTAGAGTGTCATGGACCTCCTGTGACCACCTCCTCACTGACATTGTCGTCACAGGCAGCCTCTGGACCATTGGCTTTTACCTAGATAGGAGGTGAACCAGGTTGTGGTCGGATCTTCCCAGTGACGGAAGGGCTATGGAGCTGCATGCCTCTTTAACATTGGCATACAGCAGTTCCAATGGTTTCATATCCCTGGGACAGTCAACAAACTGAGTGAAAGCGGGTAGGATAGTGTCCAAAGTCACGTGGTTGAAGTCCCCCGAGATAGCGATGAAAGCAGTCGGTGTTTTGTCTGAGGTCTTGATGACTGTGTGGATGGCGTCACACGTGCACAGAGGGTTGGCGGACGGAGGAATGTAAACAGCCATCACAATGGCATGTAAGAATTCCTTGAGCATATAGTATGGACGTAAACCCACAGCCATCAATGTCTGGGCTACACACACGCTCCTTAACTGTGATGTGACTAGGGTCGCACTATTTGTTTAGCAATGTTACAACATTTTGGGATATAAAAAATCAAGTCTGCAATTTATCCCATCAGATAAAGCATAGAAAGAAGTTTAATTTGACACCCAATTCACTTTCATATCTTCAGTATTAAAAAAGTTATGGCCATTTTCATACTCAGAAATTAGCATCTTGTTCCCTATTGCTTTTCCATTGACAAAAGCTGTGATCGAGGACAGTCAAAAGCCCATAACTTTCTTAAAAATCAAAATTAAGAGAGCTGAATGAAAATTTCAGTTATTATAGATTGAAGCATTCTGAAACAAATATAAAACATCTTACTTGGATGACCTGAAATTAAAGCATATAATTAGTTAATTACCTAATTGTAGTTAATTACAAAATTGATCGTTGTGACGGAAATAGTAATAAACACCCAGACTGCCTTGAAAATTCAAATATGTGATATTCTCAAGATCAGAACTTTAATATTATTGTATTATGCTGTAAATCTGAAACAGATAGGTAAATAAATTACAATTTCTAGCAATAGACCAAGTCTTTATGGAGAAGATCAGTTGCTAGCTGGTACATTGGCATATCATAATCAGTAGCATCATCATACTCCTCAGATTGCAACCAATAAGCAACTCTGTACACCTTGTTTTTCCTCAACTTTTCAATTTTGGCATTGTAAACTACAAGTTTTTGCTCTTCAAACCACACATGACATGACTTTTTGCCCACTACTTTCCCATTAACAATGTCCTGCAGATTCCATTTCTTAAGAAAAGGATTTTTTTTTTTAAATAGTATCCATATAACAAACTAATCTGATTCACACAATAATTCACAATATAACATGATTTTTAAATCTCACTGTCATGAATTTATATACCAGATGGAAGGAATTTAATGTTTAATTCTCATAATCAAATTATTGTGTTTTGCAATACATGTGACTAAAAACTGTTGTGAATATTTAGTTTAAAACTAATGATAATGGAGAGAGAGAATAAGACAAAATATAGACAATTTAGATGGCTTACCTCCAAAAAAAAATGGGCATTTTAATCATCTTGTTTCTGGAACACGATCGATTGGAATGTTGCATTTGCGGTGAAATTGAACCCCATATTGGCAGGAAAAACACTGCCGGTTCGTATGCGGCTTAAATCACATTTTTGCAAATGAAAATTAGATTAAAGTCATCCCGAGAAACAAGTTTATATGTAAAATAAACGACTTACATTATGTTTTGTCCCCTTCATGCGATCCGTCCCGTTGTAGGCATTGAGGGCGTTTGTAGTCAGTTTTTATTTTAATGTAATTATTGAATTGTCTCACGATTAAATAAATTGAAACATCGGGAATGGAAGTCCAAACGATTGTTCTTCAGCAGCTTAGAAGCCCAAGAAAAGCCGCCTCCGATAAGCAGGAGAAAACGGCATTTTAATCCCGCCCCCCCCCCCCACTCAAAGGCGCCAAAGTCGAGCACACGGCCTGTGGCAGAACTGCAGCGCTGCTGAAGGTAAGTTTTGTAACATACCTAATTTGTTGGTAACGAGAATAGCAAGTCCCCCACCCTTACACTTGCCACTCTCACTACAGTCCCTGTCCACCCGAACATTCTGAAAGCCATCCACACTTGCGTTGAATTCAGGGATGCCCTCGTGGAGCAATGGCACCGTGAAACACAGCACGCTGCGCTCACGGTACTGCCTCTGGGTCTTCACTAGTGCAGCTATCTCGTCCATCTTGTTAGGCAGCGATCTCACATTCCCCATTGTGATGGAAGGCAAGTACGGCTTGTGCCTCTTTTACTCTGCACGTCGTTTTACTCCCGCACAGCATCCCCTGTATTTCCTCCTCGGTTCCTTGGGGATTTCTGATATAACCCAGGCGAAGCCAGCCTGTCGGAGCTCCAGCAGTTGATCCCCAGTGTAATCATTAAAGAGACCAAAACCTTGATTGGACATGGTGGAAAAGTACCCAACGAGGAAAGAGATAAAAAATTTCCCCCACCACAATATGGTGCAATAAACTAACTAACTAACCAAAAATATACAAAATAAATATGAATTAAATAATTAAAAATAAAGGGAAAGACGATCGACTGTTGGCTGGCTGACATGTGCACAGCGTCGGAACCAGAAACCATTTGCTGCTACAATAAGTTCCTGCAGGGAAGGAGAGGGGAAAACCGTGAATTGCCTATGTGGTGGTCTTCACATAGATTCAGGGAGTATACACTGCCTCCAAATGGCACGACAGGCTCCAAAACATTTTCAAACCCAACCACTGAGATCATGGCAGTCAGATCTGGTTTTATACATTATCTAAATGATGACACCTCTCCCAATGCAATTTTCCCTCAGTGGAAAATGATGTCAGTTAAGATTATGCGCTCAAATCCTGGATCGGAGCTTGAAGTAGAATTGTCCATTAATTTAGTGCTATCAGCTAAACCAAGCTGACAATGTGTTACAGGGTTGGAGTGAACAGCAGGACTATCTTGGAAGTTAAATGGTAGAGTTGAAAATTGGAATTTGACACCTCTAACTTATTTGATTTCCAAATTCTTTACTAATCTTCACACAACATAATCCCAATTCCAATCCATGGTTTATTTTATGCTGAATACAATCTTGTCTGTCTTTTAAACTGTCTTTTAATTCTTAAGTAAACTACTTACAATTCTGTGTTATGAGAGGTAAGGTTATTGAATGTAACATACTTCAGCAATGATGAGCATGTGGTATAAAATGTTCACTAAGTACTCTGTATTTTTCCTTTCCTTCTGAAGATGAAGGAAGTGAGGTTGACAGCGAAATGGATGACGAATTAGAAGATCCTGGAGAACCACCTTTCAAACGAGAGAAAATAGACCTAAACCAGACATTACAGGGTGTATGTGTTGCGTCGTCCCTTAACAGCACCATGCAGCCAGACCCTCTGATTCCACTTCATGCTGATCAAATCATCACAAGTGTGGCTAGTGCGAGGCACTGCAACACTGCCGGAAGCACATACACAGCAGTCTAAACAAAAACATGAGCTTGGAGTGATAACCCCTCTTTTCTTTACATCAAGTCTGAAGCCTCACACTTTGGTGGCTTCAGCTATTCAGATAACACATATTACTATGCTGAATGTTACTCTCATACACTAAATTGGTGTGTATAGTTTTTTTAAGTTTTGTTTTTAGTTCAATGTTGGCTACATGAGGTTCTCTGTAGATATGATAGATGTTATTATGATAAACTTATAACAATACAAGTTGTTTTAATTAGTTAAGATTTTGATTCAAAATATATTCTTATACGTAATTCAGGGCAGGATATGCACACTTGACAGCAGAAGTACATAGAGGTCAGGGCTTGAATTCAACAATATCCTGTTGTCTTACTGCTTGTTTTATCATTTCCGTTCAATTCTGTTTCAAAGAGATCCAGGAGTGATATTTCTGCCACTTTTTTTTTAAATGAACTTAGACAAGTTTAAAATTATCATACATAGGAGCTTCTATCTTCCCAGCATCATGTGGGTTGGTGTGGCATGGTTATCAACAATAGTATTCTTGACCAAAGTGTTTGCTTAACAAGGTTTGTGCCTCACCACCATTAATGCCTCAGATTTCAATAATTGTGCTGTTACCTCAACGATTGTTCCAACGACATTCAATTTATTTATAATCAGAGTGCATTAGTTCCTCAGTCTGTATTATTTCCAATTTATTTTGACTATACTTTGCTCAGACTTGGTTTTTCACTGGAAGTGATTTCTCACAAAATTGGAGATTCCTTTTTGAAACAAACACATTTCTGCCATTTAAATGGTCACTGATCTGAACACGTAATTGGGTTTTCTACTAAATTCCAACCACAAAGCAGTTCATTTCAGCATATTGATGTGCTCTAAGCTTTGGCCACAAATATTTGACTGTTACACACAGAAGAGTCTATTTTTTTCATTCAAAATGAGCCACACTTCTGCTGTTGAATGATGCAGTTTTGGAATGTAGATTGATGGTTAAAGTTGAAAGCTTGAGAAGGGAGGCAGTAGTCATTCTTATTGTTCTCCCGAAACTGTACTGTATTGTTAAAATCAAAATCTACTCATTTCTTTTAAGTAACCCACCTACATTTGCAGTAGGCATAATGGAATTCCCTTTGAAACGTCAATGTTTTGAATGCTACTGATTTGCATCGCAGTGCAGCCATAATTAATAAAGATTAGTTTAATAAATTTGGGGGGATATATGTTAATAATCAAGGCTGCTGTATGTGGTAAAATATATTGCATTTGTTGCAGTTATAAATACACTTTATAAATAGGGTCTTGCTAGACCAACAAAAAGTATACTGTTTCATTGAAGTTCAGTGTACCTGTAGTTAATGTTAGGACAGACAGGTTCATTGCAAATTGATCTGTCTGTCCCATCTGTTTTGCTCTAGTGTCTTTAGCTGCTATGTATAATAAGACTTTACAAGGGGTTGACCAATACTACCTGTTGCCAGTACTCCTAGATGTTTTAGTGGATGAAATAAGATTCAATGTCGGTTTCCTTTCTGTAAAGTTAGATGTAAATTTCAAATAAGTTTGATACAAATATTAGAAATTGGACTGAAATGTTGTTGCGCAAGAAAGGGAATCTGATTTTGTGAAAATACTGAATGGCTATTTACATTTATTTAAAACTGGCATTATGGTTGGTAATTACTGTGATATCCCAGCTGGTTCCAGTGGCTGTATTAGCCAACTCCTCAGTGCAACTACAAAATACAAGGAATGTAGCACTCGGCATAGTCTTGGCAGCTTTACATCGAGTTTTCTGTGTGTTCTGTGTGGTTGTCCAAATGACTAGACCAAAAGTACTGTAGCTGGCACACCTCACACATACTCATCAATTCTGTAGGAACAGACTTGGTAGGCAGTTAATTGCCGCTTCAGGAATGTACGTCAGGGATTACTGTACCTCGGCTATTACACAGTGCCTTAAACAGTTATGGGAAGAGTTAATTTTTGTAGCTCAGCAAGGTGTGCCTGCTGTTTTTCTATTATCCACAGGGGAAGATATGGAAAAGAAGCTTGAGTGAAAATTCTTAGAAACCTATGTCTTTTTCTTACACTAAGAATGAGTATATTTGTCTATGAAGCCATGTGGAATTACGAATATATACATTAATCGGGAGTTGTGACATATCTCAATTATCTAAGAGGGGAATGTGTCACATCTGATATTTTGGAGCAACCCAGAAGTCACTATTCAGTGCAAAATTCTTGACTTATTTTTTAGCTCATTCTAAAGATAAACAGGTTATGAACATTCATTGGCATAGGTAGGCACACACATTGTTCTCCCATATAATTGCTTGAAACTTAATGAGCTACTCAATATGTTCTACATTTATTCTGAAAATTAATCCGGAGGAAGTGGAAATGCAGTATACAAATACTGGATCCTCTACTTATATAATCACCAATCCTGTTTGGTACTATATATGTATTTTCAAACTTCCCTCTCGCTTAGTGAAATGATTTATTTTCTGAGGGAGAATGGATCCCTGAATGTCAGTTTTTTTATCGTGGTTTTGGTAAAATATGCTCTAATTAATCATATTCAAATCAAGATAAAAAGAAAATCTTACTACACGGTTATTTCAGTTTGTTTTAAAATGAAATGATTTTCAGTGCTATGGCAATGAGCTATAGATATTAGATAATAAATAACTGGACTTTGAAATGTGATTCCCTTGGTATACGGTTTCAGATTTTAAAGAATAAATAAAAATTCTGAAGAACACTTCAACACACCCTACCACAAAAATAAGTTACAAAATTTATTTTGAAAGAAAAACAGATATTAATAAGATTGATATATAAATGTTTACCTTCAGCCAATAAAACCCAACTTAAATCATTCCTAAATGAAAACAAAGCAACAATATAATTTGGTTGTTATGTTTTTTATTAAACTAATTAAGTTTAAACAAACATACTCATTCTTTTTTAGCATCTGATCATTATTAAACATTGTGATCAGGAAACAATGAAAGATCACAGGGCAGCTTTGACTGCACCTTGGGTACACAAAAGGCTGGAGAAACTCAGCGGGTGCAGCAGCATCTAAGGAGCGAAGGAGATAGGCGACGTTTCGGGTCGAGATCCTGAAGAAGGGTCTTGACCCGAAACGTCGCCTATATCCTTCGCTCCTTAGATGCTGCTGCACTCGCTGAGTTTCTCCAGCCTTTTGTGTACCCTCGATTCTCCAGCATCTGCAGTTCCTTCTTTAACACTTTGACTGCACCTTGGTGAGTTGTGGGAGAGGTGGGGTGGGTCTCCTTGAATCTGTTTGCTGTGCTTTGAAACCAATTTCCAACGGTTTAATTTTTCTCACAGATTCTGGTCTTAACAGTTTTAATGTTATTTAAATCATTTTTGGGGCACATATTTCAAACATTCTGCCCACTTACAATCTTAAAATAAAATGTATTACTTATTTCTGTTTTATGTTAACATTTGCATACTGTTCTGGACCAAAATGTGTTTATATTGTGTATCAATGTGTTTGTAATGATTCAAAAAAGCCTTCTATATATTTCTTATCTTTGTTCTTTTTTCAGTGTTTAGTTGTCATGCAGATATATTTGGATTGTAATGTGCAATTTAGAGGATTGTTAAGGGGATAGGGAGGATTCATCGATAGATCCTGTGATGACAAATGTAGTTCTGTAGAACAGAACATACACTGCTCTGATTAATCATTAGACTCATTGAACTTTGCTAGCAATGAGCATTTTGCCTGGCAGAAAAACTGGAATTGAAGCATGACCTTTATATTGAGTTTCAGTACTAACGGATAACAGTCCAGTGAATTGTTCTCATACGTGAAGGTATGCATTGAAAGCTCTGTGTTTTGGCAGTAGAAGTGCTTCTCAGTCTGCATGCCTTTCTATATGCTGCTAGATGGTGGTTTTGTTTTGGTGCCAGTTAGGTAACCACATTTTAATTTTCTCGCACTTTTTCCTGCTTATATCATCACATTTCAAAGAGCCACTTACAGAGTGAATTATTTCAACCTATATTAAATATTTATACGTAAACTAAATACAGTCCCATTTAAGCCTTATCGCAAAAATACTAGTGTCATTTTTTTGCCAAATGGCATGATGTGGAGTACTGAAGTATTGAAGAGAGATAACATTGACAATTCCAATTACCAGCTTGTTTCAATTTCAATTTCTGAAAGTAGCACCTAAAGGTTTTGATTAAGTGCATCATTGCTAAAGTTTATCTAATTTGAGAATGCTTATAAATTAGTTCCATTTAAAAAACAGTTCATATAAAAAATGTAATTGCTTGAATTGTATGAGCATTTTCCCCCTTTTGTTTCAATCCATTTCTGTATCTTAATAATATTTTTGCATCAATAATATTTTTGTAGCCCTGACCCATTTGGATAAACTATGTTCAACCCTTTTTCAGTGGTGCCCTCCAGATCAATGGTCGGGATGCAAGAATGGCACAATTTAACTACCCCTCTGGTATTCGAGCCATGATAACTTTTGAACAAAAAATAAACTGCTGGAGGAACTTAATGGGTCAGGCAGCTTCCGTGCAAGAAAACAGACAGATGTTTCAGGTTGGGACTCTTCTTCAGACTTAGTAAGGGTACTGACCTGAAATGTCTTCTCACCTACATCTGAGACACCTCATGTGCCCTTCAACTCTTTAATAACTTCATTGCATCATCTTCAGCATGGATGTCCAGTCCTTCAACATCCTACACCAGGAAGATTTCAAGGCCCTCAGTTTCTTACTTCAACCAAGACCCAATTAATTTCCCTCTAACAACACTCTCCTGGCGGAACTCGGCTTCACCCTAAACAAATTCTCTTTTGACTCCTTCACATTCTCCAAATTAAAGGTGTAGCCATGGGTACTCCCATGGGCCCCAGTTTGCTAGCCTTTTTGTCGGTTATGTCGAACAGTCCCTTGTTTCAGGCGTACATGGGACACTATCCTCCAACTCTCCTCTACATCAACTACTGAGTTGGGGCTGCCTCCTACACCCATACAGAACTCGTGGATTTCATTAACTTCACCCTAACTTACATCCTGCCCTCAAATTCACCTGGACTATCTCTAACACCTCGTGTGTAGGAAAGAGCTGCAAATTCTGGTTTAAATCAAAGGTAGACACAAAATGCTGGAGTAACTCAGTGTGTCAGGCAGAATCTCTGGAGAGAAGGAATGGGTGATGTTTCAGGTCGAGACCCTTCAGACATCTCTAATACCTTGCTCCCTTTTCTTGATACCTGTCTCCATCACAGGGGACAAACTACCGACTGACATCAATTATAAGCCTACCAACTCCCACAGTTATCTGGACTACATGTCCTCCACCCTGCCTCTTGCAAAGACACTATTCCCTGCTCTCTATTCCTCCATCTCCATTGCATCTGCTCCCAAATTTAGACTTTTCATTTTAGGACATCCAAGATGTCTTTCTTTAGTAAACGTGGCTCTTCCCCCCCCCCCCCCCCACTAGATGGGTCCCTCACACACTTTTGTGTCCCGTGGTTCTGCTCTTGCTCCCCCTCCCCTCAGATGGAACAAGGACAGAGTTTCCCTGGTCCTCTCCTTTCACCCCACTGGCCACAGCATCCAACATATCAGATGCATCATTACGTCATCTCCAACATGATCCCACCATCTTCCCATCACCACCCTTTTCCGCCTTCTGCAGAAACCACTCCCTCCACAACGCCTTGTTTCACTCATCCCTTCCCATCCAATCCACCCCCTCGCCAGGGGTACTTTCCCCTGCAACCGCAGGTGATGTAACACCTATCCCTATACCTCCTGCCTCCATCCAGGGACCCCAGTGGCTCTTCCAGGTGAGACCGAGGTTCACAAGCACCTCCCTTAACCTCATCTACAGCATCTAGTGTCCCCGATGTGGCCGCCTGTACATCAGCGAAACCAAACGTAGATGGCAACTACTTGTTGAACACATGCTCTGGATCTGGATCTCTCTGAGAGACCCCACCAGATCTCTCGGTTGCTAACCATGTTAACCCCCCCCCCCCTCCCCCTTCCCATTCTTAGAATAAAGGGGAGGTCATTTAAGACTGAGGTGAGAAAAAACTTTTTCACCCAGAGAGTTGTGAATTTATGGAATTCCCTGCCACAGAGGGCAGTGAAGGCCAATTCACTGGATGAATTTAAGAGAGTTAGATAGAGTTCTAGGGGCTAGTGGAGTCAAGGGATATGGGGAGAAGGCAGACACGGGTTATTGATAGCGGACGATCAGCCATGATCACAATGAATGACGGTGCTGGCTCGAAGGGCCGAATGGCATCCCCTGCACCTATTTTCTATGTTTCTATTCCCATTCACACACTGACCTTTCTGTCCTGGGCCTCCTCATTTGAGAACCAGTAGATTGTGCCTGAGGCAAGTGTTTCTAATTGGGTGGAAAATGGTCAGAAGATAAATCTGGGGGGAGAGAAGGCTTTGTGGAAAATACTGGGGTGTGGAAAAACACCAGCGTGAGGTCGGAGAAGACTAATATGTTGTTTGGCAGAGTGGATGAGGGAAAAACCTAAGGATCACTAATACATGTTCAGGGAGGGAAGAGAAGAACATTCAGTTCAGTGCAATGGCAGGGGGTAGGAGCAAGAATTCCAAATAATTAACTTACGGAGCAAACAAGACAATTTCTTACGAATGCCCAATGATAGATGCCCTGGAAAACATGATCCCAGCTCTCCATGAAGTGCATTATGACATGCATCACCGGGAGAAACAGATAGTGTAGTTGCAGGGGTACTGGTGCCAGGATGTCGCAAACTAAATTTTCAGAATATTGAGAAACAATAGACAACAGACAATAGGTGCAGGAGTAGGCCATTCGGCCCTTCGAGCCAGCACCACCATTCATTGTGATCATGGCTGATCATCCTCAATCAGTTCCTGCCTTCTCCCCATATCCCTTGACTCCGCTATCTTTAAGAGCTCTATCTAACTCTCTCTTGAAAGCACCCAGAGGCAGAGAATTCCACAGATTCACAAATCTCTGGGTGAAAACGTTTTTCCTCATCTCCGTTCTAAATGGAGAACCCCTTATTCTTAAACTGTGGCCCCTGGCTCTAGACTCCTCCAACATCGGGAACATGTTTCCTGCCTCTAGCGTGTCCAAACCGTTAATAATCTTATATGTTTTAATAAGATCCTCTCTCATCCTTCTCGATTCCACTGGAAACAAGCCCAGTTGCTCCATTCTATCAACATATGACAGTCCCGCCATCCCAGGAACCTCATGAACCTATGCTGCACTCCCTCAATAACAACCCAGAAATGGATGCGAGCATGTTTCATTTTTGAATTGGTGGAGGTGAGATGATAAGAGTATTAAGCAATTAATTTTTCAGATTAATAGAATTAAATGTATGGGGTCTCGCATGCATTTAGCAAAATTAAGCAAAGACAAATTTCCCTCCTGCTGTTTCACGCAGTAATTGCCTACTTTACTTTGCCTTCTGTTACCATTCCCGTGAGGATTAATTGAACACAATCAAGTATTTCTTTAACTCCATAACTAGCAATTTCACTTTTGGCAATTCAAAAACAGTTTGAACACCAATAGCACTTTTTCAATCGATTTGTTCTCTGTCAATTAATATACATAAAGAGTAATTTATTTATTTTTAAATACTATTCCATCTAATATATCTATTTGAGGTTTGGATATTAGAAGAATTTTCTTGGGTCCAAAAATATTCTGGATTATTTAATAATTTGTTTTTATATTTCCAAGTATGAAAGATTGCAACGGTATTCCCATTCATGGTAAAACAGTTCATTATAAGGAGGAACATATTAATCAAGGCATGGAATGTAACTGACAAAACAAATTCAGAGTTTATGGCAATTTTATTTTTGGTTCTTTTGGAAATATAATAATTTTCCTCCTTTTTCTTCCTTTTGTTGTTTCTTTCTTTCATTTCACTGAACTGCTCAGAGGGAGTATGTTGTGCATATGTTTCAAGGCCACAGCCACTTTGCCACAACCTATTAGGGAGATTGAAATACTTTACAATTCTAAAAGTGACATACCACCTCCATTTTAGTCATGGGCCTCCCATTGTAAACTTTACTAGCAGCCAAGGCTGTTTCTCAGTAAAATTGAACATAAAGCGCCATTGTGGGTTAGAGGAATCAAACGGCTATAGATGTTACAATGAACTTTTTTTCTGTTAGGAACTTTGGATAGCTCGGAAGGTGGACGCTCAGCCCATAGGAGGATTGATTGGGGTTGGGGGGGTTTGGGAGGGTGGAGAGCGATATGAAGGTTTGAATTAGGTTTTCTTTGAAATTATAGGGGAGAGGGTACAAAGGTGTCAGATTTACCAATGCTAGGGTACCAATCTGGTATTGCATAATGAAAACTTACTGACCCAATAATGCTTAACAATGCTCACTTCGAGGGCAAATTTCCTTTGAACAAGAAAAGTCGTATCAAAAATGGTGTAATGTTGTGGAAATTGCATCAGATGCACATGTATGACATGCCCATGAACTGCCAAAGAGCCCAGGTGCAAAGCAACTTGGTAATGGTCATTACGGCATTTCATTACATGCCAATTTGAAATAAGCAGCATTACCCAATCTAATTTCATGATCATTGCCTCTTGATGACACCCTCACTAACGTGCCAGGTAATAATACACTTTACCTGAATAAACATTTCCCATTCAGAATTGAGCTTTTCCAATAGCTGATTACTTACACACCTATTTCTCCCACTATTCTAACGTAACATGGTGAATTACATTTCTTGACACAATAAGCATTGTCTAAATAGTAGTGCAGCCCCTCAAAATGATGAATTTTAAATTGATCACCCTCTGCACACGTACTGTTTTTCTTCCTTCCACTGACACTGTTTCAGGGCCTATTTTGTCAATTTGTCACTTTGCTTTTCTTAAATCAGGACTATGACTTTGTGTCAATAATCATTTCCCTGAGAATGCTCGCAGATTTTTTCACCCTAGCAATTTGAGGAATGGTTTTTAGATATAGGATGTGTAGTCCTAGCCAGACTTGCTGCCCAGCAGAAGTGCTAACATTGCACCAGGAAGTCAGCACATGAATGTATAGGAGTAATCCCCAGTAGATAGACTTAGAGCACAAAGAATATTGCGGTCACAGAGAATTTAAAGAGGAACTGAAATCAATGGCTTCCTTGTATGACCTGAGAGGATTCCTACTCTTCCTGGCTCAGAATGAGTTAAACTTTAAAGAAATTAAATTTGAAAGAATGCAGTTCCCCACCCTCTCTCTTTCCCCCATACCCAAATACAGATTGAAAGGCCCATAAAGGTTGACTCTCAAACAGACCAACAATATACCAAATATATAAAAGTTATTTGAATCAATTGACCTTGAGGAGGAAACAAGAGTGCCTTTTTAAATGTTGGTTAATCTTGTGCCTGATTTGTACATAAGCATCCAGGCTGCAGAATAATATTGATTCAGTACTTCCATGGACTCCACATCATTATTTTTTTCTTAATGTTAAGCAATTTAAAAGGCATATATTTTTGGCCCAAGAGCTACAAATTAAAATGTTGAATTGTTCATTGTTACAGTGTTATAAGCTTTAGATATGCTGGGGAAAATCATTATGTATAAAACTTTATATGATAATGTATAACTCCAGCAAAGAGGAGGAAAAATGGGCTGAAGTCAATACACTCCACACCCGTCAAGTTGTCACATCAGAGGCAATTCACTCTGCACAAATTGTCTGCTACAAAATTTCTTCATGTTGACAATTCATGACGGCTTCTTATAAGTACAGTCTTTAACACTGAGAGATTAATTGGCAATTCGGTATAAGATCCTTTCCAATAGAATTCTTCAGTGCCATTTTAGAATTCACTTACTAAGTGGCAAATTGGAGTACTCAGATGCACAAGCACAAAAAGGCCCAAATTATTGGGGGAATTTTTTAATTGGTCTAACTACACCTGAATTGTGTGAAGTAATAATGTAAAAGTTAACATTTTTTCATACTTTTTTTGAAGGGAATGTATTGTGAAATTATGTATTTTTTCCAGTTAATTTGAATGACAGCTACATAGTTTTAATTATTTAAACACTTATGAGGAGGATGTGATTTTGAATAACGTTCAATTATGTAAATATATATTTCTTGCTGTGATTTTGTGAGAAATGTTTTATGAAATCTTTCAATATATCATGACCTTTATAAATTGGTTAAAGCAAACCAATAGTGTGCGTGTGAAAGGTTTGTACTGTGTACTGTTCAATGACAGGAACTTTTTGTAAACAAGAATATGAAATCTTACAGTGTGTTCTTATATGTAGACAAGCAACTAGTATATATTGAAAACACTTGTGTAGAAACTTTTTCTTAATATTTCAAACTTGAACTCAGGCTAGCTTTTCTTGTCGTGTTTCTATAAGCTGTGGCTTGTCTGTAAAATCAATTAAAAAATTGATTTTTGTTTTTCTTGTTTTATTAAATATTTCATGTTGCATTTTTCCACCTCAAAATTCTTCACAACACAATGAATTAAGCCTATCCCTGAAGGAGCTCATGTGTGGAACAACCTGTGAACTTCTCTTCCTTCCCTCTCTAATTCCTGAGAATTAGATGTTTTCATAGAACTCCACATGACTATCATATTACATTTACCAACAGAGAACAGAATAATAAGGAGAAAGTCATCATCATTCTCCCTGTGGGTTTCCACCAGGTGCTCCAGTTTCCTCCCCACATCGCAAAAACATGCAGGCGTGTAGGTTAGTTGGCCTCTGAAAATTGCCCCTAGTGTGTAGGGAGTGGATGGAAATGTAGGATAACATAGAACTAGTGAAACGGGGGATCAGTGGTCAGTGTTGTCTAGGTGGACTGAAGGGCCTGTTTCCATGCTGTATCTTTCAATCAATCAATGATGCATTTTTGCCACTTTCTCTGAATAAGATAACGTGCTTCATTGTTGCTTATGACTCTTACCAAAGCAAGTATGAACATTTAGTTGAGACTACTCTAGCAGATTCTAGGAATTTTCAGAAAAGAGAAAAAAGCAACAATATACCAAATATATAAAAGTTATTTGAATCAATTGACCTTGAGGAGAAAACAAGAGTGCCTTTTAAACGTTCGTTAATTTTGTGTCTGAGTTGTACACAAGCATCTAGGAAAAAAAGTCTAAAATCAGGTGTAATATTTTATTTACAGGTAGATGTTTTTCTTTCTTTAATGGATGTTTATATGTGCAGTGCCAGCTAGAAGGTGTTTGGTGAGCAAATCACTGGAGAGCCAATTTTGTGAAACTGAGAAGGGACGTAGTATGAGCAAATGTAAGAAACAGAGCTGGAGTATGTAATAAATCTTGAGTACGCCCACCGTACAGCAAGGTCATGCCTGATCCAAATTTTATCTTAAAAAGGTGATCTGGAAACGAGGATTAAGCAAAACATTGGCAGATTTCCCAAGCAAAAGGTATTTTGGGGAAAAACTGAGTCTATTCCAGAGCAGAACAAATATGGGATATACAAAACTAAAGGTTTCTGGGTGACATATTAAATTGTGTTTAAAATTTAATAGAAGAGAAAGTTTATAGTGAGGAGCCCATTTTAAAGACATTTTGAAGGGCTTAAAGAATGCGATAAGATTATTGGATTGTTTATTAACATAGAAACATAGAAATTAAGTGCAGGAGTAGGCCATTCAGCCCTTCGAGCCTGTACCGCCATTCAATATGATCATGGCTGATCATCCAACTCAGTATCCCGTACCTGCCTTCTCTCCATACCCTCTGATCCCCTTAGCCACAAGGGCCACATCCAACTCACTCTTAAATATAGCCAATGAACTGGCCTCAACTACCCTCTGTGGCAGAGAGTTCCAGAGACTCACCACTCTCTGTGTGAAAAAAGTCTTTCTCATCTCGGTCTTAAAGGATTTCCCCCTTATCCTTAAGCTGTGACCCCTTGTCCTGGACTTCCCCAACATCGGGAACAATCTTCCTGCATCTAGCCTGTCCAACCCCTTAAGAATTTTGTAAGTTTCTATAAGATCCCCTCTCAATCTCCTAAATTCCAGAGAGTATAAACCGAGTCTATCCAATCTTTCTTCATAAGACAGTCCTGACATCCCAGGAATCAGTCTGGTGAACCTTCTCTGCACTCCCTCTATGGCAATAATGTCCTTCCTCAGATTTGGAGACCAAAACTGTACGCAATACTCCAGGTGTGGTCTCACCAAGACCCAGTACAACTGAAGTAGAACCTCCCTGCTCCTGTACTCAAATCCTTTTGCTATGAAAGCTAACATACCATTCGCTTTTTTCACTGCCTGCTGCACCTGCATGCCTACTTTCAATGACTGGTGTACCATGACACCCAGGTCTCGCTGCATCTCCCCTTTTCCTAATCGGCCACCATTTAAATAATAGTCTGCTTTCCTGTTTTTGCCACCAAAGTGGATAA
This sequence comes from Okamejei kenojei, assembly GCA_035221665.1. Classification (NCBI taxonomy): domain Eukaryota; kingdom Metazoa; phylum Chordata; class Chondrichthyes; order Rajiformes; family Rajidae; genus Okamejei; species Okamejei kenojei. The sequence goes on from CM069133.1 coordinate 98,444,064, forward strand.
CCTCACATTTATCCACATTATACTGCATCTGCCAAACATTTGCCCACTCACCCAGCCTATCCAAGTCACCTGGCAGTCTCCTAGCATCCTCCTCACAGCGAACACTGCCCCCCAGCTTAGTGTCATCCGCAAACTTGGAGATATTGCCTTCAATTCCCTCATCCAGATCATTAATATATATTGTAAATAGCTGGGGTCCCAGCACTGAGCCCTGCGGTACCCCACTAGTTACTGCCTGCCATTGTGAAAAGGACCCGTTTACTCCTACTCTTTGCTTCCTGTTTGCCAGCCAGTTCTCTATCCACATCAATACTGAACCCCTAATACCGTATGCTTTAAGTTTGTATACTAATCTCTTATGTGGGACCTTGTCGAAAGCCTTCTGGAAGTCCAGATATACCACATCCACTGGTTCTCCCTTATCCACGCTACTAGTTACATCCTCGAAAAATTCCACAAGATTCGTCAGACATGATTTACCTTTTGTAAATCCATGCTGACTTTGTCCAATGATTTCACCACTTTCCAAATGCGCTGCTATCCCATCTTTAATAACTGACTCTAGCAGTTTCCCCACCACCGATGTTAGACTAACTGGTCTGTAATTCCCCGTTTTCTCTCTCCCTCCCTTCTTAAAAAGAGGGGTTACATTTGCTACCCGCCAATCCTCAGGAACTACTCCAGAATCTAAAGAGTTTTGAAAGATTATCACTAATGCATCCACTATTTCCTGAGCTACTTCCTTAAGTACTCTGGGATGCAGCCTATCTGGCCCTGGGGATTTATCGGCCTTACCAAAGTAGTTATTCAATTGGTCCGCCATATCCTTGTTCCCCATGATCAACTCACCTGTTTCTGACTGCAAGGGACCTACATTTGTTTTAACTAACCTCTTTCTCCTCACATATCTATAAAAACTTTGGCAGTCAGTTTTTATGTTCCCTGCCAGTTTTTTTTCATAATCTATTTTTCCTTTCCTAATTAAGCCCTTTGTCCTCCTCTGCTGGTCTCTGAATTTCTCCCAGTCCTCTGGTATGCTGCTTTTTCTGGCTACTTTGTACGCATCATCCTTTGCTTTGATACTATCCCTGATTTCCCTTGTTATCCACGGATGCACTACCTTCCCCGATTTATTCTTTTGCCAAACTGGGATGAACAATTTTTGTAGTTCATCCATGCAGTCTTTAAATGTCTTCCATTGTATATCCACCGTCAACCCTTTTAGAATTAATTGCCAGTCAATCTTGGCCAATTCACGTCTCATACCCTCAAAGTTACCTTTCTTTAAGTTCAGAACCATTGTTTCTGAATTAACAATGTCACTCTCCATCCTAATGAAGAACTCAACCATATTATGGTCACTCTTGCCCAAGGGGGCACGTACAACAAGACGGCTAATTACCCCTTCCTCATTACTCAAAACCCAGTCTAAAATAGCCTGCTCTCTCGTTGGTTCCTCTACATGTTGATTTAGATAACTATCCCGCATACATTCCAAAAAATCCTCTTCCTCAGCACCCCTGCCAATTTGATTAACCCAATCTATATGTAGATTGAAGTCACCCATTATAACTGTTTTGCCTTTGTCGCACGCATTTCTAATTTCCTGTTTGATACCATCCCCAACTTCTCTGCTACTGTTAGGTGGCCTGTACACAACACCCACCAGCGTTTTCTGCCCCTTAACAATAGACAATCTGCCAATACCCACCAATCATAATTTGAATATGAGTGGTGCCAGATGAAAGTGGTACAGATTTGTTAAGGGGAAATTATGTTGGAATAACTGGACTGGGGTTCAATGAACTGGCAGTGAAGATAGACAAAGGTAATAAGGCAGATAATGTGCATAAACATACACTCAGACGCCAATTGATAAACTACCCCATGGCTGCCATTTGAAAAGTAAAAGCTTTATAATATTCAGAGAATTGTGGTGATTTGTGCCAGGTTAAGGGCCTGTCCCATTTTCACAACCTAATTCGCGACCTCTGCCGAGTTTGCCTTTGACTCCTACTCGCAGCATAGTCTTCATGAGGTTGTAGGTAGATCGTTGGTAGGTTGTGATGTTAGTCGTAGGTACTCGTGGCATCAAGTAGGTTGGGGCGTTTTTTGAACATGATGAAAAATGTCCACGAGTAAAAAAGGTTGTGAAAGTGGGACAAGCCCTTTAACTGGAAAGGAAGGCCTCCTGAAATGCTGCTCCACCAAAGTGATCACTACAGTTTGCCCTGTTTGCAACATTTCTGCTAATTACTGCAGTAAAAATTGATATTTCTGCAGTACTGAACTCTACACCCTGTGTGACAACAAAACAAAATTTTCCCCAGAAACAATTCAACAATGTAGCATCTCGGTTACTTTCATGCTGCAGTTTAAGAGGAATCACAGAAAGATACAATCTTCATCGGTGTCTGAGTCTTTTAAGAAGCTTTAAATTTGTCTCACACACTACACATTCCCAGGTCCTTTCAAGTATTTATCAGATCCATTCTGGCAGTTATTAATTAACTGCTTCCACCCATTCTGATGGCCCATTGTAGGTCACTTTGGGGGTACACAAAAGGCTGGAAAAACTCAGCGGGTGCAGCAGCATCTAAGGAGCGAAGGAGATAGGCGACATTTCGGGTCGAGACCCTTCTTCAGACTGGTCAGGGATCAGGGAAACGAGAGAGATATAGACGGTGATGTGGAGAGATAAAGAACAATGAATGAAAGATATGCAAAAAAGTATCGATGATAAATGGAACAAGCCATCGTAAGCTGTAGTGTGAAAATGAGAAGCTAGTGCAACTACGGTGGGGGAGAGTTAGAGAGAGAGGGAATGCCAGGGCCCGAGGGCTGAGGGAGAGGTGGGAAGAAGAGGAGACAGCAAGGGTTAACAGAATTGAGAAAATTCAATGTTCAAGCCCAAAGGATGCAGACTCCCCAAGCGGAATATGAGGTGCTGTTCCTCCAACTTGCGGTGTTGTTCACTCTGGCCGTGGAGGAGGCCCAGGACCGAGAGGTCTGATACGGAATGAGAGGGGGAGTTGAAGTGCTGAGCCACCGGGAGGTCGGGTTGGTTAATGCGGACCGAGCGGAGGTGTTCGGCGAAACCAAGTAGCAAATAAACTCTTCAAATAGCCTCCGCTTGGTCTCACCGATATAGATCATCTGGCATCAGGAGCAGCGGATGCAGTAGATGAGGTTGGAGGAGGTGCAGGTGAATCTTTGTCGGACCTGGAAGGACTGCTTGGGTCCCTGAAAGGAGTGGAGGGAGGAGGTGAAGGGACAAGTGTAGCATCTCTTGCGGTTGCAAAGGAAAGTGCCCGGGGAAGTGGTAGAACAGGAGGGAAGGGAAGAATTGACAAGGGAGTTGCGGAAGGCAGACGGGGGGAGATGGGAAGATGTGGCGAGTGGAGGGGTCACGTTGGAGGTGGCGAAACTGGCGGAGGACTATGTTGTATTTGCCGGCTGGTGGGGTGAAAGGTGAGGACCAGGGGGACTCTGGCCTTGTTGCGAGTGGGGGAATGGGGAGAAAGGGCAGTGTTGCGGGGTATGGAGGAGCCTCATCTATAGTGGGGGAGGGGAATCCCCGTTCTCTGAAGAATGAGGACATTTGTGATGACCTGGTGTGGAACACCTCATCCTGGGAGCAGATGCGGCGTAGACGGAGGAATTGGGAATAGGGGATGGAGTCCTTACAGGAAGCAGCGTGGGAGGAAGAGTAGTCCAGGTAGCTGTGGGAGTAAGTTGGTTTGTAGTGGATGTCAGTCAGGAGTGTATCACCTGCAATAGAAATGGTGGGGTCAAGGAATGGTAGGGAAATGTCGGAAATGGTCCAAGTGTATTTGAGTGCCGGATGGAAGTTGGTGGTGAAATGGATGAAGTCAGTCAGTTGTGTGTGGGTGCAGGAGGTGACACCAAAGCAGTCGTCGATGTAACGGAGGTAGAGGTTGGGGATGGGGCCCTGGTACGCCAAGAACAAGAATTGTTCGACGTACCCGACAAAGAGGCAAGCATAGCTGGGGCCCATGCGTGTGCCCATAGCTACGCCTTGTGTTTGGAGGAGATCACTTTGGGTTTATTTGCTACTTGCTCAATATCATTGGTGTTTGATTTGTGACGTATATGAACGCATTCGCGTCTTAATCCTGTTTTAAGGATTGATAAAGGTATTGTTATCGGCTTATTGTCACGTACCGAGATTCAGCTTTTGTTTGCAAGCCATCCAATCAAATTAGATACTATACATCAAGCCATACACAAATATAACAGGTAGAGCAAAGAGAAAAATACCAGTGCAGAATATAGTTCTTCAGCATTGTTCTTCAACCGTTCCAGAGAAAATGTCCAATGATGTAGGTTAGATCAAGACTATACCCTAGTTTCAGGAAGAACCGTTCAGAAGTCTTATAACCGAGGAGAAAAAGCTGTTCTCGGTGTGCTTTTCTTGTGTTGTGCCTTCAATGGTGTGGGTCCTGGACAGATTGGTGATAATATTTAGATTGTAGATAATGCGTAGATACATACAATCAAAAGCTAATTGATAAATCCCCTCTACCTCGTTTGAAAAATGAAAATAGCTTCTGCACAATAACTGGTTCCTTATCCCTGGTACCATTTTAGGATTTTTTTCTGCACCTTGCCGAAGGTGAGGGTAGAAATTATATGACCAATTCTAACTGACTATAGCCTGTCAGTAGCTCTTGAAGGCTCCAAGGTTACAGAAGTTTAATGATGAGCTTATTAGGACTTATGGTGTTGAAGGCCGAGCTGTAGTCAATGTGAATAGCATTCTATTCATGTTATAATCAAGGTGACACAAAGCTGAATGTACTGCAAGAGAGATAGTGGCCATGGAGACCTATTTTTTCTTGTATGCAAATTGCAAGGAGTCTAGATTATCCAGAAAACAGATGCATTTGTGAGCCATTACCAATCATTCAAGTTAACACATTACAGTTGCTGTTAGAGCTATTGTGTGATAGTCATTGAAACAGGTCGCTTTATTTTTTGGAGGGACTGGAATGATGAAGGTTTCCTTGAAACATGCGGACAGTAGATTGTTGAAGTCAGTAATGGAAATGGGTTTTAGGAACTAGGGGTATGCTCAGGTCCATGAGGCTGAGGTTGGGAAGGAAGGGGTGGGGGATAGACGCTATATGCCCCCTGTGATATTTTTTTTTGTAATATGGTAAATTTCACAGCCATTTTTAGCCTATATGCACTGGGTATGATGATTACATACTCTTTGTATCAGTAACTCAGTCAAATAAAGATAGGTATAACAAATATATATTTTGGTAAAATAATGTTTTTTTCAGATTCATAAATTTATTGAGAATAATAATAGTGTACAGTTTACAACTTTGCATATCTTGCTATATGTAGTATATATATACAATGATCAGCCAATAATAATAGTGTACAGTTTACAACTTCACAAATCTAGCTATATGTAGTATATACGTACGATGATCAGCCAATATATAAATGTATGTACAATCTACATTTCTGAAATTTCTACTTAAAATAATGTGCATCGTGTACCATTCATAGAAACACAGAAACACAGAAACATAGAAATTAGGTGCAGGAGCAGGCCATTCGGCCCTTCGAGCCTGCACCGCCATTCAATATGATCATGGCTGATCATCCAACTCAATATCCTGTACATGCCTTCTCTCCATACCCTCTGATCCCTTCAGCCACAAGGGCCACATCCAACTCCCTCTTAAATATGGCCAACGAACTGGCCTCAATTACCTTCTGTGGCAGAGAAATCCACAGATTCACCACTCTCTGTGTGAAAAACGATTTTCTCATCTCGGTCCTAAAAGACTTTCCCCTCATCCTTAAACTGTGACCCCTTGTCCTGGACTTCCCCAACATCGGGAACAATCTTCCTGCATCTAGCCTGTCCAACCCCTTAAGAATTTTGTAAGTCTCTATGAGATCACCCCTCAATCTTCTAAATTCCAGCGAGTACAAGCCGAGTCTATCCAGTCTTTCTTCATATGGAAGTCGTGCCATCCCAGGAATCAGTACCTTCTCTGTACTCCCTCTATGGCAAGAATGTCTTTCCTCAAATTAGGAGACCAAAACTGTACGCAATACTCCAGGTGTGGCCTCACCAAGACCCTATACAACTGCAGTAGAACCTCCCTGCTCTTGTACTCAAATCCTTTTCCTATGAATGCCAACATACCATACACCTCCCCTTTCTTTCTGCATGAAAGGAAGAGGTGGAGCCAGTGGGCTGAGGGAGAGCTGAGATGGGGAGCAGAAAGTAAGTAAGGACTACCTAAAATTTGAGAAGTCAATGTTCATACCGCTGGGGTCCAAACTGCCCATGCGAAATATAAGGTGCTGCTCCTCCAATTTACGGTGGTCCTCACTTTGGCCATGGAGGAGGCCCAGGACAGAAGGTCGGATTCAGAATGGAAGGGGGAGTTGAAGTGCTGAGCCACCGGGAGATTAGGTTGATTGTTGCTAACCGAGCAGAGGTGTTTGGCGAAGCGATCGCCAAGCCTACGCTTGGTCTCACCGATGTAGAGCAGCTGACATCTAGACCAGCAAATGCAATAGATGAGGTTGGAGGAGGTGCACAAGCCACACAAAGGGGAGAAACATGCTGATGCTTTTGCTATTTCAAGAGAGTTGATATATAGTGAAACGTTTTGTGTATAAAGTCGTGTGTATAGTGAAAAGTTTTGTTTTACATGCTCTCCAAACAGATCAGTAAGTACGTTTATTGGCCAAGTATTCACATACAAGGAATTTGCCTTGGCGCTCCGCCCACAAGTAACAACATGACATACAGTGACAGTTACGAATGACTCAGAAAACACTAAACATTAATAATAATAAAACATTAATGATAAAACACCATTGATCAAGCATGTGAACCAACAAAATACGAGATCAAAGGGACGCTACAGATTTTTGGCTGTTGAGTAGAGCAACTACTCGTGGATAAAAAACTGTTGTTATGTCTGGCTGTGGCAGCTTTGACAATCCGGAGTCACCTTCCAGAGGAAAGTGATTCAAAGAGTTTGTGGCCAGGATGAGAGAGGTCAGAGATGATCATGCCTGCTCGCTTCCTTGTCCTTGCACAGTTCATCAATGGAGGGAAGGTTGCAGCCATTAATCTTCTCTGCTGATCGGACAATTCGCAGCAGCCTCCAGGTGTCGTGCTTGGTGGCTGAGCCAAACCAGACCATGATGGTGAAGGTGAGGACAAAACCTACAATGGCCGTGTAGAATTGGACCATCAATGCCTGGGGTACATTGTGCTTCCTCAGCTGCCGTAGGAAGTACATCCTCTGTTGTGCCTTATTGACTGTGGAGTCGATGGTAGCCCCACACTTAAGGTCCTTGGAGATGATGGCTCCCAGGAACTTAAAAGACTTCACAGATGTGACTGTGGTGTTGTTGATGGTGAGTGGGGTGAGGGGAGGGGGAGCTCTCCTAAAGTCTACAATCAATTCCACTGTCTTAAGAGCATTGAGATCTAGGTTGCTGCTACGGCACCAGGACGCCAGCTGTGACACTTCCTGTCTGTAGGCAGATTCCTCCCCATCCTGGATCAGTCCAATCAGGGTTGTGTCGTCCGTAAACTTGAGAAGCTTGACAGAGGTGTCTGTGGAGGTGCAGTCATTGGTGTAGAGAGAGTAGAGGAGAGGAGAGAGCACGCAGCCTGGAGGTGCTCCAATGCTGAGTGTTTGCGGGTCCGAGATGTGCTTTCCCTGCCTCACATGCTGCTTCCTGTCTGTTAGGAAGTTGGTGATCCACTGACGGAGGGGTTAATGCACTGTCAACTCGGAAAGTTTGGAGTGTAGTAGCTCTGGCACAATGGTGTTGAATGCAGAGCTAAAATCAACAAACAGGATCCTCGCATCGGTCCCCAGGCGGTCTAGGTGCTGTAGGATGAAGTGCAGGCCCAGGTTGACTGCATCATCCACAGGTCTGTTGGCCCGATATGCAAACTGCAGAGGGTCCAGCAAGGAGTTTGTGATATTTTTCAGCTTGGCCAGCACAAGCCTTTCGAGTGTCTTCATAACTACAGAGGTCAGTGCAACAGGCCTGTAGTCATTAAGACCAGTAATCCTTGCCTTTTTGGGTACAGGGACAATAGTGGAGACTTTGATGCAGGCAGAGACAGTACATGTTTGCAGGGACTTGTTAAAAATGTCCGTATAGTTTATCAGATTTACTGCTTAAAGTAACTGAAAATGCATTGACTTGGAGGGAGAAGACAGAATCTGAGAATCGTGGGCTTCATGAGGGTAAAGAAGGAAATAAAGATCTCCGTGACTTTGCTGCAGACTTATTAAAAACTGTCTTGAATTTAGACCAAAAGCCCTTATTAGGGCAGGCACACAGAGTTCTTGGACGTCGCTCGGACCCAAACACCCCACCCCCCAGGAAGCTGATAGTGAAGGTCCAATACGATCACGTGTTGGAGGATATCATGAAAAAAATTGCTGGCACAAGAAATCTTATGTTTGATGGAGACAAAATAAGCATATTTCGAGATTACCCTGCAGAGGTGGTCAGAAGGAGAGCGTTATTCAACGAGACAAGAGGGATTCTAAAGAAGATAGACAACTTGAAATATGGATTGCTGTACCCTGCAAGAGTGCGAGTCACTTATCTGCAGAAGGAACATTTTTTCAATGATCGCAAAAAAGCACTGGCATATGCCCAGAAGATTGTGGGTTCGAGAGAGGATTGAATATGCTGAGAACAAATGAAACTTTAATTTGTTATATTCAAGGACTATTGAAAGTTGATAACGATAATCGTGCTGTCCCTCCTGTTAGGGACAAATTTTTTAAATATTTAGTACTAATTTTTACTAACAATTACTAATCATCAAAACACTTGTTATTATTATTGAAATAATTAGTTAAAAATATGATGTTAAATATAAAAAAACAACAAATAAAAAGTTATAATTTAGATATATTAATTGGAATTTGTGATGTTCACCCTTTATCTACATTAGACTAACACTTGATTAATAACTAACTAAGAGAGTAATTGTCTCTCACTATATGATTACCAATACTCTGGTCCAAAATAGTTTTAATATAATCCCGTAAATTACTCATATTCAAATTTTTCTTGTGAGCATGGAGCTAGGAATAATTTTTTTTTAATCTACGGAAGTCTTTAGATGGACAGCCACGTTAGTGTGGCTAGCACTAACTACACTAAATTTAGATGTAATTTCTTTTCACGTTATAAATTTTCTATTTTTTTACTTTTTTTTTTTTTTACTTAATTATTATATTAATCTTGAATTTATTTACAAATATTATTTGTGGAGATGTGTCCGTGAGGAGGATTTATATGAATTAGATTTACACTCGTCTGTCCAGTGTTCGGGTGGAAGGTCAGGTCTACGATGCTGACCTATCTGCTCTTTTATAGACCACCCTAAAAGCAAGATGCAAGACGTAAATAGAAAAAAACGGGGGTCAAGGAATTAAGTTTTGTAGTTGGAATGTCAAGTGAGTTAATGAGCCAATCAAGAGAGGTAAGGTATTAGCACACTTAAAATCACTCAAAGCAGATATAACGTTTCTTCAAGGGACTCACCTTAAAAAAGACACACAACATAGATTGAAAGCAAAATGGATAGCTGAAACATATCACTCTTCATTTTCCCATAAGGCCAGAGGTGTCGCAATTTTAATTCGTAAAGGTATATCTTGTAAACACATATCAACTATAGCGGACATCAATGGTAGATATATTGTACTAGTGGGTGAATTATATTTAAAAAAAGTGATTTTTCTCAATGTTTATGGACGAAATTTTGATAATCCAATGTTTTTTAAGAATATACTTAATACTATTCCGGAGCTCACACAACATAATTTGATAATTGGTGGAGATTTAAATTGTACATTAGATTCCTATCTCGATAGATCAACAAGACAAAGAAAAGCAAAATCCAAATCAAGTGAATTATTAAACTCATATATTAATACCACCAATATCAAGGATGTTTGGAGAATTGAAAATCCATCCGGAAGGGAATACTCGTTTTACTCTTCAGTACATAAAACTTATTCAAGGATAGACTACTTTTTAGTAGATTCTAAACTCATCCCATTTATTTATAATTTGAAATATCATAATATTATAATTTCGGATCATGCTTCTTTAACATTTATGATCAAACTAAGTGGTATGACTGACAAGCAGATACAATGGAGACTTAATCCTCAAATTTTAAATGATAAAGCATGCTATGACTATCTTATCAAACAAATAAATATGTTTTTTGAGACAAATGACTGCCCTGAAATTTCTGCCTCCCTTCTTTGGGAAACATTTAAAGCGAGGAGCGTTAATCTCCGCACAAGCCTATCGTAATAAAGAGAACCGCGCCAAACAACTGGTGTGGGAACTGGAAATAAGGCAATTAGATATGGAAAATGCAATCGCGCCTTCTATAATAATACATAATAAAATTGCTGTACTCAAATATAAGTTAAACCAAATATACTCAGACCAATTTATAAAATTTTATCAAAAGACTAAACAGTTACACTTTGAATTTGGTGATAAACCACAAAAATTAAAGCACGCCAACTCCAGAAACAGGAAGGGGAAAAAACAATATATAAAATTAAATCAGATACGGGAGAAATATTAACACTACCCAAGGATATTAATGATAGATTCTCTCAACACTATCAAACACTTTATTCAACCAAAACGGCAGGGGGTTCTGTAGGAATGGAATTATTCTTACAGAATTGTAACCTTACTGGTTTAGATTTGAAAGAGAGGGAATTATTAGGGGCCGAAATATCAGTAAAAGATATTGAGGAATCTATTAATTCTTTAAAAAATGGAAAGGCCGCTGGACCAGATGGTTTAAATAGTGAATTTTATAAAAAATTTCATGACTTGATCTCGCCACGCCTACAGACATTATATATTCAAGCATTCATGCAACAGAAACTCCCAGAAACTTTAAATGAATCTACTATAATATTCCAAAAACGGATAAGGAACTTGAAGATCCAGGTTCATATAGAGCAATTGTTCTATTAAACGTCGATCAGAAAATTTTAACCAAAATTTTAGCACACAGATTAAGCTTAGTGATTTATAAATTAATACACCCCGATCAAACTGGCTTTATTCCAAAACGTTATTCATATTATAATCTGAGACGATTATTCAACATTATATACTCAAATCAAATAGCTAATGAAGACTTATCAGTCATCTCGCTAGACGCTAAGAAAGCATTCGATCAAATTGAATGGCCCTATTTATTTTCGGTGATGGAAAAATTTCAATTAGGTGAGAAGTTTTGTACATGGGTTAAGCTTTTATATACCAATCCAACAGCCAGAATAATGACAAATCAAATGTTATCAATAAAAAATGATTTATCCGGTGGCGCTATGGAGCAGTAAGCCACAGCACCAGCCAGCTCCGCAAAAATTTTTTCAAAAAACGGGGATTTAAACAGATTTAAAAGTACTTACCGATCGACTGCTTTCACTGTCTGCCGCCTCAACACCGACGGTACCGGCTGACGTCATCAGCCCTGCGACGAATTATGACGGCACGGAGCCCTACCGAGAAAACGAAGGGTAAAAAAAACCCGGGCGAGACCGGGAGAAGGCCTGGGAGAAGCCTCGGACTCGAGTAGGGCCAGCTCCGTGGAAGACGTTTCCAGGAAAGCAGACACAGGAGGTGAGGACTTGAGAATTTTTATTTCTCATCAGATGGCTGATTTAAAACGTGAGTTCAAGGCAGAAATGAAAGATATAAAGAAAGAAATGAAAGTAATACAGGAAGATATAAAGGAAGAAATATCTCAAATTAATAATCAGATGGACTTGATGAAAAAATCAATGGTGTGAATTTCAAAAAGATACAAAGACGCAAATTGATAATAAGTTCAAGAAAGAATCAGAAATATTGAAGAATGAAATCATTGATATGATTAATAACCTGGAACGCAAGATGGAGGGTAAACTTGAAAATGTTAAAAAAGACTTTAAACATAAAGATTGACCCTATTGCAAAAGTGGTCGAACAACAAGTTGATGGCATTAAAAACCTTGAAAAGATAGCGGAGGCTAGTACTGTGTCTACAGCAAAGCTGATAACAGAACAAGAACGTCTACTGGAGTTGTTATCCAAAGTAACAGATAAATGCACGCAGCTGGAAGGCTATCAAAGAAGGCAGAACTTGAGGATTGCAGGGATTCCTGAAGGTTTAGAGAAACACGAAGACACTCGAGAATTCACTGCTAAATTACTGCAAGCTGTTTTATCTTTGGATGATATGCCTGTTTTAGCTCGTGCACACCGAGTCGGCAGAAGACAGACCAGTACAAACGCCCCCCCAAGACAAATCATTGTCAAGTTACAATATGATTTCACCCTCGAGGACATTATGCGAAGAGCCTCGAGAACAAAGAATCTGATGTTTCAAGGACAAAGAATCAGTATCTATCGAGACTATCCCCCAGAGGTTGCCAGAAAACGAAAAGCGTTTAACGAAGCCAAAAACCTTATGAGGGGTGTAGAAAACTTGAGATACGGTCTGAATTACCCCGCCATCTTAAGAGTTACTTATAACAACGTGGAACACTTTTTCAAGACTCCAACAGAAGCAATGGAATTTGCAAAGCAGTTTGACACTTGAAAACCATCTACAAGCAAATATACTGCCTTTTTCTATTTTTAAAGACCTAGTACGGTCTCTTAACATTTTATGAAACTTTATACGACAACATGGAATTAGAAGAAATCAGAAGGAATGGACAATGTCGTATGGAACGAAATGTTTTCCCGGATTGGAAGAAGCTCACCGAACATTGACAATTATTCATAATATACAACTAACATAAACAAATAACACACCTACTAAAATTATAACGCGGTTTTATTATTACTATGACTGTTATTAACCAAGACTCTGCACCATCGCTAATTAATACTACTAATAATTAATATCTTATGTCCTGTTACATATGGGGATATCCCTCCCTCAATATATTTCTCCCTTTTTTAATAATGACTTCTATTTTTTGTATTTAAAAAAAAAAAAAAAATTTCTTTAACTGTGGCTTTATAATTGGATTTTTTTTTAAACTAACCTTAGATATATATACTTTTATGATGTTTAATATCACTCTTTTCATTTCTTTAATACTATATCCCCGTTAAAATATTACTATGGAATAATAATTCCTTAAAATTAGGAGCTGGCTAAATTAATAACATCAATGCCGGAAGCCTTTAGATTAATGGCCAACACTACTTGGCTTTCACAAACTACAAATATTTTATTTGTAGTTCTTCTATTCTTTATACACCTTTCTAAGCTTTTTATTCACTTCTCATTATGTTTTTATGTTTACTATATCTTTCAGTTTGAATGGAGCTATATACTGGAACAATGGAGATACACTCGTGAAGCACATAAGAGAGATCTAAAATTCATCTACTCGGTGTTCGGGTGTAAGGTTAAGTCTACTGCGCGGACCCTTGGACCCTATTCTAGATTCCCACAAATCTAAAATGCAGGATTTAAAAAGAAATATGGGGAACGAGGGATTAACCTTTTGCAGTTGGAATGTTAAAGGTATCAATGAACCAATAAAAAGAGGAAAAATATTGACACACTTAAAGGCAATGAAAGCTGATGTAATTTACATTCAAGAAACTCACCTAAAGAAAGACGCTGAAAATAGGCTGAAAGCTAAATGGATAGATAAAATATACCACTCTTCCTTTACACACAAATCAAGAGGCGTAGCAATATTATTTCGTAAAGGTACTTTATTTAAGCATATATCTACTATATCTGATAAAGATGGCAGATACATTATTGTAATAGGAGAAATAAATAGGGAAAAAATGATTTTTGTTAACATCTATGGTCCAAATTTTGATAGTCCTTTATTCTTTAAGAAAGTACTTAATAATATTCCAGAATTAACACACTACAATTTGATAATTGGAGGAGATTTTAATTGTACATTAGACCCTTATTTAGATAGATCTTCAAAACAAAGGAAAACTAAATCGCACTCTAGTGATTTATTAAACGCATACATTCAAACATCTAACATTAAAGATGTTTGGAGAACAGAAAATCCTACTGGTCGAGAATATTCCTTCTACTCGCCAGTACATAAAACCTATTCAAGAATAGATTACTTCCTAGTAGATGCAAAGCTTATCTCACTTACTTACGAATCCAAATATCATAATATTATAATTTCAGATCACGCACCATTAACATTTAAAATTAAAATAAATGGTAAAAACAGGAAATCTAGGACAATGGAAACTTAATCCACAAATTTTAAAAAATAAAACAACTCAGGAATACATCATAACTCAGATTAAGATGTTTTTTGAAATAAATGATCAACCAGAAATATCTCGCTCTTTATTATGGGAAACATTTAAAGCATATCTTCGAGGAATTATGATTTCTTCACAAGCATTCCATAATAAGAAGATTCGGAAGGAACAACATGACTTAGAAAGGGAGATCAAACAATTAGATATACAGAATGCAACAAAAATCAGATATAATAATACATAATAAAATTGTAACATTGAAGTATAAATTAAATAAAATATATACTGATCAAGTTTTAAAATACTACCAACATACTAAACAATTGTTGTTTGAATTTGGAGACAAACCACAAAAACTATTGGCTCGACAATTAAGGAAAATTGAAGCGGAAAAAATTATACATAGGATTAAATCACAAAACGGTGAATTATTAATACAACCCAAGGATATTAATGAAAGATTTATGCAATATTATAAAAATTTGTATACTGGTAACACAACAGTAAATAAAACAGAAATAGATGCCTTTTTAAATGTATGTAACTTAAAAGAATTAGATTTACAAAATAGAGAATTTTTAAATGCCGATATTTCAATAAAAGAAATCCAAGAATCTATTAAATCTTTAAAAAATGGTAAAACTCCAGGACCAGATGGTATAGGCTCGGAATTTTATAAAATTTTTCATGCCCAAATGGTCCCATATTTAAAATCATTATATGAACAGATATATATACAAGAGAAATTACCAGACACATTGAACGAATCTATTATAACACTTATACCCAAAATAAATAAAGATTTGGATGATCCAGGATCGTATAGAGCAATTGCTTTATTAAATACCGATCAAAAAATTTTAACAAAAATTCTTGCACAAAGACTAAGCAAAATTGTTAATGAATTAATTCATCCTGATCAAACAGGATTTATACCTAAAAGATATTCTTCATATAATTTAAGACGGTTATTCAATATTATATACTCGAAAAGAAGTGATAAAAAAGACTTAGTAGTCATCTCGTTGGATGCAGAAAAAGCTTTTGACCAGGTGGAATGGCCTTATCTATTTTCGGTGATGGAAGCCTTTAAGCTTGGTGATAAGTTTACTACTTGGATTAAATTATTATACGCAAATCCAACAGCTAGAATAATAACAAATTATATGTTATCAACTAAGTTTAGTTTATCTCGAGGTTGTAGACAAGGCTGTCCTTTATCACCATTACTGTTTGCGTTAGCAATCGAACCCCTTGCTCAAAGGGTAAGACTACATCCAGAAATATATGGATACGATACTAAAGATACTAAGAATAAAATCTCGTTATATGCGGACGATATATTACTTTATATTACAAAACCGGAAATAAGTATCTGTAATTTGTTAAAACTAATAACGGAATTTGGTTTAATTTCAGGATATAGCATCAATTGGAATAAAAGTGAACTTATGCCAATAACCATGAATAATTTACAGATATTACAACAATTTCCTTTCAAGATAACAAATGAAAATATTAAATATCTTGGTATTTTTGTTACAAAAAGATTTGACTCTTTATTTAAATCTAATTTCCCGTTATTATTGAATAAATTAAATAAAAATATCTTATATTGGAAAAGCTTACCTATCTCAATGTTAGGTAAAATAAACGCAATAAAAATGATTTTCCTCCCACAATTATTATATTTATTTCAATCAATCCCGATATATCTTTCTAAAAATTTCTTTAAAAAAGTAGACTCAATAGTCACTAACTTTATTTGGGACTACAAAAAATCATAGAATAAATAAAAAACATTTATGTAAAGCTAAAATAAACGGGGGCTTAGCTTTACCAAATTTTATGTTCTATTATTGGGCAGTTAATATTAGAAATATGAATTTTTGGTTAGGAGAAATAGATAATAAACCAAATTGGTTAAAAATGGAAAGAGAAGACTGTTTTCCATTTGAAATTAGCTCTATAATATTTGCTAATATTAATGTACCTAAGAAAACTTATAGTGAAAATCTGATAATAGAAAGTGGAATACGTATTTGGAAACAAATAAAGAAAACACTAAAACTAAAATTTATACCGCTAGCTCTTACAATTGCCAATAATTTTACGTTTAAACCGTCAATGATGGATAAAGCTTTTATACAATGGAAAAATAAAAGGAATTCTAAACATAGGGGATCTTTATAAGGATAATTCATTTCTTTCATTTCAAGAATTACAACAAAATTACGGGCTTCATAATAATGAATATTTCAGATATTTACAAATCAGAAACTATATTTCCGCAAATACACAAGAACTTAGAAATAGAAAGAGTGAAATTTTAGATGAATGCTTGAATAAACACCCAAATACAGAAAAAATGATATCATACATTTATAATATTTTGTTGGAAAGTGATATCCCATCATCGGAAATACATAGACAGCGCTGGGAAAATGAACTAAGTCAAATAATAAGTCCAGAAATATGGGAAGAAAGCCTACAACATATACATTATTGCTCTTTAAACGCTAAACATGCACTTATACAGTTTAAAATCTTACATAGATTACATTATTCTAAATCTAAACTACATAATATATTTCCAAAACTATCACCTATATGTGATAAATGTCAAATCATGGAAGCAACTCTGTCACACTCATTTACTAATTGTACGAAGATTTTACAATATTGGAATGAAATATTCAAAATAATCTCGAAAGTTATTAATATTACTATGATTTATGACCCAAAGTTAATCATACTTGGAATACCGGAAATGGAACAAATAATTACAAGGAATCATAGAACTTTTATCGACTATTCTTTAATAATTGGGAAAAAATTAATATTAAAATTTTGGAAAGGCCCTGTATCCCCAACAATTAAAATGTGGAATACAGAAATGACGGAGACACTTCACTTGGAGAGATTGAGACTTGTCCTCATGGACAGGTTAGATCTCTTCAAGGAGATATGGTCTCCCTATATTAAATATCTACAGGGTCACAACGGTTCGGCGCAGGGACTTGACTGAGGCCTGAATATCTGAGTGGATGAAGAAATACACATAACAAATCATGAATGTATCTCCAAGATTGGATTACTTAGTAATACTTCAATCTCCATCAAACTTTTCACACTTTCTTTTCTATTTTCTATTCCTTTTTTCTATCTTTCTATCTTTAATTAAGGAAAAAATTATAGAAACATACTATATAAATTTTTAATATGTACACACTTATTTCTGTTTGTATGAAAAAGATTATAGATGTCTTAAAACTTGTAATTATATAAAACTATGTACTTTCAATTATACAATAACTATGAAATATAAAATTAACAATAATACAAACATTATTAATATTTTGATAACATTATGAATATTAAAAAAATGTTGTTTAAGATTGGGTACTACGTAGTTAAATTAGTGGGGATTTCTATTTGGTAATTAGAAGAATATCTATGATTTGAGAAATCTAAGTGTATTACTTATATTAGGAATATACTACATATACTCCCAATTATATAAAATAAATAATAACGGAATGTATAATGGATAATACTACAATTATCATAAATAGTACTAATTAATAATCAATACGTTATAATTTTACACATTGTATAAATCTCAATGTCGTATAAGAGTGTACTTGGTATATACTGTTTCTACAATAAAAAAATATTTAAAAAAAAAAAAATAAAAAAATTAAAAAAAATGATTTATCTAAAGGTTGTAGACAAGGATGCCCGTTATCACCGTTACTAATCGCCCTTGTTATAGAACCATTAGCAGAAAGAATTCGAGCTCATCCAGAAATATATGGGTATAATACTAAAAATACAGTTAATAAAATTTCTCTATATGCAGATGATGTATTACTATATATTACAAATCCAGAAATTGGTATCCCTAAATCTTATAACTCAATTTGGTTTATTCTCGGGATATAGAATCAACTGGAAGAAGAGCGAGATTATGCCAATAATGGAACCTAATTAATTTATTTTAAAAGGTAATTGCAACAATCACCTTTTAAAATAGTGAATGAAAAATTTAAATACTTAGGAATCTATGTGACCAAGAAATATACTTCTTTATTTAAATCAAATTTCGTGCCTTTACTTAATAAATTGCATAAGAATATTCAATATTGGAAAACGCTTCCTATTTCAATGCTCGGTAAAATTAATGCAATTAAAATGATTTTACTTCCTCAACTTCTATACCTCTTCCAATCAATTCCAATATACCTCCCTAAAAATTTATTTTTAAAAATTGACTCTATTGTAACAAGTTTTATTTGGAATTATAAGAATCACAGAATAAGTAAAAAACACTTATGTAAATCTAAGACGAATGGAGGATTAGTCTTACCAAATTTCTTATTTTATTTCTGGGCAATGTCAAAAACTTAAATTTCTGGTTGGAAGATATGGATCAACAACCAGACTGGTTAAAGATGGAAAAGGAGAACTGTCTGCCATTTGAAATTGGCCCGATTTTCCTATCCCCTACAAAATTGAATAAAAAGATCTATAGTGAAAACCCAATAATACATAGCGGTATTCGAATTTGGAAACAAATAAAAAAGACATTAAAATTGGATAATTTATCACTTTCGCTCCCCATTGCAAATAACCCTTCATTTAAGCCTTCGGTATTGGATAAAGGCTTTACACAATGGAAAAACTATGGAATTAAAAAGATGGGACATCTTTATAGAAAAGGTGTGTTCCTCTCGTTTCTGGAGGTGCAACAGAATTATGGATTACATTCAAATAATTTTTTTAAGATATTTACAATTGAAAGATTATGTTAAATCACATACACAAGAATACAGAATTAGAGAGCCAGAGATTCTTGATGAATGTTTGAATAAACATCCCAACACAGTCAAATTAATATCATATATTTATAATATTCTGTTAGATAGCGAGAATCCGTCGACGGAATCACATAGACAAGCATGGGAAAATGAATTAGTTCAACCCATAACGAAAGATATTTGGGATGAAAGTCTACAACATATACATCAATGTTCATTAAACGCCAGACATTCTTTAATACAATTTAAAATATTACAAAGATTGCATTATTCTAAAACAAAATTAAATAGAATTTTTCCTAATTTCTCTCCTATCTGCGATAAATGTCAATACTCTGAGGCTAATTTAACCCATACCTTTGTAAATTGCATAAAAATTAAAACATTTTGGATGGATATTTTTAAAATTATTTCCGTAGTGGTTAATATTCAACTGGATCCCGATCCTAAATCAATAATATTGGGCATATCTGAACAATAACTAAACTGACAATAAACCAATGAAATTTCCTGGATTATAGTATAATAACTGGGAAAAAACTAATATTAAAATTTTGGAAAAACCCTGCATCGCCTACAATTAAAATGTGGATTATGGAGATGTCGGAGACCTTAAATCTGGAAAAAAATAGATTTGTCTTAATTGACAAACCAGAATTATTTATTAGAATATGATCGCCGTATGATTTACCAAATACGGATAAATATAGACAAGCATGGGAAAATGAACTAGGTCAAGTAATCAGTAGAGAAGTATGGAATGAAAGTTTACAATATATACATCATTGTTCATTAAATGCTAGACACTCCTTGATACAATTTAAAGTTATACATAGATTACATCTCTCAAAGTCCAAATTAAATAGAATTTTCTCAAATGTGTCCGCAATATGTGATAAGTGTCAACAATTAGAAGCTAATTTAACGCATTCATTCACAAAATGTATAAAAATCACTAATTTTTGGATAGAAATTTTTAAAATAATCTCAATTGTAGTTAATGCAAAGTTGATTCCAGACTTAAAACTAATTATATTGGGAATACTGGAAACAAATCAGATATTAACAACACAACAAATAATTTTTATCGGTTATAGTTTGATAATTGGTAAAAAATTAATACTAAGATTTTGGAAAGGTCCTACTTCCCCCACAACTAAAATGTGGATTACAGAAATGTCGGAGACATTACACTTGGAACGATTAAGGCTTGCCCTGATGGACAGGCTGGACCAGTTCAGAGGAATATGGTCTCTATTTATTGAATATTTAAAGGGTCAAGATGGTCCGGTTCGAAGCCATGACGGAGGCCTGAATGGATGAAGAATTATAGACAATAGATCATAAATATATCTCCATTGAAGAATATCTTGTTTAATATTCCACTCAATCAGTTTATCTCCCTTTTTTTTTTCCTTTTCTTTTTCTCTTTTTTATTTCCTACTGCTATAAAATAAAAAAGAAAATTATAGAAGTACAAATAAGATTGATTGTTAATTTTAAAATAATATTAAGAATGTATGTGACGTTAATATTTTCTTTTGTTTTAATTGGATTTTATATTTCTTCTTAATATGTAATTACTTCTAATAAAAATATCTTACAAAAAAAGAATATGATCGCCGTTCATAGATCATTTGAAGGGGTAGAATGGGCCAGCGCTGAGGCTTGATGGAAGCTTGAACCCAGGACTAGACGAATAGTTTTGTTTTCTTACCTACGGACCTATCTCCTCTGTTGTATTATGGATAGTTTATTTTATGTTTCTAAGTTTGTTTTTTTTCTTTTTGTTCATTTTTTCTATCTATTTAAAAAAAAATGTCTGTATTGACCGGTGCAGTTGTTTGGCACAGAGCTTAAGAGTAGAGGGGGAAACATTGTCAGGTCCTGGAGATTTCCGGCTCTTTTGTCCTCTGAAAAGCCTCTCCACCTCCTCTATTTTTATTGTTGATATTGGATAAGTTATGTTGTGCAGCACAGAGGGTGTGGGTGATTGGGTGTGAAGTGGTGATTGGAGGGGGGTGGGTGTAGAAAGGCCCAGTCTCTACAGACTGAGGTCAAGCTGTGAGTGGGTGTGAAGTGTTGGTTGGGGTGGGAAATGGTCCAGTCTTTTCATACTGGATTCTTGCCTTAAGTAGGTGTGAAGTGGTGAATGGGAAGTAGAGGGTGCAGGGTCCATTCTTTGTAGACTGGGGTCTGGCTGTGTTGGTTGGGAAGGGGGGGAGGGGGTACCAGGGTTACATTTCTGATTTTCAAACCTGCAGTAAAACTCATTCAGGTCGTTGGTCAGCTGACGATTGTCCAAAGAGCGGAGGGGTTTCCACTTGTAGCTGGTAATTTCTTGCAAGCCCTTCCAAACTGAAGAAGAGTCACTAGCTGAGAACTTGCTCCTCACGATGTCAGAGTACCTTTCCTTGGCAGCTCTGATTCCTCTTCTCAGCTTGTACTTGGCCTGCCTGTGGAGGTCTGCATCCCCGTTCCTGTAGGCCTCCTCTTTAGACTGTCAGAGCTGTCTGAGTTATGCAGTGAACCAGGGCTTGTTGTTGAACCATGTCCGAGACTTAGTTGGAATGCAACTGTCCTCGCACAAGCTGACATATGATGATACAGTGTCTGTATAGTCATCAAGGCTTGTAGTTGCTTCCCTGAACACATTCCAATCTGTGCAGTCAAAGCAGGATTGTAGGTTCTCAATGCCCTCGCTTGTCCACCTTTTCGTTGTTCTGACCACAGGCTTAGCAGCTTTTAGTTTCTGCCCGTAGGTTGGAATAAGGTGAACTATGCAATGATCAGAGAGACCCAGACCCGCCCGGGGAATAGAGCGATATGCGTTCTTAATTGCGATATAACAGTGATTGAGTGTTCTCTCCCCTCTTGTGGGGCAGCTAACATGAAGTCTGTATTTTGGAAGGTCACGGCTGAGGTTAGCTTTGTTAAAGTCCCCCAAACAATGACCATGAAGTCCAGGAAGTCACTCTCTACCCTCATTACCTGGTCAGCGAGTTGCATTTGCACCTCACGTACGCAGGCTTGGGGGGGAATGTAAACTCCAGCGAGAATAAAGGAGTTAAATTCCATTGGCGAGTAGAAGGGTTTGCAGTTTATAAAAAGTTTATCAGATATACTATATGTAAATTCAATCAGGTCAAACTCAAGTACAATAGGTAGACCAAATGGAAACATATAAAATACAGAACATAATTCTCAGCATTGGAATTCATTAGTTCCATAGACATGTCCATTGTCCCCAATGGGCTAAACGTGAATCGGACAGTACCCTAGCTTATGGAAAGACTATTCAGAAGCGTGACATCACAAGGGTAGAAGCTGGTCCCGAGTGCAGTGGTGCGCACTTTCAAGCTTCTGTACCTTCTGCTGGATGGGATCAGCGAGAAGAAGGAATGGCTGAGGTGGCCATTATATCACAGGTCTTTGATTCTGTTGGCTGCCTTACTGAGGCAGTGTGAAGTGTAGATGGAGTCAATGGTGGGAAGGCTGGTTTGTGTGACGGACTGAGGTATATTTACAACGCTTCACAATTTCTTGCAATTTTTGGGCAGAGCTGTTCCCAAACCAAACTGATGCAACCTAACAATGTGTTTTCTATGATGCATCTGTAGTCGTTTGTAAGGGTAATTTGAGACATGCTGCATTTTCTTAATCTCCTCAGGAAGAAGTCTCTTTGTGTGCCTTCTTGACTGTTGTATGAATGTGGTTAGACACAAAAAGCTGGAGTAACTCAGTGGGCCAGCCAGCATCTCTGGAGAGAAGGAATGGGTGACGCTTCGGGTCAAGACCCTTTAGACACATATCAATGTGGTTGGTTTACGACAGATCATAAATGATATTAAGATCAAAGAGCTCTCAACCATTTCCACTTCGGCACCTTTGACACTGATTGGGGCATGTGCTCCAGCATGGATGGTATCTAGACCGCCAATAAGATAGTGGACGTGAATTTTGTCGATAGATAAAAGGGAGGCCATTTTATTCCAGATCAGAGGTAAAGAATTAGTCTAAAACGAACACACCAATGCATCCTGAAGAATTAACCAAAAAGCAGTTGTGGCCGACTTTCCCCCTATGTGAGGATTCCGTAAGGGCCACATAAAAATGGAGAAACTCTCAGATTGTAAAGCAGGGCCAGGTAAGTTAGGGTTGAGCCATGTGTCAGTGAAACAAAAAAACAAGCACTTCCTGATCTTCCTTTGAAACATAGAAACATAGAAATTAGGTGCAGGAGTAGGCCATTCGGCCCTTCGAGCCTGCACCGCCACTCAATATGATCATGGCTGATCATCCAACTCAGTATCCCGTACCTGCCTTCTCTCCATACCCCCTGATCCCCTTAGCCACAAGGGCCACATCTAACTCCCTCTTAAATATAGCCAATGAACTGGCCTCAACTACCCTCTGTGGCAGAGAGTTCCAGAGACTCACCACTCTCTGTGTGAAAAAAGTATTTCTCATCTCGGTCTTAAAGGATTTCCCCCTTATCCTTAAGCTGTGACCCCTTGTCCTGGACTTCCCCAACACCGGGAACAATCTTCCTGCATCTAGCCTGTCCAACCCCTTAAGAATTTTGTAAGTTTCTATAAGATCCCCTCTCAATCTCCTATATTCTAGAGAGTATAAACCGAGTCTATCCAGTCTTTCTTCATAAGACAGTCCTGACATCCCAGGAATCAGTCTGGTGAACCTTCTCTGCACTCCCTCTATGGCAATAATGTCCTTCCTCAGATTTGGAGACCAGAACTGTATGCAATACTCCAGGTGTGGTCTCACCAAGACCCTATACAACCGAAGTAGAACCTCCCTGCTCCTATACTCAAATCCTTTTGCTATGAAAAGTAACATACCATTCGCTTTCTTCACTGCCTGCTGCACCTGCATGCCTACTTTCAATGACTGGTGTACCATGACACCCAGGTCTCGCTGCATCTCCCCTTTTCCTAATCGGCCACCATTTAGATAATAGTCTGCTTTCCTGTTTTTGCCACCAAAGTGGATAACCTCACATTTATCCACATTATACTGCATCTGCCAAACATTTGCCCACTCACCCAGCCTATCCAAGTCACCTTGCAGTCTCCTAGCATCCACCTCACAGCTAACACTGCCCCCCAGCTTCATGTCATCCGGAAACTTGGAGATATTGCCTTCAATTCCCTCATCCAGATCATTAATATATATTGTAAATAGCTGGGGTCCCAGGAGTGAGCCTTGCGGTACCCCACTAGTCACTGCCTGCCATTGTAAAAAGGACCCGTTTACTCCTACTCTTTGCTTCCTGTCTGCCAGCCAGTTCTCTATCCACATCAATACTCAACCCCCAATGCCGTATGCTTTAAGTTTGTATACTAATCTCTTATGTGGGACCTTGTCGAAAGCCTTCTGGAAGTCCAGATATACCACATCCACTGGTTCTCCCTTATCCACGCTACTAGTTACATCCTCGAAAAATTCCACAAGATTCGTCAGACATGATTTACCTTTCGTAAATCCATGCTGACTTTGTCCAATGATTTCACCACTTTCCAAATGTGCTGCTATCCCATCTTTAACCATATAACAATTTACAGCACGGAAACAGGCCCTCTCGGCCCTTCCAGTCCGTGCCGACCATTTGTTTTCCCCTAGTCCCACCTACCTGCATTCAGACCATACCCCTCCATTCCCTTCACGTCCATATACCTATCCACTTTACTCTTAAATGTTAAAATCGATCCTGCCTCCACCACTTCTGCTGGAAGCTGATTCCACACAGCCACCACCCTCTGAGTAAAGAAGTTCCCCCTCACGTTACCCCGAAACCTCTGTCCCTTAATTCTCATGTCATGCCCTCTTGTTTGAATATTCCCAACCCACAATGGGAAAAACGTATCCACGTCAACTCTGTCTATCCCTTTCATCATTTTAAAGACCTCAATCAAGTCCCCCCCTTAACCTTCTGCGCTCCAAAGAATAAAGACCTAACTTGTTCAACCTTTCTCTGTAACATAGTTGCTGGAACCCTGGCAACATTCTAGTAAATCTCCTCTGTACTCTCTCTATTTTGTTGACATCCTTCCTATAACTAGGCGACCAAAATTGTACACCATACTCCAGAATTGGTATAACCAATGCCTTGTACAATTTTAACATTACTTCCCTACTCCTATATTCAATGCTCTGATTTATAAAGGCTAGCACACCATAGGCTTTCTTTACCACCCTATCTACATGCAATTCCACCTTATAGCGACTTATAGGGAACTATGCACAGTTATTCCTAGATCCCTCTGTTCCACAGCATTCCTCAATTCCCTACCATTTACCATGTACGTCCTATTTTGATTTGTCCTTTAATAACTGACTCTAGCAGTTTCCCCACTACCGATGTTAGACTAACTGGTCTGTAATTCCCCGTTTTCTCTCTCTCTCTCCCTTCTTAAAAAGAGGGGTTACATTTGCTACCCGCCAATCCTCAGTTACTACTCCAGAATCTAAAGAGTATTGAAAGATTATCACTAATGCATCCACTATTTCCGAAGCTACTTCCTTAAGTACTTGGGATGCAGCCTATCTGGCCCTGGGGATTTATCGGCCTTTAATCCATTCAATTTACCCAACACCACTTCCCGACTAACCTGGATTTCACTCAATTCCTCCTTTGACCCGTGGTCCCCTGCTATTTCCGGCAGATTATTTATGTCTTCCTTAGTGAGGACAGAATCAAAGTAGTTATTCAATTGGTCCGCCATATCCTTGTTCCCCATGATCAACACACCTGTTTCTGACTGCAAGGGACCTACATTTGTTTTAACTAATCTCTTTCTCTGCACATATCTATAAAAACTTTTGCCAGGATATTGGTTCCCCTCGGGTTCAAGTGCAACCCGTCCTTTTTGTACAGGTCACACCTTCCCCAAAAGAGGTCCCAATGATCCAGAAACTTGAATCTCTGCGCTCTGCACCAGTCCTTTAGCCACGCATTTATCCTCCACCTTGCTCCATTCCTACTCTCACTGTCGCGTGGTACAGGCAGTAATCCTGAGATTGTTACCTTTGCGGTCCTTCTCCTTAACACTCTTCCTAACTCACTACAAAACTAGAGGAATTCAATGGATCAGGCAGCATCTATGGTGGAAATGGGTCGGAACCCTTCTTCAGACTGATGAATTCAGAATGAAAGTGTTTCACTGTATATAAGCAAATGTGACAATAATCAATCAATAAAGATGTAACATTTTCTCTTGTGCCCAAGAAAGATAAGGATGGAGGAAATGATGAAACCCTGCCTGGATCTTTTCTATCATCAGTCGCTATAAGTGCTACTTCACCTGACACAGTGACAGGGAAGGGAGAGCAGTTTGAACAAATGCAGCATTTCCTTTCTTCAGCAGTTTCTCGCAATCCCGGATTACTTGCTTCCAGTCCAGTTCTGTGTGTTCTGGAATGCTGATGAGGCCGATGTGGGACTAATAGGGTGGAGCAGGGGGCACATCCTTTCCACCATTCATACAGAGCTTCTAAATGCTTCCTGTAAATTTATTTTAGGTTCTCAGTGCCACCCCAATAGCTCCTCCACTTTGATGAACATGGAGTTGTGTAGTATAGAAAAAGGCTCTCTGGCTCATTGCATCTACACGGACCATCTATCCTGGTTTTATTTATGCTGACCATTTATCCTGCTACTACATGGAGAGCTGGGTTTGGAGTGAGGTTAAAGATGAGAAGCCAGGCAGGGAAATATTGCAATGGTCAACAAAATCAAAATACACTGGATGCAGGAAATCTGAAGTAAAAGGACAACATTTTAGAAAAAATTAGTATGCCCAAAAGCCTGGGAAAAAATACCAGAGTTAATGTTATTGCCAAAAGATCCTGTGTAACAAAAAGATATGATTCTTTATTTAAATCTAATTTCCCACCCCTATTGAATAAACTACTTAAGAATATCCTATATTGGAATTTCTATATTACCTATTTCAATGCTAGGTAGAATTAATGCGATAAAAATGATTTTTCATCCGCAATTAATATACCTGTTTCAACTGATCCCGATATATCTTCCTAAAAAAATTTTTAAGAAAGTGGACTCTATAGTTACCAACTTTATTTGGGATTATAAGATCCATAGAATAAATAAAAAATATCTATGTAAATCAAAAATGAATGGAGGTTTTGCATTGCCTAATTTTATGTTTTATTATTGGGCAGTTAATCTTAAAAATATGAATTTTTGGTTGGAAGAAGTAGATAAACAACCAAACTGGTTAAAAATGGAAAAGGAAGATTGTTCACCTTTTGAAATTAGCTCGATTTTATTTGCTAATACTAAAATACATTAAAAAAAGTTATAGAGGAAATCCAATAATAGAAAGTGGCATACGTATTTGGAAACAATTAAAGAAAACATTAAAATTAGAAAGTATACCACTGGCTCTTCCCATTGCAAATAACGTCACTTTTAAACCTTCAACGATGGATAAATGTTTTTTTAAATAGAAGAACTATGGAATAAATAAGACGGGTGATCTCCACAGGGAAAGTTTATTCCGTTCATTTCAGGAATTACAACAACATCACGGATTACACTCAAAAGAATACTTTACATAGAAACATAGAAACATAGAAATTAGGTGCAGGAGTAGGCCATTCAGCCCTTCGAGCCTGCACCGCCATTCAATATGATCATGGCTGATCATCCAACTCAGTATCCCGTACCTGCCTTCTCTCCATACCCTCTGATCCCCTTAGCCACAAGGGCCACATCCAACTCACTCTTAAATATAGCCAATGAACTGGCCTCAACTACCCTCTGTGGCAGAGAGTTCCAGAGACTCACCACTCTCTGTGTGAAAAAAGTCTTTCTCATCTCGGTCTTAAAGGATTTCCCCCTTATCCTTAAGCTGTGACCCCTTGTCCTGGACTTCCCCAACATCGGGAACAATCTTCCTGCATCTAGCCTGTCCAACTTTAGATATTTACAAATTATGGACTATGTTAAATCAAACACACAGGATTTTAGAAATAGAAAGACAGAAATTTTAGATGAATGTCTAAATAAATATCCGAATACAGAAAAATTAATATCATATATTTATAATATTTTACTGGAAAATGATTTACTAAAGTCGGAAATATATAGGCAAGCATGGGGAAACGAATTAGGACAAACAATTAGTGTAGAAGTATGGAATGAAAGTTTACAACATGTACATCACTGCTCATTAAATGCCAGACACTCCCTGATACAATTTAAAGTTTTACATAGATTACACTTTTCGAAATCCAAATTAAACAGAATTTTTTCAACTGTTTCTGCTATATGTGATAAATGTCAGCATTTATAAAAATTACTAATTTTTGGATAGAAATTTTTAACATAATCTCGAAAGTAGTTAATGCAAATCTGACTCCAGACTCAAAATTAATCATATTAGGAATAATAGAAACGGATCATCTACTAACAACACAGCAAATATTTTTTATTGGTTATAGTTTAGTAATTGGTAAAAAATGAATACTAAGATTTTGGAAAGGTCCTACATCCCCCACAATCAAAATGTAGATTACAGAAATGTCGGAGACACTTCACCTGGAAAGACTAAGACTTGTCATTTTGGACAAGCTTGATCAATTCAGAGGAATATGGTCTCCATTTATTGAATACTTAAAGGGTCAAGGAGGTCCGGTTCGAGGGCCTGACTGAAGCCTGAATGAAGGAATAGATGAAGAACTATATACAATAGACCTCGCATATATCTCAAATGAAGAATATCTTGCTTTATACTCCACTCATTTTATTGATTTTCTACTATTTTATTTCTTTTTATTATTTCTCTTTACTATTTTCTTTCTGTTATAAAATAATAAAAAATATAGAAGTATAAATAAGAACGACTGTAAACTTAAAAAATATTAAGAATGTATGTGACGAATGATATGCTTTTTCTTTTTTGATTTTATGTTATTCCTTCTTAATATGTATTTACTTCTAATAAAAATATTTTACAAAAAAAAAAAAAAATGTGAAGCCAGGCAGGGAAATATTGCAATGGTCAACAAAATCAAAATACACTGGATGCAGGAAATCTGAAGTAAAAGGACAACATTTTAGAAAAAATCAGCATGCCCAAGAGCCTGGGAAAGAATACCAGAGTTAATGTTATTGCCAAAAGATCCTGTGTCACCAAGATCATTCTGAAAAGGGTCTGTCCCTGTCCCCTCCCCCCCCCACCGCCTCCATGCTGCCAGACTTGTTCAATGTTTATCGTATGTTTCTGTTTTTATTGTTATAGTCATATCTGACTGTGACAAAATGTATGGATAAAAACTATATAGCTATTGTTTAGGGCAGAAGAGACGATGCTACTGAAAGAAGGATCTTATAAAGAGGAAGAGCATGGAAAATCAGGTAGATTGCTGGTTGTGAACAATCTGTTAGGCCTGGTTGGGAGGTTGAGTTCGTAGTCATGAAAACGTAGTGATGAAAAGGTAGTGGTGACAAATTTGCCAGTGTTATGTAAATGAAATCTCGCAAAGAAGTGATGGACCATTCCATTCTAAGGCCACAAGAAAACAATGATTTAAATAAAACAGCAGACCATTTGATTCAGGGAGCTAGACAGTGGAGGCCACATTTATAAGGCACATGACCAGATGAGACCTGTCGAAGTCCATAAAACAGTGTTCATGAACTGCAGTCTGGTCTCTGTCGAAGGATTAGGTTGATCCTCAGCAGTGCAATAGGAGTAAAGTGCTGGAGTAACACAACAGGTCAGACAGCAACTCTGGAAGATATGGAGAGATGACATTTTTGGTTGGGGCCCTTCTTCAGATTGATTGTAATAGGAGGGAGAAAGCTGTAAAAGTAGTGGAGGTGGGACAATATCGAGGACTTGATAGGTGGAGTGGCATTGGGGATGACGACGGGTTTGGCAGTGACCTCACCGACACTCACAGAAAGGTGAACTCCAGTGTTGTACTTTATTTACAGTGGTAAGAAAGTCAGGGATGCTGTCCCTCACTACCAGAGCGCATGTGCAATTAGACAATAGATAATAGGTGCAGGAGTAGGCCATTCGGCCCCTCAATCCAGCACCACCATTCAATGTGATCATGGCTGATTATCCACAATTAGTACCCTATTCCTGCCTTCTCCCCATATCCCCTGACTCTGTTATCTTTAAGAGCCCTATCTAGCTCTCTCTTGTAATTACGCTGGCCATCTCGGCATTTTCCCGATTTCCAGTTTAGTTTATTGTCATGTGTGCCATGACAATAAACCAAAGGATGAGAGGGAATCTTATTGAAACATATAAGATTGTTAAGGGTTTGGACACGCTAGAGGCAGGAAACATGTTCCTGATGTTGGGGGAGTCCAGAATCAAGGGCCACAGTTTAAGAATAAGGAGTAAGCCATTTCGAACGGAGACGAGGAAACACAGAGAGTTGTGAGTCTGTGGAAATCTCTGCCTCAGAGGGTGGTGGAGGCCAGTTCTCTGGATACTTTCAAGAGAGAGCTAGATAGGGCTCTTAAAGATAGCGGAGTCAGGAGATATGGGGAGAAGGCAGGAATGGGGTACTGATAGGGCCATGATCACATTGAATGGTGGTGCTGGCTCGAAGGGCCGAATGGTCTACTCCTGCACCTATTGTCTATTGTCCACACTTAACCATGGTATGTGTTCCATACCATGTGTACCAGATTTTCTACCAATTGGTGGTAGCCGGTGCCATCTTCTTCACAGCCAGTGCCATCTTCTTCGTAGCCGTGTGCTGAGGCAGCAGGGTGAAGTCTGCGTAAGCGAACAGGATCAACTCACTCATCAGAAATGCTGGCTTCGTCCTGAGGGTGGGGTTGGATTCATGGGAGGTGGTCTTGGAGGGGAGGATGCTCCTCAAACTGCAAGGGCATCCTGGACAATACAGCTGTGTGTGTTTTCATATGTGATTCCATCTCCTCGAAAACCCGGCGCGGTAACGGTGAAATTTTTACATATTCCGGTAGAGATTTACCTCATGATTTCAATGATCACCTCATCTGAAAATTTGATTCATTATTTCCCAAGTTGTTTACTAAAATTGTTCACCAATCTCACATATTTTTAAAATCTAACCGCTGACCTCGAAAACCTGACGCGGTAACGGTGAAATGTTTACATATTCCAATATTTACTTCATGATTTCAAAAATCCCCTCATCTGAAAATTTGATTAATTATTTCCTGAGTTTTTGACTAAAATAGATCACCAAACTGGAGTTTTTTTACTAAAATTTTTCACCAAAACGACATATTTTTAAAATCTAACTGCTGAAGCGAGCTGATGATGTCATAATGCCCTTGCTCCTCGCGGCCAGCTGCGCAGAATGTTCAACTCCCAGCCACGAGCTGCGAGTGACGTGGCCGAGCCGCCGCCCCCCCCCCCCCCCCCCCCCGGCTCCGGATTTAAGCCGTTGAGCACGTGATCAAATCGTGCTGCGCGCTCCGCTGGGCTTCTACAACATGGGAGCGGCGGCCGTTATTACGGCGCGACCGCAAACAAGTGCAGTTGAAAAGTGGCCGTCATGCCCGTCACAGTAGAAGACCTCCTCTCCGCCTCCCCCGCCCGATCGACTGTCACGCTGGTGGGTGTGATTACCCTCACGGAAGCCACGATCGGCCGGCCCTCCGCTGTTTTTCACCGTCCGCAAATCACTCCGGGCATCACTCTGGTCCGCGATGGCCGCAGCCTAGCTTCGGCCCGGCGTCTGATGGGGAGGCTTGTGCTCTATAACTTGGGTAGGTGCTGCCTCTACCCCCTCCCCCTCTCTCTCTAGCCCCGCCTCGGGGCAGAAAAAGAGGGGGAAAGAGGCGATGGGTGAGAGAAGGGGGAGGAGGGAGGGGTATAGGGGAGCATGGAGAGGGGGCCCTTCCTCTCTGCCACCCCTCCCTCTCTGCCCCCCTCCCTCTCTGCCCCCCATCTCTCTGACCCCCTTCCTCTCTGTACCCCTCCCTCTCTGGAGAAGGAGAGGGAAGGAGAGCAAGGGGACAAAATAGTGGGAAAGATAAGATGGGGGGAGGGGGAAGGCGAGGGAAGGAGAGGAATGGGACAGAATAGTGGGAAAGATAAGATTGAGGGGGGGGGAAGCAGCTGGATGACCTCAGGGCCATCCGGGAAAACGAGTTTCCTGGACAGGACCTACAGTGAGGTAGTCACACCGAGGATACGGGAAGAACCAAGGTGTGTGTCGGAGAGAAAGTGTAGAAATCATGGATGCAGAAGACCCAGGTGGCTGTGCCTAATGAAAACAGGTAAGCCCTCTTGGGAACTGTCCGGGAAGATGATGTTTCCAGTCCGAGCGGTAGACACGTCGGTGGCTCCAATCCTAGAGATGGGACTCGACCGGTGAGACCGACGTCGGGCAGAGCCATAGTGGCGGGTGACTCCATTGTCCGAGGAGCGGACAGGAGATTCTGTGGCGGCATCAGCGAGGATGGTCTGATGCCTCCCTGGTGCCAGGTTTCAGGATGTTACGAGCTGAATTCAGAACATCCTCGAGAGAGAAGGTGAACAGCCGGCAGAAGTTGTGCACGTAGGCACAAACAACATCGGGAAGAAGAGGAAGGAGGTGATCCATCATGAGTTCAGAGAGTTGGGAAGAGGACTAAAATGCCGGACCTCTAGGGTGGTTATCTCTGGATTGCTTCCAGTACCTTGTGCTAATGAGGACAGGAACAGGGAGAGAGCGGATCAATAGACAATAGACAATAGGTGCAGGAGTTCCGGTGGGCGGTGCGACCCTCGTCGCAGCGGCCTCTGCAGTCCGTCTTTTTTTTAATTTTTTTTGTCCTGTTTGAGTGTAGTTAGTTAGTGTTTTTTTTTAGCTGGATATGGGTGGGGGGTGGGGGAAACTTTTAAAATCTTTTCCCTGTACGGAGGACCTGACCATTCCTCTGTCGGGTCTTCGTTGTCATTGGGGCCAAGCACCGTGAAACGCCCTCCAACCGGACCTGGGGCTCCAGTCACGGAGCATGCAGACCACTCACCATCGTGGAGCTGGCCGAGTTAGGAACGGGAGGAGCTGTGGTGGCGCGCTGCTGCTGCCCGACCCTGGAGATTCGGAGGCTCCAGCTGCAGGCCGGTGGATGGCAACACCGGGAGCTCGAGGGTCCCTGGTGGGAGACCGCTTTTCAGAGCTCCCGCGGCGGCAACTTCTCCTGCCCGAGATGCGGGGTTGAAAATGACCTGGAGCGGAGCCTTACATCGTACGGCGCGGCTTTAATGGCCGCGGGACTTGCTAGCGCCCGCCGGGGGCTCCAACATCAAGACCCGTAGTGGGGCCTTGCATCGCCCGGCACGGCCTTAGTAGACGCGGGACTTATTTACCATCGCCCGCCGGGGGCTTTGATTCTGACATCGGGAAAAGAATGGGAGTGCAGGGGAGAGATAAGACTTTGCCTTCCATCACAGTGAGGAGGAGATTCACTGTGATGGATGTTTGTGTCAATTGTGTTGTGTTCTTTTCTTGTTTATATGACTGCAGAAACTAAATTTCATTTGAACCTCAATGAGGTTCAAATGACAATAAATGGTATTGTATTGAGTAGTCCATTTGGCCCTTTGAACCAGCACTGCCATTCAATGTTGATCATGGCTGTTCATCCCCAATCAGTACCCCGTTCCTGCCTTCTCCCCATACCCCCTGACTCTGCTATTTTTAAGAGCCCTATCTAGTTCTCTCTTGAAAGCATCCAGAGAACCTGCCTCCACCGCCCTCTGAGGCAGAAAATTCCACAGACTCAACACTCTTTGTGAGAAAAAGTGTTTCCTCGTCTCCATTCTAAATGGCTTACTCCTTATTCTTAAACTGTGGCCCCTGGTTCTGAACTCTCCCAACATCGCGAACATGTTTCCTGCCTTTAGTGTGTCCAAGCCCTTAACAATCTTACATGTTTCAATGAGATACCCTCTCATCCTTCTAAACTCCAGAGTGTAGAAGCCCAGCTGCTCCATTCTCTCAGCATGTGACAGTCCCACCATCCCAGAAATTAACCTTGTAAACCTACGCTGCACTCCCTCAATTGCAAGAATGTCCTTCCTCAAATTAGGGGACCAAAACTGCACACAATACTCCAGGTGTGGTCTCACTAGGGCTGGAGAAGGACCTCTTTGCTCCTATATTCGATTCCTTTTGTTATAAAGGCCAACATGCTATTCGCTTTCTTCACTGCCTGCTGTACCTGCATGCTTACTTTCATAGACTGATGTACAAGGACCACCAGATCCCGTTGTACTTCCCCTTTTCCCAACTTGACGCCATTTAGATAGTAATCTGCCTTCCTGTTTTTGCTACCAAAGTGGATAACCTCACATTTATCCGTATTAAACCTGTCCAAGTCACCCTGCATCCTCATAGCATCCTCCTCACAGTTCACACTGCCACCCAGCTTTGTGTCATCTGCAAATTTGCTAATGTTACTTTGAATACCTTCATCCAAATCATTGATGTATATTGTAAATGCTCGGTCCCAGCACCGAGCATTGCGGTACCCCCCTGGTCACTGCTTGTCATTCTGAAAGGGACCTGTTAATCCCTACTCTTTGTTTCCTGTCTGCCAACCACTTCTCTATCCATGTCAGCACTCTACCCCCAATACCATGTGCCCTAATTTTGACCACTAATCTCCTATGTGGGACCTTATCAAATGCTTTCTGAAAGTCCAGGTACACTACATCCACTGGCTCTCCCTTGTCCATTTTCCCAGTTACATCTTCAAATGATCACATAAGATTAATCGAGCATGATTTCCCCTTCGTAAATCCATGCTGACTTGGACCGATCCTGTTACTGCTATCCAAATGTGCGACTATCTCATCTTTTATAATTGACTCCAACATCTTCCCCACCACCGATGTCAGGCTTATAGCCCTGTCTCACGGTGCGAGCTGACTCACGAGGTACCCCGAGTGAAAGACATGTGGTTTTGTACGAGATTCCAAGTATATGATCAAGAGTTTAACCGAGTTCCCACGGGTATGACTATGTTTGACGTTTTCTTGTCATTTCTGCGATGTTCCAAGTTCGTCTCTCGAGTTACCAAGTTCCTCTCCCATGTTACTCTTGAGCCAACCATGAATGAAGGTCTGTTTTAATAAGCAACAGTGTTAAAGAAGACATCTCCATCCTGCAGCTTTGAATTAAAGATCGAATTCAGTGCGGCCGCATCTATTGATGTGACCTACAAAGGGAAAATGCGCACCGTCCAGTGCCAGAGCAGTTATACTTATGATTTGTTTGAAACACACATCACGTAGTTAGAAGACCAGCGGGCGGAGGTTTGCTATATTTTAATTGAATTTACTGCCAGGTCTACACACTGCGGCGAGACGAGAGATGAAATCTTTGAATTTCTCCGTGCCTGCTCGTTCTAAGCAGAATATATTTTTAGTTGCCTTTCAAGTCGGGCTTTGGTTTTATTCCTTGTTTTTGTTTATTCGCACACACTTTTCGTGTGTGAGGGTGTGAGAAGTCCATGCCAGGTGCCGGATGGCTGTTGTTCTTTCACATCAGTTGCACATCAGATTGTTGGGAGACGGAGCTCGGGGTTCGCCTCGAAGGTCAACGATCCCAAGGATTTAGCGTCAGAAACAGCGGGCAGGAGACAATCGCCCGCCATAACGCGAGAGAGATCATGCACTATTGTAGGTCTCCTTTGCATGTCGCTGTTTCTGTCCTTCTCCATCTCATTGTTGGCCCTGTCTGTCACCACCCCCACCCCTCTGCTTCCCGGCCATGCGTGTGACCCCTTCCCTCCCCTCTCCAGCTCGCCGCCCATTGCACCGGGGTGCGGGGGCTTTGCACTGTCTTCACGTCGGCGATGCCAGCAGGTCAGCGCCAGTCGCCCCGGGGCAGATGCTTGGGGGCTCTCTCCCGGGGGGGGTGGGAGTCAGCGGGCACGCCGGCTCTGCCACACCATGGCCACCGCCAACCAAGCCACCAGTCCACGTTCACACTCACGGTAGAACAGGAGCTGAGGACTTCCGGTGGCGCTATGGAGTAGGCAGACTCGCGCCATTTAGCTCCGAAAATCTGAAGAAAAAAACGGGGAAAAAATTGGGACTTACCTGCTCAACATCGCAACCGACTGACTCCAGCAAGCCTGTGACGTCATCAGGCGCGCGACGAAACCAGCGGTATGGTTCCATAACATACCCCCCCCCCCCCCCCACCAAACAGATTAGAAAATCAGTTAGGGCCAAGGAAGTAGGCCCAACCGAAGCCTCGGCCTCAGGTTTAACAGCGTCCCAAGAAGAGATCTCAAGATCTCGCATTAGAAATTTCAAAAATAATGGCAGAATTTAAAAAACTCAAACATGACTTTACAGATGAGTTGAAAACTTAAAAAAAAGAAATGAAAGAAGAAATTAAGAAAGATATCGTTGCTATCGTACAGGAACAACTGAATTCCTGGAAGATTACCATGGAAGAAAATCTAAATAAAAAGATTGATGAGGTAAATGTTAAACTGAATCTGATGTTATCCGTATTTCATTCGAAGCTGAACCCCATCTCTCAGGCACTTGAACAACAACAACAATCCGTAATCGAACTAGAGGAAATCGCTGACACAAGCTCTGAAACTACAAGCAAGCTTCTCCCCGAGAACAAGCGTTTATCGGACTTATTGCATAAAATAACCGAAAAATGCATTGACTTGGAGGGACGACAGAGACGCCAGAATCTAAGAATTATTGGCATCCGGGAAGGAAGAGAGGGGAACCGTGACCTCCGTGAATTTGCTGCAGATCCACTGAAGAAAGTTTTAAATCTGGATCAAGCACCTTTACTTGCTCGGGCACATAGAGCACTGAGACGCCGTCCAGGGGCGGACGCCGCTCCAAGACAACTGATAGTGAAGGTGCAATATGACCATGTCTTGGATGACATGATGAAGAAAATTGTTCGCAGCAGAAATCTTGATTTTGAATGAGACAAGATCAGCATATTTCGAGACTACCTGGCGGAGGTTGCCAAGAAAAGAGCATTGTTTACAGACACAAGAAGAATACTTAAGAACATAAATAACCTGAGATATGGACTGATGTACCCTGCAACATTGAGAATCACCTACGACCACAAAGGATACTTCTTCACTAACCACACAGAGGCTTTTAAATTTGCAAAGAAGATTGAGACCACTGAAAAGATTGAAACTACCAAGGGCGTGAGTGAAAAAGAGGACAATGAGGATTAATACTTAACACTAAATATATACGCGATGATATTGGATTCGGTACTTTACTGAGAAGAAACTGAACTTTAAATTACTATACTCAAGGATTGTTATGAATTTAGAATGAAATTGATTATTGTTATATAATATTTTATATTATAGTACTAATTATTACTAAACCATTAATCATAATAATTAATTAAAAATGATTAAAATAGAAGATGAAGGTTTAATCCTAGATATTTGATACTATTTTGACTAATCATGGACTGATACTTTGGTCATATGAAACTAATATTTTATTTACTTTGAGATTATTAATGATTCCATTATTGGAATATATCCATTATTTCCCCCCCCCCCCCCCCCCCCCCCCACAACCCCGTATAATGTTTTTCTTTATTGAATTTGAAATTTTTCCTTCAAGGAAAGAACGGAGCTAGTAACATTTTTTTTACCAAAAGCTACGGAAGTCTTTAGATGCCTAGCCACATTAGAGTGGCTATCACTAACTACACTAACCATAGATGTAGTATTTTTCTTTCTTTCACGCTTCACTAATATAATAATCACTTATCTTTTCTATTTTGTAGTATATTATAATCAGTATAATCTTTATTTTGAATGGAATTATAATTGTTATTTAAGGAGATATGACCGAGAAGAAAACCTACAAGATCTAAAATTCACCTATCTGAGGTCCAGGTGTAAGGTAAGGTTTAACATGCTGAATCATCTGCTCCATTATAGACCACCCTAATCATAAGATGCAAGATGTAAAAGTGAATACTGGGGGTGAAGGAATTACATTCTGCAGTTGGAATGTTAAGGGAATTAATGAACCCATTAAGAGAGGCAAAGTATTAGCTCACCTAAAATCGCTCAAAACAGACATAATTTTCCTCCAAGAGACTCACCTTAAAAAGGAAGCGCAATACAGATTGAAAACAAAATGGATTGCCCAAACGTATCATTCCTCATTCACACATAAATCTAGAGGGGTTGCAATTCTAATCCGTAAAGGTATACCTTTTAAACATATATCAACTACAGAAGATACTGATGGTAGATATATCATAGTGGTAGGCGAATTATACTTAAAAAAAAGTGACTCTCCTTAATGTATATGGACCAAATTTTGATAGTCCACTGTTTTTCAAGAGAATATTTAATATTATTCCGGAATGCACACAAAATAATTTAACAATTGGTGGAGACTTAA
This sequence comes from Okamejei kenojei, assembly GCA_035221665.1. Classification (NCBI taxonomy): domain Eukaryota; kingdom Metazoa; phylum Chordata; class Chondrichthyes; order Rajiformes; family Rajidae; genus Okamejei; species Okamejei kenojei. The sequence continues at coordinate 98,482,657 of CM069133.1, forward strand.
ATTGTACACTGGATTCATATTTAGATAGATAATCAACTCAAATAAAATCAAAATCTCTGTCAAGTGAATTTTTAAACTCATATATAAACAATACCAATATTAAGGATATCTGGAGAATTGAAAACCCACCCAGAAGAGAATACTCATTTTACTCATCTGTGCATAAAACATATTCAAGGATAGATTATTTCTTAGTAGACTCTAAACTAATTCCATTTACTTATAAATCACAATATAATATAATTTCGGATCATGCCCCATTAACGTTTATGATTAAACTAAACGGAATGGACAAGAAACAGACACAATGGAGACTTAATCCTCAAATCTTAAAAGAACAGGTATGTTGTGAATATCTTGTAAAACAGGTTAATATGTTTTTCGGGGTCAATGACCAACCTGAAATCTATGCTTCCCGTCTCTGGGAAACATTCAAAGCATTTACACGACGGGCATTAATCTCTTCTCAGGCATTTCTTAATAAAGAGAATGGAGCTAAACAACAGACATTGGAAATGGAAATAAGGCAATTAGACATAGAAAATGCAAGAGCACCTTCATTGGCAAAACATAATAAAATAGCTGCACTGAAATATAAGTTAAATAAAATATACTCTGACCAAGTAATAAAACTTTATCAACACACAAAACTATTAAATTTTGAATTTGATGATAACCACATAAACTATTGGCACGCCAGCTTCGTAAAATGGATGGGGAAAAAACGATTAATAAGATTAGATCAGAAAAGGGAGAAATACTAACACTCCCCAAAGATAATAACGACAGATTTTTACAATACTATCAAAATCTTTACTCAACTAAAGTGACAGAACAATCAATAGGAATGGAAGCATTTTTACAGAAATGTAACCTTAAAGGCTTAGATCTGCAAGAGTAAGAATTATTAGGAGCTGAAATAACGACTAAAGATATTGAAGAGTCAATTAGATCTTTAAAAAATGGAAAGGCCGCCGGCCCTGATGGCCTAAGTTCTGAATTCTATAAAAAAAAATTATGATCTGATTTCTCCACGCTTACAAACACTGTATAAACAAGTTTATACTCAACAGCAACTCCCGGAAACTTTAAATGAATCTACAATAATACTTATACCTAAAACTGATAAAGATCTGGAACACCCGGCCTCATATAGAGCAATAGCTCTATTAAATACTGATCGGAAAATATTAACTAAAATCCTATCTTATAGATTGAGCTTAGTAATTAACAAATTAATACACTCTGATCAAACAGGTTTTATCCCAAAATGTCACTCATTTTACAATCTTAGACGATTATTTAATATTATATATTCAAATAGAATTGCTAATGCAGACCTAGCAATTATTTCGCTAGATGCTGAAAAAGCCTTCGATCAAGTAGAATGGCCATATTTATTTTCAGTGATGGAAAATTTTCAATTGGGAGAGAAGTACTGTACATGGGTTAAACTATTATACTCTAACCCAACAGCTAGAATACTAACAAACCAAATGCTATCAACTAAATTTAATCTTTCCAGAGGTTGTAGACAAGGATGCTCGTTATCTCCATTATTATTCGCTTTAGCAATTGAACCACTTGCAGAAAATGTCAGATCTAATCCAGAAATACATGGGTACAATACTAAAGATACAATGAATAAAATTTCTCTACATGCAGATGATGTACTAATATATATTACAAAGCGAGAAATTAGTATTCCAAATGTATTAAATCTAATAACTCAATTCGGTCAGTTCTCAGGATGTAGAATTAATTGGAATAAAAGCGAAATCATGCCAATAACGGATCACATACATATACTACAACAATCACCTTTTAAAATAGTTGAAGAAATAGTGAAAGGAAATTGCAGAAATAGTGACGGATAAATTTGCAAGTATAATGGAAGAGCTGAATGAAAAAATTGAAAATAAAATGGAAATGGAACCTGTGGTGGAAGATATTAAGGAACAATCAACATCCATAAAAAACCTTGAAGAACTAGTCGAAATAAGTACTCGGACTACAAAAACACTCGTCAAAGAAAATCAACGATTATTTGACTTACTGGGCAAAATCACTGATAAGTGTACTGAGTTGGAAGAACCTAAGGATCATGGGTATTCGAGAAGGGAGAGAATAGAATCAAGATACCCGAGAGTTTACTGCAAACTTATTACAAATGTTGGGGAAAACAAATGGTCGGCACGGACTGGAAGGGCCGAGAGGGCCTGTTTCCGTGCTGTAATTGTTATATGGTTATATGGTTAAAAGGTTTTATCTCTGGAACAAAAGCCTTTGCTAGCCCGAACACACAGAGTAATGAGACGTTACACAAAGCAAGATGCTCCTCCAAGACAAATGATAGTAAAAGTCCAGTATGATCACGTTTTGGAGGAAACGATGAATAAAATTGTAAAAAGTAGAAATCTTACATATGAAGAAGATTCGATCAGCATTTACCGAGACTATCCAGCAGAGGTCTCCAAGAAACGAAATGCGTTCAAAGAGACCAAAAGAATTTTGAGGGAAGTGAAGAATCTGAAGTACAGTCTGAGATACCCAGCCACACTGAGAGTCACCTACAACCAGGAAGAACATTATTTTAAAAATCCAGAGGATGCATTGAGCTTTGCCCAAGGGATTAAGGAGCGAGAGGTAGACTGAATGAAATCTTCAAAGATGAACTAAACGAACAATTAAACTGTACTTTCAAGATTGGTTGAAGATTGGAATAGACTATGGACTTGTTTCATCTAAAGAAGATGGAGAAGGATGCGGATGGGAGACTCGAGGAGATACGGATCAAAGACTATTCCATGGATACTAATAATTAGAATACTAACACTACTAATATTAATAATTAACATATACTAACATATATTAAAATTAATACACTGGTATCATTATTAATTAGAGCTAATAACTACCAATTATTGATTAATAATTAATTATAGCTGATTAACCTAGAATTAAGTAAATAGTAAATATAAATACACAAAACATAAACTTTGTCTTTATTTATCCCCCCTGGTACTTTTTATATTTTATTTTTTATTTTTTCTATATATTTTTTTAATATATTATTATATTTTTTAATAAGTATTAAGTATATATATTAGTATATACTTGACTATGAACTTTGTACACATCACAGTTTAATACTCCCGGTTTAAATATTTTTTATGGAATAATAATCTTAGTGAATCATGGAGATGGATAAGTATGTAACATTGACTACGGAAGTCTTTAGATTGCTAGCCATGGTAGTATGGCTAACACTAACTACACCAATACTAGATGTAGTTTTTTTCTTTCTTTGTGCACCTTACTAATCTCTTAATCTATCCCTTTTTTAATATTATTTCTTGTTATTATTATTTTACATTTGAGTGGAATTATAAATTAATGCAAAGGAGATATATATGTGAGAGATACTCAAGGGCCTTGAAATTCATCTATTCGATGTTCAGGTGTAAAGTCGGGTATGTCGAACTGAACCATTCGCTCTATTATATATTCCTTTAGATAAAAGATGCAAGACTTACATACGAATATGGGGAATGGAGGAATAACGTTTTGAAGCTGGAATGTTAAAGGTATTAACGAACCAATTAAGAGAGGTAAGGTATTAGCACATTTAAGAGCATTTAAAGTAGATGTGGCATTCATCCAAGAGACACATTTAAAAAAAGAGGCAGAACATAGATTAAAGGCTAAATGGATTGATAAAGTCTTATCATTCTTCTTTCACACACAAATCTAGAGGTGTAGCAATATTAATTTGTAAAGGCACTGCATTTAAACATACTTCAACAATAACTGATAGTGACGGTAGATATATTATTGTAATAGGAGAATTATATACACAAAAAATGATTTTTGTCAATGTATATGGCCCAAATTTTGATAGCCCGCTGTTTTAAAAAAATATATATCATACCATTCCGGAATTATCACAACACAATCTAATAATTGGAGGAGATTTAAATTGTACACTAGATCCTTATTTGGACAGATCATCAAAACAACGGAAACTTAAATCGCATTCTAGTGAGTTAATAAATGCATATATAGATACTAGTAATATTAAAGATGTTTGGAGATTGCAAAACCCAACAGGACGAGAATACTCATTTTACTCACCTGTGCATAAAACTTATTCAAGAATAGATTATTTTTTGGTAGATTTAAAACTTATCCCACTTACGTATAATTCAAAATATCACAATATTATAATTTCAGATCATGCACCTTTAACTTTTATGATGAAAATAACTGGTAAAATGGAAAAACAAGGACAATGGAGATTTAACCCACACATTTTAAAAGACAAAATAACTCAAGAATATATCACAAAACAAATCAAGATTTTCTTTGAAATAAATGATATGCCAGAAATATCTTCGTCCCTATTATGGGAAACTTTTAAAGCATATGTTCGGGGAATTATGATATCCACTCAAGCATTTTATAATAAAGAGAATCGGAGGGTACAACAGGCATTGGAAAGGGAGATCAAACAATTAGACACAGAGAACGCTGTTAATCCAACCATGATAAAACATAATAAAATCTTTGCATTTAAATATAAATTAAATAAAATACAGTCAGACCAAGTTGTAAAACTATACAAATATACTAAACAAATACAATTTGAATTTGGAGACAAACCACATAAATTATTGGCTCGTCAATTACGAAAATTGGAAGGAGAAAAATTAATCTATAGGATTAAATCAGATAAAGGGGAATTACTAGTACAAACTAAAGATATAAACGAGAGATTTTTGCAATATTATAAAAATTTATATTCAGCCAAAACGAAAGAAAATCGGATAGGAGTAGAAACATTCTTAAAAAATTGTAATCTAAAAGGACTGGATTTAGAAGATAGAGAATTATTAAACGTTGAAATAACTACTAAAGAAATTGAAGAAGCTATTAGATCATTTAAAAATGGTAAAACTCCAGGACCAGATGGTATTGGATCAGAAGTTTATAAAACATTTTGTGATGTGATAGCTCCACGTTTGAAGACACTATGTGAACACATTTATGCACAACAGAAATTACCAGAAACATTAAATGAATCTATTATAACGCTCATACAGATAAAAATCTGGATGACCCAGGGTCATATAGAGCTATATCTCTTTTCAATACTGATCAAAAAATATTAACCAAAATACTAGCACAAAGACTAAATACAGTGATTAATAAACTAATTCATTCAGATCAAACAGGATTTATACCAAAACGATACTCCTCAAACAACCTGAGAAGATTATTCAATATTATATACTCGAAAAGAAACATTAATAAGGATTTATCAATTATTTTGTTGGACGCAGAGAAAGCTTTTGATCAGATTGAATGGTCTTATTTATTTTTGGTTATGGAATCTTTTCAGTTGGGGGAGAAGTTTATAACATGGGTTAAGTTACTATATACCAAGCCAACAGCTAGAATATTAATAAACCAAATGTTAACAACTAAATTTAACTTATTCCGAGGCTGCAGACAAGGTTGTCCTTTATCTCCACTACTGTTTGCACTTGCAATAGAACCACTAGCAAAATCCGTGAGATTGCATCCTGAAATATACGGGTGTGAAACTAAAGAAACTGAAAATAAAATCTCTTTATACGCAGATGATGCATTACTTTATATCACAAAGCCAGAAATTAGTATTCCTAACATTAGATTTAATAACTCAATTTGGATCGTTTTCAGGATATAGAATTAATTGGAATAAAAGTGAACTAATGCCAATAATGGGAAATAACTTACATATATTAAAACAATATCTTTTTAAGATAGCAAATGAAAAAATCAAATATCTTGGAATTTATGTAACAAAAAGATATGATTCTTTATTTAAATCTAATTTCCCACTCTTATTGAATAAACTACTTAAGACTAGCCTATATTGGAAAACATTACCTATTTCAATGCTAGGTAAAATTAATGCGATAAAAATGATTTTTCTTCCACAATTATTATACTTGTTTCAACTGATCCCGATATATCTTCCTAAAATTTTTTTTAAGAAAGTGGACTCTATAGTTACCAATTTTATTTGGGATTATAAGAACCATAGAATAATTAAAAAAACATCTATGTAAATCAAAAATGAATGGAGGTTTTGCATTGCCTAATTTTATGTTTTATTACTGGGCAGTTAATATAAAAAATATGAATTTCTGGTTGGAAGAAGTAGATAAACAACCAAAGTGGTTAAAAATGGAAAAGGAAGACTGTTCACCTTTCGAAATGAGCTCGATTTTATTTGCTAACACTAAAATACATAAGAAAATTTATAGAGGAAACCCAATAATAGAAAGTGGAAATTACAGAGTATACTACTGGCACTTCCAATTGTAAACAACATTACTTTTAAACCTTCATTGATGGATAAAGGTTTTTTAAAATGGAAGAACTATGGAATAAATAAGATGGGTGATCTCTACAGGGAAAGTTTATTTCTTTCATTTCAGGAATTACAACAAAATTATGGATTACACTCAAAAGAATATTTTGGATATCTACAAATTAGAGATTATGTTAAATCAAATACACCAGATTTTAGGAATAGAAAGACAGAAATTTTAGACGAATGGCTAAATAAACATCCGAATACAGAAAAATTAATATCATATATTTATAATATCTTACTGGAAAATGATTTACCAAATACGGAAAAATATAGACAAGCATGGGAAAACGAATTAGGTCAAACAATTAGTATAGAAGTATGGAAAGAAAGTTTACAACATATACACCATTGCTCATTAAATGCCAGACACTCCTTGATATAATTTAAAGTTATACATAGATTACACTTCTCAAAATCCAAATTAAACAGAATTGTCTCAAATGTTTCCGCTATATGTGATAAATGTCAACAGTTAAAAGCTAATCTAACGCATTCATTCACAAAATGTACAAAAATCACTAATTTTTGGACAGAAATTTTTAAGATAATCTCGAATGTAGTTAATGCAAATTTAATTCCAGACTCAAAATTAATTATATTAGGAATATTAGAAACTGATCAGCTACTAACAACACAACAAATAATTTTTATTGGTTATAGTTTAATAATTGGTAAAAAATTAATACTAAGATTTTGGAAAGGTCCCATATCCCCCACAATCAAAATGTGGATTACAGAAATGTCGGAGACACTTCACCTGGAAAGATTAAGACTTGTCCTAATGGACAGGTTAGATCAATTCAGAGGAATATGGTCTCCATTTATTGAATACTTAAAAGGTTAAGGTGGTCCGGTTCGAGGCCCTGACTGAAGCCTGAATGAAGGAATAGATGAAGAATTATATACAATAGATCACAAATATATCTCCAATGAAGAATATCTTGCTTAATACTCCACTCATTTTATTGATTTTTTATTTCTTTCTTATTTCTTTTTCTTTTTATTATTTATCTTTATTTCCTACTGTTATAAAATAATTAAAAATATAGAAGTATAAATAAGAATGACCGTAAATTTTAAAAATATTAAGAATGTATGTGATGAATAATGTTTCCTTTTTTTTTATTTTATATTATTTCTTCTTAATATGTATTTACTTCTAATAAAAATTAAATAGTTGAAGAAAAATTTAAATATCTAGGTATTTATGTAACTAAGGCGTATAGTTCTTTATTTAAATCAAATTTCCCACCTTTACTGAATAAACTAAATAAGAATATTCAATACTGGAAAACAGTCCCTATTTCAATGTTCGGTAGAATTAATGCTATAAAAATGATTTTTCTGCCGCAATTACTGTACTTATTTCAGTCAATCCTGATATATATTCCAAAATCTTTTTTTTTAAAGTAGACTCTACTGTTACAAGTTTCATCTGGGATTACAAGAATCATAGAATAAATTAAAAACACTTATGTAAATCAAAAATTAATGGAGGTTTAGCTCTACCAAATTTTCTGTTTTATTTTTGGGCAGTTTATATTAAAAACATGAATTTTTGGCTGGAAGAAATGGATCAACAACCAGACTGGTTAAGGATGGAAAAGGAGGATTGTCTACCTTTTGAAATCGGTTCGATTATATTTGCACCGACAACATTGCATAATAAAACCTATAGGGAAAACCCTACAATATATAGTGGTACACGAATCTGGAAACAACTTAAAAAGGCTTTAAAATTGGATAATATACCACTCAGTCTCCCTATTGTAAACAATCCCTTATTCAAACCTTCCATGCTGGATAAAGGCTTTATACAATGGAAAAACTATGGAATCAAAAAGATGGAACATCTTTATAAGAAAGGCACTTATCTTTCATTTCAGGAACTGCAACAGATTTATGGATTACACTCAAATAATTGTTTTCGATATCTAAAACTCGGAGATTATGTTAAATCACACAAGATTATAGGGATAAGGAAACAGAAATCCTTGATGAATGTCTGAATAAGCATCCTAATACAGAAAAATTAACAACATATTTATAATACCCTTTTAGATAGCGAGATACCGACATCAACGGAATCATATAGACATACATGGGAAAATGAAATAAATCAATCCATAACAAAAGATATATGGGACAAAAGTTTACAATATACACACCAATGCTCACTAATCTCCAGACATGCTTTAATACAATTTAAAGTATTACATAGATTACATTACTCCAAAGTTGAATAGAATCTTTCCACAGATATCCTCTATCTGCGATAAATGTCAGGATCGAGAGGCTAATTTAACACATACTTTTGCAAATTGTATAAAAATTAAGAATTTCCGGATTGAGATTTTTAGAATAACTTCTGAAGTTATTAATACTAAACTGGATCTGGACTCAAAATTAATAATACTTGGAATATCAGAACAAAGTTTAACTCTTACAACGTCAAAGAAATTTCCTAGATTCAAGTATAATAATTGGGAAGAAATTAATATTAAAATTTTGGAATGGCCCTATAACCCCCACAATTAAAATGTGGATTACGGAAATGTCGGAGACCCTACACCTGGAAAGAATCAGATTTGCCCTAATGGACAAACAAGAAGTTTTGTTAGAATATGGTCTTGTTTCATTGATTACTTAAAAGGGTAGATCGGTTCGGCAGGGAACCCTAACTGAAACTTGGACTCACTATTAGATGAAAAGTTATATTCTATATTCCTTGATCTTATCTCCAATAATGTATTAATAGTAAATTATTCCATTCTTTATGATTTTCTTTTTTGATGTTGATTTTTATTTTATTTTTATTTTTGTTTTTCTCTCTTTAAAAAAAAATTATTAGTCAAAATGATTCACTTGACAATATTAATAATGTATGACTGTTGTACACGAAATATTGCTATCATAACATGTGTTTGCTAAGTTACTGCCTACATACTCGTGGGTCAAATTGCACTGTGAGACAGGGGTTTAACTGGTCTATAATTCCCCGTTTTCTCTCTCCCGCCTTTCTTAAAAAGTGGGATAATATTAGCTACCCTCCAATCCACAGGAACTGATCCTGAGTCTATAGAACATTGGAAAATTATCACCAATGCATCCATGATTTCTAGAGCCACTTCCTTAAGTACCCTGGGATGCAGACCATCAGACCCTGGGGATTTATCAGTCTTCAGTCCCATCAGTCTATCCAACACCATTTCCTGCCTAATATGGATTTCCTTCAGTTCCTCTGTCACCCCAGATCCTCTGACCACTACTATATCAGGAAGATTGTTTGTGTCCTCCGTAGTGAAGACTATTCCTAGAAACACCTGCCATTTTTGTTCCACTGTCCATCACAAAGGCACTCTACAAAGTCCCTTTCTTGGGGTCCAGTACCAACCTGATTTTCCCAGTCTACCTGCATGTTGAAATCTCCCATAACAGCCACAGCATTACTTTTACTACATGCCGATTTTAACTCCTGATTCAACTTGCGCCCTATGTCCAGGCTACTTTTTGGGGGCCTGTAGATTAGTCCCATTAGGGTATTTTTACCCTTACAATTCCGCAGTTCTTCCATACTGACCACATCTTGTGAATTTCATTCCTCACCAACAGGGCAACCCCACCCCCTCTGCCCACCTGTCTATCTTTTCGATAGGAGGTATACCATTGAATATTCAGTTCCTAGCCCTGGCCCTTTTGCAGCCATGTCTCAGTAATTCCCACAACATCATACTTGCCAGTTTCTAACTGAGCCTCAAGCTCGTCCACTTTATTCCTTATACTTTGCGCATTCATATACAGTACTTTGACCTGCGTATTCACTTCCCCCCTCGCACCGCTCGCAATTGGCCTTGACCTTACTCTGTTGTCCCTTCTCGAGCTTTCCTTCCCATTAATTCGAGAATCTTTTGTAATTTTTCATGTAGCCACTTCCCCTTCAACTACATCTTTATACTCCCAATTTGTCAATCCCTTCCCCCCACTATTTAATTTAAACCCACACGTGTAGCCCGAGCAAACCTGCCTGCCAGAATGTCAGTCCCCCTCCAGTTAAGGTGTAACCCGTCCCATTTGTACAGGTCACCTCTACCCCAGAAGAGATCCCAGTGGTCTATAAATCTGAATCCTTGCAGATGAGCGGGAAGCAAGAGGATTGGGTAATGTTTAAAGAACAACAGAAGATAAGCAATAACAATATGGGGAGAAAAGATGAGGTACGAAGATAAGCTAGCCAAGAATATAAAGCAGGATAGTAAAAGCTTCTTTAGGTATGTGAAGAGGAAATATATAGTTAAGACCAAGGTTGAACCCTTGAAGACCAAAAAAGGTGAATTTATTATGGGGAACAAGGAAATGGCAGATGAGTTGAACAGGTACTTTGGCTCTATCTTCACTAAGGAAGACACAAACAATCTTCCTGATATAGTGGTGGCCAGAGGATCTGGGGTGATGGAGGAACTGAAGGAAATCCACATTTAGCATGAAATGGTGTTGGATAGTTTAGAGAAGGTACACAGACACCTTAAAGTCGTCAGTACTTTATTAAGCATACATTATATATAGCCCTGGCTGTACGTGGTCTGTCACGAACACTAGAGAGAGAGCTAGGGGCGTGTGGGTTACAATTATACTAACTGGTGGGGGAGTGGTTAGCATGGACATCGTTACTATCAATTAAAGGTGTACACACATATCATCTACATCCTTCCTCTACCAAAACAAACAGTGAGTGACAGGGCGACCACGTCTCATGCGCCAGGGTGAGTGCAAACAGTAAAGCACAGGGATACAGGATCACACGTAATCGCCGTAACGGACCGGCGGCCTGACCAGGCGACCAGACCGGGTCACCTCGCCATCACCTCCTTCCCCGACGGGAACAAGCGGGGACGCTGGGGCATGGTGGGGGCTACGGACAGGAGAACCCCTTGGCGACGAAGGCATCGGGGGGGGGGGGGGGCGGCGAAGAGAAGGGCGAGGAAGCCGGAGAAAGCGGGACCGCAGCCGGAAGGCGTTCCGGAGGAGGACGAGGGGAGGTCGGCCCCAAAAACGCAAAGCACAGGGCCGCGACAGTGGCAGCGGGGGGGCATACGGAGCCACCGGGGGAGGGAGAGGCTCGTTCACGAGCCGGAGATGCTGGCGGGACCGGCTGTACACCCGTCTGTCGTGGTTTACAAGGTATGAACGAGGGGAACCGGCAGAACCGACGACCACGGCCAGCCTGGAACGGCCAGAAGAGGACCACATACGGACGACCTGGCCGGGGAGAAGAGGGCGGAGGACACGGCAGGACCTGTCGTGGGAACGCTTCTGGATACTGTGTTTTTCGGCAATGCGTTCCCGGACCAAGGCAGGTTTAAAGACGGAGGGGGACAGGGACTGCTGAGACACCGGGACCGTGGACCTCGTGACTCGGGACATGAGTCGCTGAGCCGGGGAGCCCAGGGCATGGTCGCGGGAGATGTTTCGGAGGTTCAGCAGGGCCAGGTAGATGTCGGAGCGGGATAGGCGACAACGCTCCAACAATCCTTTAGCACTGCGGACCGCGCGCTCGGCCAGTCCATTGCTCTGTGGGTATTCCGGGCTGCTGGTGTAATGACGAAATTCCATCGTTCAGCAAAAGCACGGAACTCGGCATTGGTGAACTGGCTGCCATTGTCCGACTGCAGGCTGACGGGGGACCCGAAGGTGGCAAAGTGGCGGCGCAACTTCTCGATGACCGTGGAGGAAGAGAGGGAGTGGAGCTGGTCAACTTCAAACCAGCTGGAGTAAGAGTCGACAAGCACCAGGAAGTGCTTTCCGTGCCACTCGAAGATGTCAGTTGCTAGCGCAGACCATGGCAGGTCAGCAGCTGGCTGCTGCAGGAGCGGCTGCCGCTGTTGCTGTGGAGCGAGGCTGTTACAGGTAGGGCACACGGAGACCCTATCCCGGAAGTAGCGAGGCATGTCAGGCCAGAAAAACTGGCTCTGAGCGACAGAAAGGGTTGCCTCGGCCCCGGGATGGCCACGATGAGCGGTTTCGAAGTATTGTTCTCGTAGTGCTTCGGGCACCACCACCTTGTGCCCCTTCACAATCACACCACCACGCAGCACCAACTCGTCACGAACCAAGAAGTAAGGCACCGCTGCGGCCGGCAGGGAAGAACGGCGGTCTGGCCAACCCTGCTTGATGATCGCGGCCAGCTGCTGTAGCGAAGCGTCTGCTGCCGTGTGCTCGGCCAGGGACTTCAACTGACCGGAGGGCACGAAGTTCACGCCCAGGACTATCAGATCGGACGTCTCTTACGGATGCTGGGTTGTGGATGAGAGAGGCGCCCGAGACAGCGTGTCAGCAACAAACATGTCCTTGCCCTTGCGATAAACCACAGTGAAAGTGAAGCGTTGTAGCTGGAGCATCATGCGCTGGAGCCGGGAGGAGGCCATGTGTATCGGCTTGTTGAGGATGGTCACCAGAGGCTGGTGGTCCGTCTCGACAGTGAAGCAGTTGCCCAGGATATAGTCTTTGAATTTGGAGCAGGCAAAGACAACCGCCAGCAGTTCTTTCTCAATCTGGGCATAGTGTTGTTCAGCGGTCGTCATTGTGCGGGATGCGTAGGACACAGGCAGTTGCACCCCGTCATGGATCTGCAGGCAGGCGGCCCCGAGGCCAAACTTAGATGCATCACACGTGAGAACGATGGGGCGCTGGAGGTCGAAGTACTTCAGCGTTGGCATGCTGATCAGCTTAGATTTGAGGGTGTTGAATGCACGCTGGTGTTGCGGGAACCAGGCCCAGGCAGTGTCCTTTTTCACCAGATCCCGCAGAGGGGCACTCAGTTCGCTCAGGTCGGGGATGAACTTTCCCAGGTAGTTGACCATGCCCAAGAAGCGCTGCAGGCCAGGCACGTCAGCAGGTGCAGGCATCTCGGATATTGCGGCCGTCTTCTGCGGGTTGGGCTTCAGCCCCAATGCAGTGAAAACATGCCCCACGTAGGTGACCTCAGGGACCCGGAATCGGCACTTCTTCGGGTTGAGCTTCAGGTTGACCTCCCGGGCCCGCTGCAGCACCTGGCGAAGGTGGTGGTCATGCTCAGCGACATTCTTCCCATAAACCAGGATGTCGTCGACAATGATGGCACACGGAAGTCCAGCAAACAGTTGTTCCATGGTCCTTTGGAACACCTTGCTGGCAGAGTTGATCCCAAACGGCATGCGGAGGAAGCAATACCTGCCGAAGGGCGTGCTGAAGGTCGTCAGGTGCGAGGATCGCTCGTCTAGAGGTATCTGCCAGAACGAAATCTTGGCATCAAGAACCGAGAACACGGTGGCAGGGCCGACCTGTGCAGCAACATCCTCCACCGTCCGCATGGGATAGTGCGGGCGCCTGATGGCCAAGTTCAAGTCCTTAGGGTTGATGCAGATCCGTATTTCGCTCTTGTCTTTCTTCGCAGCGACAACCATAGTAGAAACCCACCGTGTGGAGTCCGTTACTGGCTTCAGGATGCCCGTGGCCACCATCTCGCGAAGAGCAGACTCGACCTTGCCCCTCATGGCAAAGGACACACGATGCGGGGGACGGACGACCGGCGTGATGTCGGGATTGAGGGCAATCCTGTAGCTGCAGGGCAACTTCCCCAGCTTCGAGTCAAACCAGTCCGGGAATTCGGCCAGCGGGTTCAGGGGTGCCTCCACTAGGTGGACATCACTGTGGAAGCTCACCAATCCGAGGTCCTGGCAGGCCTCCACGCCGAGCAGGGGGTCACATTTTACCGTCTAGCATGAAGAAAGAGAGGGGCCGAGTGGTCGTCAGCACCTTGCAGTGGAGAGTGGCCCTCCCCACAGGAACAAGTACGCCACCCCCATAGGCACGCAAAACAGCACTGTCTGTGGAAACGGGCTCATTATTTCTTATCTTCCTGAACAGGCTTGTTGACATAACGTTGGCAGCTGCCCCCGTGTCGACCTTGGCAGAGAAGGCCATGCCATTCACTGTGACTCGGACGGTCGGGTCCGTTATCAGTCCAGCTGCATCTCGCAAGGAAAACACACTCAGCTCGCTCTGAGAAGAGTCAGGGTCAGACGGGGGAAGATCATCGTGCTGGAGATGGGAACCAGACGCCGAATCATCACGTGTCAGGTAGCGAGAACGGTTTCTTTTTTTTTTTTTTTTTTTAATTTTTTTTATTTTTTTATTATAGAAACAATATATACAGAGTACACTCTTATACGGCATTAAAAATTATATAATATACAAAATTATACAAAAATTATATAATATTGATTATCAATTGATACTGTTTGTGTTATTTGTAATGTTATCCATTATACAATTTCCTGGTTATTTATTTTGTATAATTGGGAGTGTATGTAGGCACATATTCATGATATTCATGATATTTGTATTATTATTAATTATATTTCAAAATTATTATATAGTTCAGACATCTATAATATTTTTCATACAACTAATAATAGGTATTCATACTAATATTAAGAGTTTCTATACTTTTTTTCCCTACTTAAAGATAGAAACGTTCTTGGAGATACAGCGAGGCGGTTTTGCTGTGGCTGTGCAGGGATCCCACGGGAACGGCATGCAGCCGAGAAGTGGTTGGGCCTGTTGCAGTAATTACAGGTTTTCCCCAACGCCGGACACACATTAAAACGGTGTGAGACAAAGTTACAATTTGGACATCGATGAGGCGGTCTGAAGCCCTGCAGTGGTCTTACCCTCTGTTGCCGGGGAGCATTGTACTGGGGACCAGCGAGACTGGCTGTGTGGACCACAGGGTCAGGTACAGCGGAGGAGACAGCCTCAGCTAAACGAGAGGCATGCAGCGCCTCATCAAATGTCAGATCAGGCTTACGCAGCAGCTCAGAGCGCAGCTTATCATCCCGCAGACCAAAGACCAAGATGTCACGGGTCAAAGTATCAGGGGTCAGAACATGCAGGTCACATCGGCGAGCCAGTTGGCGCAGCGCGGCCACGAAATTGTCAATAGATTCCCCAGGGTTCTGGCGTCTGGAGAACAGTTTGAAACGCTCTAAGATGTGGTTAATGGAAATGGTCACACAGCGCCGTAAATTTAGCAAGCAGGCAATCGGGGTCCTGGATACTCTCACCATGTCCATAGACGAACGACTCCGAACGCTCGAGCGCTTCTGGACCAGCCAGGTTAAGCAGCAGGGAAGCCTTGACAGCGGGGGCCACAGCAGGGTGGGCGATGGTAACATAGTGCTCAAAGTCCCGTCGGAACACACTCCAGCGATGAGTGATGTCTGCATCAAAGACTAGGATGTCAGGTTTACGACAGGCAGAAGCCATCAAGGCACAGGGAGGGGGTACTGGGACTAAGAAAATAAAACGCGATAGACTGGAGATGCAGAAAGAAGCACTTCTGACACCATTTAGAGAAGGTACACAGACACCTTAAAGTCGTCAGTACTTTATTAAGCACACATTATACATAGCCCTGGCTGTACGTGGTCTGCCACGAACACTAGAGAGAGAGCTAGGGGCGTGTGGGTTACAATTATACTAACTGGTGGGGGAGTGGTTAGCATGGACATCGTTACTATCAATTAAAGGTGTACACACATATCATCTACAGATAGTCTGATGGGACTGAAGGCTGATAAATCCCCAGGGCCTGATGGTCTGCATCCCAGGGTACTTAAGGAAGTGGCTCTAGAAATTGTGTATGAATTAGTGATAATTTTCCAATGTTCCATAGACTCAGGATCAGTTCCTGTGGATTGGAGGCTAGCTAATGTTATCCCACTTTTTAAGAAAGGCGGGAGAGAGAAAACGGGGAATTATTGACCAGTTATCCTGACATCGGTGATGGGGAAGATGCTGGAGCCAATTATAAAAGATGAAATAGCCGAACATTTGGATATCAGTAACAGGATCGGTCCAAGTCAGCATGGATTTACGAAGGGGAAATCATGCTTGACTATTCTTCTGGAATTATTTGAAGATGTAACTAGGAAAATGGACAAGGGAGAGCCAGTGGATGTAGTGTACCTGGACCTTCAGAAAGCATTTGATAAGGTCCCACATAGGAGATTAGTGGTCAAAATTAGGGCACATGGTATTGGGGGTAGAGTGCTGACATGGATAGAGAAGTGGTTGGCAGACAGGAAACAAAGAGTAGGGATTAACGGGTCCCTCTCAGGATGGCAGGCAGTGACAAGTGGGGTACCGCAAGGCTCGGTGCTGGGACCGCAGCTATTTACAATATACATCAATCCCCACAACTGAAATGTGGATTACGGAAATGTCGGAGACCCTGCACCTGGAAAGAATCAGATTTGCCCTAATGGACAAACAAGAAGTTTTCATTAGAATATGGTCTTCTTTCATTGATTACTTAAAAGGGTAGAATGGTTCGGCAGGGAACCCTAACTGAAACTTGGACTCAGGATTAGATGAAAAGTTATATTTTATATTCCTTGATCTTATCTCCTATGATGTATTAATAGTAAATTATTCCATTCTTTATGATTTTCTTTTTTGATGTTGATTTTTATTTTATTTTTCTTTCTGTTTCCCTTTCTTTAAAAAAAAATTATTAGTCAAAATGATTCACTTGACAATATTAATAATGTATGACCGTTGTACATGAAATATTGCTATCATAACATATGTTTGCTAAATCACTGTCTACATACTCTAATAAAAATATATATTTAAACAATATACATCAATGATTTGGATGAAGCAATTCAAAGTAACATTAGCAGATGATACAATGCTGGGTGGCAGTGTGAACTGTGAGGAGGATGCTATGAGGATGCAGGGTGACGGACGGGTTTAATGCGGATAAATGTGAGGTTATCCACTTTGGTAGCAAAAACAAGAAGGCAGATTACTATCTAAATGGCGTCAATTTGGGAAAAGGGGAAGTACAACAGGATCTGGGTTCTTGTACATCAGTCTATATAAGAATGCAGGTACAGCAGGCAGTGAAGAAAGCGAATGGCATGTTGGCCTTTATAATACGAGGAATCGAATATTGGAGCTAAGGAGGTCCTTCTGCAGTTGTACAGAGCCCTAGTGAGACCACACCTGGAGTATTGTGTGCAGTTTTGGTCCCTTAATTTGAGGAAGGACATTCTTGTTATTGAAGGAATGCAGCGTAGGTTTATAACGTTAATTCCCGGGATGGCGGGACTGTCATATGCTGAGAGAATGGGGCAGCTGGGCTTGAACACTCTGGAGTTTAGAAGGATGAGAGGATATCTCATTGAAACATATAAGATTGTTAAGGGCCTGGACACACTAGAGACAGGAAACATGGTCCAGATGTTGGGGGAGTCCAGAACCAGGGGCCACAGTTTAAGAATAAGGAGTAAGCCATTTAGAACGGGGACGAGGAAACACTTTTTCTCACAGAGAGTGGTGAGTCTGTGGAATTCTCTGCCTCAGAGGGTGGCGGAGGCAGGTTCTCTGGATGCTTTCAAGAGAGAGCTAGATATGGCTCTTAAAAATAGCGGGGTTAGGGGATATGGGGAGAAGGCAGGAACGGGGTACTGATTGGAGATGATCAGCCATGATCACATTGAATGGCGGTGCTGGCGCGGAGGGCCGAATGGCCTACTCCTGCACCTATCTGTCTGTCTGTCTGTCTGTCTGTCTGTCTGTCTGTCTGTCTGTCTGTCTGTCTATCTTGATAAAACTCTGATCTTGGATGTGTATTTATTTGTGTGTGTGCTTGGGGGTAATCACACCTTCGCGAAAAAATGACAGGGCAATGGTAAAATGTTTACATATTTCAGTAGAGATTTTTTCCGTGGAGTCTGAAGACGCAGAAAGAACGAGCATGTCGTTCCCTGTACTCACCCCGGGTCAGCGCATGGTGGGGAGGTTGCTGGAGCCTGCAGTCTGGAGTGAGGGTTTATTGCGTTCATGAACCAGCCCTCCCCTGTGACGCCGTGCACGCCACCCACCCCTCAAACTCTACCCCCTCCCTATCTGCTGCCCCCACTCCTTCTCTGCATCCCCCTCCTGCTCCCTCTGCCCCCTGCTCCCTCTCTGGCCACCGCACTCTCTGGCCCCTGCTCCCTCTCTGGCCCCGCTCCCTCCCCCGCCTCCCCCGCTCCTTCTCTGCATCCCCCTCCTGCTCCCTCTCTGCCCCCCCATTCCCTCTCTGCCTCCCGCTCCCTCTCTGGCCCCCGCACTCTCTGCCCCCTGCTCCCTCTCCGCCTCCCCCGCTCCCTCTCCGCCTCCCCCGCTCCCTCTCCGCCTCCCCCGCTCCCTCTCCGCCTCCTCCACTCCCTCTCTGCCTCCCCCGCTGCCCTCTCTGCCTCCCCCGCTCTCACTCCGCTCCCTCTCTGCCTCTCCCCAGCCCCCTCTGCCCTCTGCCTGCCACTGCCCTCGCTCTCGACCCCCTTCCCTCTCCCTCTGTAGCCGCGCCTGCGAGTTGGGGGCTATGTGTGTGTGGATAGGGCGGGATGGGGTAAAAGGAGCAAATTAATAATATTAATATAATATAAAGGGGGATCATTAGTGTGTGTGTGGGGGGGTGGTTAATGTGTGTGGCTGTGACACCGCAGGCCCCCCACAGGGGACAGTACCCAATGGGTCCCACTTGGTGTAGTACCTATTATCTATTTCTATTATATACTTAAATGTCTGATCTTGTATATAGATGTATTTATTTGTGAGTGTATTTGTTTGTGTATAATTACATCTTCCTGGAAAAACGATGCGCTGACAGTAAACGTTTTACATATTCCGGTAGAGATTTACCCCGTGGACTCCGAAATCACCTCATCTCAAAATTTCATGCATTATTTCTCGAGTTATTATTCAAAATGTTCAAAAATGTCAGAAAACTTGAAATAAATAACTGTTTATTCCCTCAGGTTACAGCTGTGACATCACAATGGGATTGTAGCCCTGCCCGCAACATTGTTGCTATCCAAGTACACTGAGTCCTGCTAACCCTAGCAAGTGCAAAGGCACAGTACACAGAGTTCTGCTAGCTAGCAAGTGTAATTGCATTTTTTTTAAGGTTTAAAAATGAGGGCGGGTGAATAAGGCGAAAATGAGCAGCCCCTACGCAGTTGTCGGCTATGGGTGAGTGGTGGAATATTGCGTTGGGGAATGGGTTGCATTGGGGGACCAGGCCTCCCGTGTGGGCTATGGGTGAGTGGTGGGATATTGTGTTGGGTGACGAGGCCTCCAATTTGACAGGGACACAACGGGTCCCCTTTGGTCTAGTAACTATTAAAAGTGTGTGTGTGTGTGTTTCACGTGTTATCACATCTTCTCAAAAAATCGACGCGCTAATGGTAAAATCTTTACATATTTCATTAGCGATTTTTCCCTTGGAGACCAAAAAGCACATCTGAATTTTTCAGGGTTTATTTCTTGACTTATTACTGAAAATGTGTAAAAATACTTTGAATTTACACAGATTTTTACTGGTTTTTACTGGTTCCCCACCTGAAGCCCTCCCTCTCCCCTGGCTCCAGGATCAACGCCAGGAAGAGCGCGGGGAGGAAGAGAAGCGGCACCCAAGGCAAGGTAGGCCGCAGCCTCCTCCTCCAGGCCTCCTGTGTGACAGGGTCCCAACGATCCCACTTAGTCTAGTCATAATTAAATCCAAACTCCAGACAAAGTTGGCATACATCGTACTTTATGCTGTGTGAAAAAGTGAAATAACATTTGCTGAACTCAGTTAACATTTACAATATTTTGATTGTGCTGATAATACAATAGAGAGTAAGTAACCTGTGAGTGTTCCTTGTTCCCAGCCCTTGTTCTTTGCTGGATAAATAAAATTGGTGATTTTGACAGTGACTCGCTACTGGAACTACAGGCATTAGAGGATATTTTTAAATGTAATTACCACTGTCTCTGAAAATATTTCCTTTGCAGTTCGAAATGTCTTTTGCAGTACTTATCTGTAGAGTTTCTTGTGAACTGTGCAGATGAGGCAAGAGTGAATATTTGGGAGGGAATGAGCAAAGAGGTAGTGGAGATATTTTAAAAGTAGCTAACCCTTTAGTCTGGTGCAGTGTGCAGAGTTTACATGTTCCAGAGACTGGAGTTGATGGGCTTAACCTACATCTTTATCTTGGAAAAACTGGGGGAGGGGGAAGAGGGTTGAAAACAGTCAACATTTTTTTTTTAAATCCTTATATGCAAATACATGTCTTGCCCTCTGTTATCAAGGATCAGAACAGTCCACCCTAGGCTCGTGTTTAAGAAGGAATTGCAGATGCTGGAAAATCGAAGGTAGACAAAAATGCTGGAGAAACTCAGCGGGTGAGGCAGCATTTATGGAGTGAAGGAAATAGGCAAACTCACCCGCTGAGTTTCTCCAGCATTTTTGTCTACCTTCCTAGGCTAGTGTTCAATTCACCTCTGCCCCGTTGTGGACTTTGGACTTTGCTTAAGAACTGATGTGCTAAGAACTGATGAGAACTATATTCTGCACTCTGTATCTTCTCCTTTGCTGTATCTAAACTCGCTGAAGTTTATCTGATTGTTTGGATTGCATGCTTTTCACTGTACCTTAGTACATGTGACAATAATAAACCTAAAGTGTGTAATCAGCAAGAAGAACAAATAGTTAATGCTGAACAGACCACTACTGTTTAACCCCATCCAGCGCCCTACTGGAAAGAAAATCATGAACCAGGCCTCAAAAATGAGAAACCAGAAATGCAGGGGTTTGGGTACCTAGACCAAGACTGCGTTGGATATTACCGGTAGCTCTGGGTACAACAGCCATTGTTTAGCTTGATGTGAGGGTAATTTCAGGACAACTGCTAATGGTCCTGGGATCAGAGGCGAGAGCCGGGAATGGAATCTGGGAACAATCTACTCTCTACGTGGAGCCTGGGGCAATCCATGGTGACATAAGCTGCCCTCTAGATGGCTGCAACGGAGAGGAGACAGTTGTCCACCTCTTTGCAATGTGTGCATTTGTGAAGAGGGTCTGGAGAAGGATGCAAGGGTCGTTATCGCGGTTCATCCACAGTTGCTGTTTAACGGAGAACACTCTAGTTTACGGGATGTTTTCCAGGGCACACTTGGAGACAGAGATCAAATGTTGAGGGAAGATCACCAACTTGGTGAAATTCACTCTTTGGTCTGCCTGGAACTTGTTGGCATCTGAGCACAGCAAGATGTACGTCAGGGAATGTTGCCAACTGGCCCATTCCAGACTGCAGGAGTATGTGCTGAGGCACTCGCTGAAACTTGATGCGGCCAATGCCAAAGATCTGTGAGGGAGAAAAGTCTCTCGTCCTTCCGCTGTTTGATGTTGAATAGCAGAGTCTGGTGTGTTCACCCCTCAAATAAGGGAAGGGATATTACCCCAAGGGGCCACATGAGCGGCATGGATTTTTTTTTTTTTTTAAAGAAGGAACTGCAGATGCTGGAGAATCGAGGGTACACAAAAAGCTGGAGAAACTCAGCGGGTGCAGCAGCATCTAAGGAGCGAAGGAGATAGGCGACGTTTCGGGTCGAGACCCTTCGGCATGGATGTTTTGTTTAAAGATAGGTGTGAAAACTATTGAGAATGAGACTATTGAATGTATAGCAAATGTATGAAGAGTTTTTGGACAGTTTTTGGTTTGTATATATTTTTATTCTTAAAGTTCTGAAATTAAATAAATTAGCTCTTCATGGAGCCCAGGGACGGGACTGAGATTCTCAGCTGGATCCTGGACCAGATTTAAGCCTGGTGCAGTGACAAAGCCCCATTGTTTTTGATGAGGATTGGAGGGCTGGAAAGAGAAAGTTCCTGGTTTTCGTTAATAATTTTAATAGCATGTGCTTTTGGGCAAGTTTAGCTTCACTTATTTTTAATTACCAAAAATATTGACTACAATTGTATTAGCTCTTGGTGGCCTTGGTGGCCAGAAAGAGGGAGAGTAAGTCTGCACCGGCTCACTTCACTGCCGCCTTCTCAACCCCAGGAATGCTTTGGGCTTGTAATGATCGCACAACTGCAACTGGACAAGAGTGAGGTAGGGGCAATGTGATAACATGATTACTTCATTCTACCCTCAGCACTAACTCAGATCTGAGGTGTCCGGTGCGTTATTTACAGTGAGGAATTTTCAACATCCCTATTATTGAGACCCTATTGACACTCAGTTGTCTAGATTGAGAAAATCAATATGTGCCTGATATTTGACCCTTGAAACATTCACACTATATTGGCAAATTGGAGGAACACCCCATATTTCGCTTGGGTAGCTTACACCCCAGCGGTATGAATACTAACTTCTCTATCCTTTGCCTTCCCTCTCTCCATCCCCCCACCTTTCCCAGTTCGCTGACCAGTCTGACTGTCCTCGTTTACACTTTATCTCTGTTTGCTTTATTCTTAAGGGCATGTCCCACTTGGCGATATTTTTCGGTGACTGCCGGCATCATTGACTGATGTATCAGGTCACCGAAAAATACACGTTATGACACGGCGTGATGACGTATGATGCGGCGGTGACACGACGTGATGACGTATGATGCGGTGGTAACATGGCGTAACGATGTATGACACGCGGTGTTTTATCAAGTGTCGCAACATTTTTTTTGTTGCCGCTGGATTTTGAAATGTTCAAAATCTTTTGGCGACACTGATATGATGCCAGCAAAATCGCCAAGTGGGACAGGTCCTTCACCTTCTCCCAGCTAACAATGATCTATTCTACATTTTCCTTAATCCCTACCCCCTTTGTCTCATTTTCACACCCTTACATTTTCTTATCTCTGTATCTCCCTCTCCCTTGACTCAGTCTGAAGAAGGGTCTTGACCCAAAACATCACCCATTCCTATCCAGAGATGCTGCCTATCTGCTGAGTACTCCAGCATTTTGTGTCTATCTTCGATTTAAGCCAGCATTTGCAGTTCTTTCCTACACAATAGTCCAAGTTTTGTTGCAGGAGCAGGAGGAGATTGTCAGGTGGACATGGTAAAATCTTCAAAGGTTTTTTTTTTGGGGGGGGGCTGTTTTCTTCAGAACCACTGACACATGATCATTCAAAATAGAACATGAACACTTCCAATGACCTAGTAAACCACATCCACAAGAAGAGTCTCCAGCTGCAACAGTTTGATTTCTAGGTTTCAGAGTTGGAGCAGCACAGAGGTATAGCTGTGAAGCCAAAGACTTTGTGGATAGCACATTCAGAGAGGTGATCAGAAGGAGAGGGAAGAGGTGATTGCTGAGGTGAAGAGGAAGAGCCAGACTAGATAAAGCCAACAGGTGGTCTTGGAGACGCTTAAGTCTATCTTGTTTACTAACAAATTTTCTATTTGGGATACAGGTTATAGTTTGTTTGGGATAGGTGAGAGAGCAATTGTGAAATATGGGGCACTAATGCCTGGGGGAATCATTTGTGGCTGTAGACGTGACCTGTGGATGGTACATTGGTGCCAGGGTTAAGAATGTCACTGAATGGCTACAGTGCCTTGTAAAGAGGAAGGATGAGGAACCAGGGGTCATGGACCATATTGGTACCAATGACATGGGTATGAGGTGGGATGAGGTCCTGCAAGTGGATATTAGGAAGGCAGAGTAGAGGTTAAAAATGCAGCGTAATGGTAATGGCCCTGTCCCACAGTACGAGTTCATTCCAAAAGTTCTCCCGAGTTTAAAAAAAATCAAACTTGTGTTAAGCACGGATAATGAACGTAGCGGGTACGTTGGAGCTCGGGGACGTCTCTTAGCGGCTCGTAACGCTAACCGCAGGTACTCGGGAAGACTCGCTAATGGCAGGTAAGTTTGGGAAAACTCGTGAAGACTTTTCAACATGTTGAAAAATGTCCACGAGAGCCCCGAGTACCGACGAGCGGCCATTACAATAAATCTCCGAGTTAGAATCAGGGCAAACTTGGGAGAGCTCTTGGAATGAACTCGTACTATGGGACAGGGCCATAAGAGTCTTAAAATTAGTTCCAATGTCACCTCCAATAAGGACCGAAGTAAAAGGTTAGAGCAAATAAGCAAGTTCAGTATTTCAACTGCGCTTGCCCAGGTCTTGGGTCATTCGCGATAAACATTCTCACCAGCTGTGCTGCTGCGTGTATACAGACCTGCGTTTCATCCGTATTTTCCAGTTTTGCTTCTTCGAGATAAGAAAATACTGCTTTCAAAAATATTAACTAGGTGTATTTATGGTTCATTTGTACAAAACTACGATGATTTTGTGATATAGTAATGTAACTTTATCAATGGCATTATGTAGGACATCGGCAGTAAGTGCAGTATTAATTCAGGTTGTCCTTGTGTTTTGTTTTGTTAACTCAGCTGGAAATAAACAAACTGTTGAAACAGACTCTCACTCTCGCTACTGCCGTTGCAGTGTCAACCCTTGTGGGTCCATTATTTACATGCCGCTGGAAATTAAATCTCACCCCACACTCCACCACTCTCTCTCTCACACTCCTCACGAACAGCCACCCGCTACAATAGGCGGAATTATTTTTTCTTTTGTTAATCCTGCCCCGCTATCTCTGATGGAGCAAAGTTAACCGTGACCGGCCGCGTTTAACCATGGCTCTGGGAACTCGGCATCTGATGGGGACGAGGAGGGTTACAGAGGGAAGGCAGGGACAACTTAGAATCCAGCAGCAGAGTGGCTCTGTTAATGGATTCATTCCACGGTGAGTTCAGTTCGGAAAGAACACATGCCGGTAAATCCATGGCCACTGGTTCAGGAGATTGATCCAATTATTGACCAACAGGTGGTGAAATCCATCTGTAACCCTCCTCATATGCAAACTTAAAGCACATGGTATTAGTACGCAAACTTAAAGCATACGGTATGGTATGCAAACATAAAGCACATGGTATTGGGGGTTCAGTATTGATGTGGATAGAGAACTGGCTGGCAGACAGGAAGCAAAGAGTAGGAGTATGCGGGTCCTTTTCAGAATGGCAGGCAGTGACTAGTGGGATACCGCAAGGCTCAGTGCTGGGACCCCAGCTATTTACAATATATATTAATGATCTGGATGAGGGAATTGAATGCAACATCTCCAAGTTTGCGGATGACATGAAGCTGGAGGGCAGTGTTAGCTATGAGGAGGATGCTAGGAGGCTGCAAGGTGACTTGGATAGGTTGGGTGAGTGGGCAAATGCATGGCAGATGCAGCATAATGTGGATAAATGTGAGGTTATCCACTTTGGTGGCAAAAACAGGAAAGTAGACTATTATCTGAATGGTGGCCGATTAGGAAAAGGGGAGATGCAACGAGATCTGGGTGTCATGGTACACCAGTCATTGAAAGTAGGCATGCAGGTGCAGCAGGCAGTGAAGAAAGCGAATGGTATGTTAGCATTCATAGCAAAAGGATTTGAGTATAAGAGCAGGGAGGTTCTACTGCAGTTATAGTGTCTTGGTGAGGCCACACCTAGAGTATTGCATACAGTTTTGGTCTCCTAATCTGAGGAAAGATATTCTTGCCATAGAGGGAGTACAGAGAAGGTTCACCAGACTGATTCCTGGGATGGCAGGACTTTCATATGAAGAAAGACTGGAAAGACTCGGCATGCACTCGCTAGAATTTAGAAGATTGATGGGGGATCTTATAGAGACTTACAAAATTCTAAAGGGGTTGGACAGGCTAGATGCAGGAAGATTGTTCCCAATGTTGGGGAAGTCCAGAACAAGGGGGTCACAGTTTAAGGATA
The DNA here is from genome assembly GCA_035221665.1 of Okamejei kenojei. Lineage (NCBI taxonomy): Eukaryota > Metazoa > Chordata > Chondrichthyes > Rajiformes > Rajidae > Okamejei > Okamejei kenojei. The sequence goes on from CM069133.1 coordinate 98,508,724, forward strand.
AGGGGGAAGTTTTTTAGGACCAAGATGAGAAAATCATTTTTCACACTGAGTGGTGAATCTGGGGAATTCTCTGGCACAGAAGGTAGTTGAGGCCAGTTCAGTGGCTATATTTAAGAGGGAGTTAAGGCAGGTGCAGGATACTGAGTTGGATGATCAGCCATGATCATATTGAATGGCGATGCAGGCTCGAAAGGCCGAATGGCCTACTCCTGCACCTATTTTCTATGTTTCTATGTAACAGACTCCATAGTGAGACGTGTACACAGGAGCGGGTGTTCACTCTTATCAATAACTCAGGCACAGTGAACCTCACAATGTAAAACTATCCCAGTCAAAACTGTCCCGAGAGCTGCCTTGCCCGAGCACTGGGACAACTCTGGGCAAGGTCCCATTGAAGGCAAGAACAACATTCTAGTCACAAAGAAAAATGTCAACGGGCCGGATGATTTTGGGTTACAGGCTGAATCTGGCCCATGGGCCGTTGGTTGCCGACCCCTCCCTTAACAGTACATTCATACCACCTGTTGGTAAAGCATCAGCCCACATCACACTGACACAGTTGCTGCCTGCCTCAGATTAAATATATTTTAACATAAATTATGAATAAAGATAAGAAAATGTTTCAAACACAAGTAATATTTTCTTATTCTAATAGCAAACCCATTGAGGATTAAATGAAAATAATAAGGAAGAAGCTATTGCAGAACCTGGCCGTTCTGCTCCTTATACTGCGATACCTTTTGCCCAAAGGCAGCAGAGTGAACAGTCCACGATGGAGATCTTTTGGGGGTGTGGGGTCTTTTATAATGCTGTTGGCCTTGGACAAGCAACGTTTGCACGCAATGTCCCGGATTGAAGGAAGAGAAGTCCCGATGATTTTTTCAGCCGTCCTCACCACTCTCTGCATGGACTTCCAGTGGAGGCTTTGCAGTCCCCAAACCAGACAGAGATGCAGTTGGTCAAAATGCTCTCTATGGTGCCCCTGTAGAATGTGGTGAGGACAGGATGGGGGAGGTGAGCTCTTCTCATCCAGCGCAGAAAGTGCAGCTGCTGCTGGATGAGACCAGCACCCTCAGGAACATAGTGCTACTGACCAACTCCACATCGCTGTCATTGATGTGAAGTGGTGTATGACTGTGCCGGTTTCTCCTGAAGTCAACAATGACCACCTTTGTTTTGTCAACATTCAGGTTCAGATTGTTCATGTTGCACCAGTCCACCAGTTGTTTCGCCTCCTCCCTGTAAGCCAGTTCAATGTCGTCCCGGATAAGGCCCACCGTTGTGTCATCTGCGTACAACATGATGCGGTTTGTACTAAACCTGGCACAACAGTCGTGGGTCATCCGGGTAAACAGCAGTGGACTCAGGACGCAGCCCTGAGGGGCCGGTGCTCAGAGAGATGATGTTGGAGGTGTTGTTTCCAACCCGCACTGACTGGGGTCTGTCAGTGAGGAAGCCCAGTAGCCAGTTACACAAGGGGGTGCTGAGACCCAATGGACGCAGTTTCCTTACTAAGTGCTGAGGGATGATTGTATTGAACGCTGAACTAAAGTCCATGAACAGCATTTGGACATGTGTGTTCTTCTCCTCTAGATGTTCCAGGCTCAGATGGAGTAGGGAGGATATAGCATCCTCTGTGGAGTGGTTTGTCCTGTAAGCAAACTGGGACAGGTCAAGTGTGGAGGGAAGTCTGGAGGTAATATGGTCCCTGACCAGCCTCTCTAAGCACTTCATTCAATTCAATTCATCTTTAATGTCATTGCACAGATACAAGTATGGGTACAACGAAATGCAGTTTAGCGTCAGTTCGTAGTAATAGCAATATATAAATAGATACAGAATGCAGACAATGTGGACGGAGAGACTGGAGAAATCTATCGGCGGGACTCCGAGTTCAGCAGTGTGATGGTGTTGTTATAGAAGCTGTTCCTCATCCTACTAGTGCGGAACCTGAGGCTCCTGTACCGCCTCCCTGATGGTAGGAGGGCGGCACTTGGGGAGGGTTAATGGCGAAACTGAAGGCTAACCCCTGCAGAACACTGCTTCCATCTATTCTGCTCGCTAACGTCCGCTCCTTGGAGAGTAAGTTGGACTACCTGAGGCTGGACCTGGTAACCAAATGGGAGGTGAGAGATTGCTGCGCCCTGATCTTAACAGAGAAGTGGTTAAACTCCTCTGTTCCCGATGGCGCTATTAGCGTGGAGGGGCTAACAACATTCCGGTCGGACAGGAGCTGCGCTCTCAGTGGGAAATCCCAGTGTGCTGTTGTGTGCATTTACACTAATAACAGTTGGTGTAAAAATGCCTCAGTGGTCTCAAATCATTGCTCCCCTGACATTGAGTTTTTGACAATAAAATGCAGACCCTTCTATTTGCCCTGGGAATTTACTATCATAAACATCACAGCCGTGTCCTACTCCTCCGCAGCTTCGTAGGCCACTGGTTCCAGCTGACGCAGCAGTCCGAGACTCCGTAGAGTATCCCGAGTGGCCGGATCCACCACCGCTGAATTGCTGGACGCACGCAGTTCCAACACGGACTGACAGTCACATCGAACAGACTCTCCGAACTGAGTAAATAAGTAGTGAGTTTTTTACCTTTAAAAGTCTATTACTGTTGGGAGCCAGTGCAGCCGGTCGAGCAGGGCGCCGCCATTTTCTAGCACATTCTCGAGAACATGGATAGGTGATGTATTGGGTGTACACAAAAAGCTGGAGAAACTCAGCGGGTGCAGCAGCATCTAAGGAGCGAAGGAGATAGGCGACGTTTCGGGTCGAGACCCTTCTTCAGACTCTGGTGATGTATTGGGTTGAGATCCTTGTTCAGACTGGTGAATGGGAGTCTTGAGTGGTGAGTCAGAAGATGGTAAACAGATTTAGAAGTGAAAATTGGAAACTTAGCAAGCAAAACAAAGACAAGAAACAAATGGGGTGAGAATGTGATAACAATTAAAAGACCTATTAAAAGCACTATTTAAGGTACTTCCGGTGGCGTCAATGGTGGGGTGAGAGACGTCGCTGTTTCGCTCTGCTCCCGAAGAGTGTTTTAATGTGCTAAAATATGAGTTGGAAGACGGGGGAGTTCTGAAAATAACTACCGGAGCTGCTATTTAATTGTGTGTTATCAGAAATCCTGCTGATAACAGAGAATAATTGCAGTTTTAAATGAAAAGACAGATACCTCGCCAGAAGCCTGCGAAAGCCGCTTCAAGACCTGCTACAAGAACCTATTTGAAAAAAACTGAAGAAACTCCTCAATCCCCTCAAACATCAGCTGGAAATTCAGAAGAAGAAGTTGATTCCTAAAATCCTTCTACAGAATTGCCTTTAATGGAGGAACAAATGGAACATCTGGAAAAGTCAGTATTAGCTTCAGTCACTGAAGTTATTTCAAAACTGATACGAGAGGGGAACCTCGTGCTGGACAAAAGCCTCTCTGAAAAAAATTAAACAAGGTAATGATACGCTGATGGGGAAAATTGATGACTTAACCAAACGTGTGGTCGAAGTTGAGGAGGGTTTGAACAAAAAAATTAAGCGGGTTGATAAGGATTGCAATAAAAAACTGGATGCAATGCTAAAATCTACTGAGGTGGCTATGGAAGGAATGGACAATACGATAACTGAGATGGCTAAGGAGATAAAGAGACTAAAACAGGAACAAGAAAGTATTGGGAGGGAGCTTGCTAAAATGAAGTATAAATGTATGGACTTGGAGGCAAGGGGACAAAATTTTAGGATAATTGGATTAAAAGAAGGAAAGGAGATTAGACGCATTTTTCAGGAGTTTGCTGCCAATTTACTCAAACAAGTGCTTAAGCTTTAAAGAAGGAACTGCAGATGCTGGAGAATCGAGGGTACACAAAAAGCTGGAGAAACTCAGCGGGTGCAGCAGCATCTAAGGAGCGAAGGAGATAAGCGACGTTTCGGGTCGAGACCCTTCTTCAGACTGGTCAGGGATCAGGGAAACGAGAGATATAGACGGTGATGTGGAGAGATAAGGAACAATGAGTGAAAGATATGCAAAGAAGTATTGGTGATAAAGGGAACAAGCCATTGTAAGCTGTTTGTGGTGTGAAAATGAGAAGCTGGTGCAACTGGGGTGGGGGAGGGAGATGGAGATGGAGGGAATGCCAGGGCCCGAGGGCTGAGGGAGAGGTGGGAGGGGAGGAGACAGCAAGGGTTAACAGAATTGAGAAAATTCAATATTCAAGCCCAAAGGATGCAGACTCCCCAAGCTGCCTGAAGCCCCGAGAATAGATATGGCTCACCGGGTCTGACGTAAGGCTCAAGCAAGCTTAACTGCCCCCCCCCCCCCCCCCCTCTCAGACAGATTATTCTGAAATTCCATGACATTCCAACCCTGGAAGGAATTATGAAAAAGATTCCACATGGTGTGAATTTGATGTTTGGAGAAGACAAACTAAGATTCTTCCGTGATTTTCCAGCTGAAGTCGTGGAAAAGAGGAATAAGTTTACAAACACGAGAAGGCTACTGAAAGGTCTCGGGAGTACGATATGGGATAGTGTACCCCGATAAATTGAGAATTTCTTATAACCATGTTGAACGTGCATTCACGGATCCAGAAGAGGCATTTAAATATGCACAAAGTATCACAAAGGAGGACTACTGATCGTTAGGAGTTGGTCTCCTACAATAACATCGAGGAGAAACGACAAAGAAAGGATTGTGTCTCTTTTTTTTTAACATATAAAAAAGACTGTTCTTGTTAAAATGGCGTACCCTCCTCGAGGCACTGTCTAGGCATTTTATCTTTGGAATGTTAATTCAAGGTCGGATTTTAAGTTTCATTTCAACAAAGGACTGACAAAGAAGAGAAACTGTGGTGGGGAAAATAAATTGAGAATATAGTGTAATATAGAATATGATTTAAGAAATATATAAACAGATAAACAGGGTCTGATCAGGAACAGTAAGTATGCAGATGATACTAAGATAGGTGGTGTTGTGGATAATGAAGTAGATTTTCAAAGTCTACAGAGAGATTTGGGCCATTTGGAAAAGTGGGCTGAAAGAAGGCAGATGGAGTTTAATGTTGTTAAGTGTGAAGTGCTACATCTTGGCAGGACAAATCAAAATAGGAAGTACATGGTAAATGGTAGGGAATTGAGGAATGCTGTGGAACAGAGGGATCTAGGAATAACTGTGCATAGTTCCTTGAAGGTGAAATCGCATGTAGATAGGGTGGTAAAGAAAGCCTTTGGTGTGCTGGCCTTTATAAATCAGAGCATTGAATATAGGAGTAGGGAAGTAATGTTAAAATTGTACAAGGCATTGGTAAGACCAATTCTGGAGTATGGTGTACAATTTTGGTCGCCTAGTTATAGGAAGGATGTCAACAAAATAGAGAGAGTACAGAGGAGATTTACTAGAATGTTGCCAGGGTTCCAGCAACTATGTTACAGAGAAAGGTTGAACAAGTTAGGTCTTTATTCTTTGGAGCGCAGAAGGTTAAGGGGGGACTTGATTGAGGTCTTTAAAATGATGAAAGGGATAGACACAGTTGACGTGGATATGTTTTTCCCATTGAGGGTAGGGAAGATTCAAACAAGAGGGCATGACATGAGAATTAAGGGACAGAAGTTTTGGGGTAACGTGAGGGGGAACCTCTTTACTCAGAGGGTGGTGGCTGTGTGGAATGAGCTTCCAGCAGAAGTGGTGGAGGCAGGATCGATTTTAACATTTAAGACTAAAGTGGATAGGTATATGGACGTGAAGGGAATGGAGGGGTATGGTCGGAGTGCAGGTAGATGGGACTAGGGGAAAACAAATGGTCGTCACGGACTGGAAAGGCCGAGAGGGCCTGTTTCCGTGCTGTAATTGTTATATGGTTATATGATTATATGGTTATAATTACATACTAACATAAAATATAATTAATAAAATTGGGTAGTATTAATAACATATTAACACATTTTATGGATACAGTAGACAGTCTAGATTGCGCGTAAAGGGGGGGGGAGGAGACTCAGATACTTGGAAGTTATCCAGGGGTCTGAATCTGGTTAACCCCTTGGGACCTGCTGTTGTCTGATACAAAAGTTTGAGACTTAATTGAAATAAATCTAGGCATATTGATAGATATGGATATATAATTAACATAATTACTGTTATATCTAAGTATATAATTAATGTTGGAAACTACTTTTTTATTTTGTTTTTCCTCCTGGAAGATAAATTTCTAATCTAGCTATTGGAGTACGTTTTATTATATATACAGTGGCTTGCAAAAACTATTCATACCCCTTGAACTTTTCCACATTTTGTCACGTTACAGCCACAAATGTAAATGTATTTTATTGGGACTTTATGTGATAGACCAACACAAAGTGGTGCATAATTGTGAAGTGGAAGGAAAATTATACATGGTTTCCAAATTTTATTACAAATAAAAAACTGAAAAGTGTGGCGTGCAAAAGTATTCAGCCCCCCTGAGTCAATACTTTGTAGAACCACCTTTCGCTGCAATTACAGCTGCAAGTCTTTTGGGGTATGTCTCTACCAGCTTTGCACATCTAGAGACTGAAATTTTTGCCCATCCTTCTTTGCAAAATAGCTCAAGCTCAGTCGGATTGGATGGAGAGCGTCTGTGAACAGCAATTTTCAAGTCTTGCCAGAGATTCTCAATTGGATTTAGGTCTGGACTTTCTGGGCCATTCTAACACATTAATGTGCTTTGATCTAAACCATTCCATTGTAGCTCTGGCTGTAGGTTTAGGGTCGTTGTCCTGCTGGAAGGTGAACCTCCGCCCCAGTTTCAAGTCTTTTGCAGACTCTAACAGGTTTTCTTCCAAGATTGCCCTGTATTTGGCTCCATCCATCTTCCCATCAACTCTGACCAGCTTCCCTGTCCCTGCTGAAGAAAAGCATCTCCACAGCATGATGCTGCCACCACCATGTTTCACAGTGGGGATGGTGTGTTCAGGGTGATGTGCAGTGTTAGTTTTCCACCACACATAGCGTTTTGCATTTATTGCCTCAGACCAGAGCACCTTCCTCCACATGTTTGCTGTGTCCCCCACATGGCTTGTGGCAAACTGAAAACGGAACTTCTTATGGCTTTGTTTCAACAATGGCTTTCTTCTTGCCACTCTTCCATAAAGACCCGATTTGTGGAGTGCACGACTAATAGTTGTCCTGTGGACAGAATCTCCCACCTGAGCTGTGGATCTCTGCAGCTCCTCAAGAGTTACCATGGGCCTCTTGGCTGCTCTTCTGATCAATGCTCTCCTTGCCCGGCTTGTCAGTTTAGGTGGACGGCCATGTCTTGGTAGGTTTGCAGTTGTGCCATACTCTTTCCATTTTTGGATGGTGGATTGAACAGTGCTCTGTGAGATGATCAAAGCTTGGGATATTTTTTTAATACCTAACCCTGCTTTAAACTTCACCACAACTTTATCCCTGACCTGTCTGGTGTGTTCCTTGGGCTTCATGATGCCCAAGGAACATTGTTTGTTCTCTAACAAACCTCTGAGGCCTTCACAGATCAGCTGTATTTATACTGAGATTAGGTTACACACAAGTGGACTCTATTTACTAATTAGGTGACTTCTGAAGGTAATTAGTTGCACTGGATTTTATTTAGGGGTATCAGAGTAAAGGGGGCTGAATACTTTTGCACGCCACACTTTTCAGTTTTTTTATTTGTAAAAAGATTTGAAAACCATTTTCCTTCCACTTCACAATTATGCGCCACTTTGTGTTGGTCTATCACATAAAATCCTAATAAAATACATTTACGTTTGTGGTTGTAACGTGACAAAATGTGGAAAAGTTCAAGGGGTATGAATACTTTTGCAAACCACTGTATATATAATTTTGAACTTTGTATCGCTCTCTCTTCCAATTAATAATAATTGGTCAAGGGGGCAGAGCGAAACATAAAAACATCTACGGAAGTCAATAAGAATTTTTCTACCACCTGTTGGTGGCTTGTTTTTAATTATAATATCTTTATTTTTGGATATTATAATATCACTTTTTGTTTGTTAATTATCTTTTCACGACTCTACACTTTCTGGTCCTTCTTAAGGTTTATTCTGAAGGGGAGATGCCAACAAAACCTAACAACTGGGGATGATCATCCTTCATCTGGAGTTATAAGGTTCTTGGTTGCACCATATGAAGTAAAGGTATTAACATGATTCATAATGCAAGACGATAAACAAAAGAAAACTGGAGGAATCACCTTCTGTAGTTGGAATATAAGGGGCGCTAATGAACCAATTAAAAGGGTAAGATCTTTCCCAATTAAAAGCCTTAAAAAGTGACATTATTTTTTTACAAGAGACACATCTGAAATATCAAACACAGATAAGACTGAAGGCAAATTGGATTGGGCAAACATACTACTCTTCATTTACTTCTAAATCTAGAGGCACGGCTATTATCATTCGTAAAGGTATACCATTTAAATTAAAGAATACTATAGCAGATAAAGAGGGGAGGTACATCATAGTTACGGGAGAAATTTATTCTACTCCACTTACTTTGATAAATATTTATGCTCCTAATTTTGACAACCCCCAATTTTTTAGTAAAATTTTGGATATAATTTCAGAACTTAATCATCAAAATGTGATAATAGGCGGAGATTTGAATTGTGTTTTAGATCCATATTTGGATAAATCAGCATAAGCGGAGATTTGAATTGTGTTTTAGATCCATATTTGGATAAATCAGCAAAACAAAAAAGGACTAACATAAAATCTAAAATGAGTGAACTCCTAAATACATACATGAAAAAAACTAATATAACAGATGTATGGAGAATCGCTAACCCAGTAAGTAGGGAATATTCATTTTATTCAACAGTACATAAAACATATTCACGTATTGATTATTTCTTAGTGGACACAAAAATAATTCCATATACATATAATTCTAAATATCATAATAGTATCATTTCTGATCATTCCCTATTAACTTTTTCTTTAAAATTAGAAGGAATGCCCAATAAAAATTCGTTTTGGAGGTTTAACCCCCAAATTTTAAATGACTCACAAGGTTGCACATATTTAAAAGAGCAGATGAGATTCTTCTTTGAGACAAATGATACACCAGATATTTCACCCTCCTTATTATGGGAAACTTTTAAGGCATTTATAAGAGGAATTATAATCTCATACCAAGCTTTCCAAAATAAAAAGAATAATACTGAACAATTGCAGTTAGAACAAGAAATTAGACAATTAGATTTAGAAAATGCCAAAGAACCAACTATAGATAAACATAATAAGATAATAATACTAAAATATAAATTAAATAAAATTTTATCGGCCAGAATAATGAGATTATTTCAAATTACAAAACAAACTTTTGAATTTGGTTATAAACCTCATAAACTCCTAGCACGCCAACTGAAAAAAAGGGACACAGAAAATACAATTACTAAAATTAAATCAGACAAAGGGGAATTACTAACACTACCTAAAGATATTAATAAAAGATTTGCTCAATTTTATCAAAATTTATATACATCAAAAACTTCTGCAAATAATACTCAAATTGCAAATTTCTTAAATAACTGTAATCTTCCAAAATTAAATATGGTGGAACAAGAGGCATTAGGAGCTCAGATTACACTACAGGAAATAGAAGAAACAATTAGTTTGTTGAAGAATGGCAAAACCCCAGGACCAGATGGTTTTAGTAATGAATTCTATAAAAGATTCTACGAAATAATTTCTCCACGGTTGCAAGATTTATATATATACATTTTTAAAGAAAATAAACTACCAGAAACACTAACTGAATCAACTATTACACTTATACCAAAAAAGGTAAAACTACTATATGATAAGCCGACGGCTAGAATACTGACTAATAATATATTATCCCCGAAATTCTATTTAGCAAGGGGCAATAGGCAGGGGTGTGCGTTATCGCCCCTGCTTTTTGCACTAGTGATAGAGCCTTTAGCTGAAAGTATAAGAAGCCTTCCGAACATTCATGGGTATATTACCAAACACTCAAATAATAAAATTTCATTATATGCAGACGACATATTATTATATATTACAAATCCGCAAACTAGCATACCAAATATACTACATTTAATAGAAGAATTTGGTTCTTTTTCAGGATATAGAATAAATTGGAACAAAAGCGAAATTATGACGATAAAACCTCAAGAGTCGACACATCTGTTGAAATTCCCTTTTAGAATTACAAAAGAAAAATTTAAATATTTGGGCATCCAAATTACTAGGAACTATAAATCATTACTCAACGCAAACTATATGCCTTTATTAACAAAATTAAATGGGCTGATTAAATTTTGGAAGACACTGCCGATGTCATTAATAGGCAGAATAAACGCGATAAAAATGATCTTCTTACCACAAATATCGTACCTATTTCAATCAATAACAATATACATACCTAAATAAATTCTTCAAAAAATTAGATTCTGATATTATAAACTTCATTTGGGATTATAAATCACACAGAATTAAAAAAAAAAAACACTTGTGTAAATTTAAAGAATCAGGGGGACTGACACTCCCTAACTTATTGTATTATTATTGGGCAGTGAATATTAAAAATATAATCTACTGGTTGGACAGTTCTGCCCAACAGGTAGATTGGATAAGAATGGAGAAAGAGGATTGTTCCCCTTATAATATAGGAGCGATCCTTCTTTCTCCGATAAAACTGAACAATGTAATATACAAGAAGAATCCAATTATTCATAGTATAATACGAATTTGGAAACAAATAAAATTAACTTTAGAATTAAGAAAATTATCGCTTCTTTCTCCAATAGCTAATAATCCCTCATTCAAACCATCCATTATTGATAAAACGTTTACCCATTGGGAAAGAATAGGAATTAAAATGATGGGAGATATGTATGAAATGGGAAACCTTTTATCATTCCAACAATTACAACTAAAATATAATTTGAAAAGTAATCAATATTTCAAATACCTTCAAATTCAAGATTATTTGAAAAAGTATATACAAGGATATCAAACTTTAACCCCAGATCTACTGAAGGAAGGAATGAATAGAAAGGCAATTTAATATCTTACTTATATAATATAATTCTAAATATAGAAACACCAACGACAGAAGCAATTAGAAGAGACTGGGAACAAGAGTTATTGATAAAAATTCCGAACGATAGATGGGATAAAAATTTATTATATGTAAACAAATGTTCAATGAATATAAGACATAACCTAATTCAATTTAAAATTTTACATAGATTATATTATTCAAAAACAAGACTGAATAAAATATTTTCAAATGTTTCCCCCATCTGCGACAAATGTCTAACTCAAAATGCCACTATAGCACATTCCTTTGTCTCTTGTACAAAACTGTATACATTTTGGAATGAAATTTTTACAAAACTATTTAACACAAAATTGAACCCCAATACTGAATTGATTATCTTTGGATCAATGGAAGAGGGAAGTAAACTAACTATATTCCAAGAAGCTTTTCTTAATTATGGTCTAATAACAGCGAAAAAACTTATACTTAAATTTTGGAAAAACGCACCTACGCCAACATTCAAAATGTGGATCTCAAACATGTCTGAAACGCTACATCTTGAAGAAATGAGATTCCTCTTACTAGGCAAGGTAGACCAATTCTTAAAGATTTGGTCTCCGTTTATCAACTTTATACAAGCATATGGTGCAACATAACATAACCTTAGAAATTAAATGTTTAGAACTGGGTGACGGGTGGGCAAAAATATGAGATAGGTAGTGTAGATGGTTTATATGCAACCAATAATATAGTCCCAGGGGCAGGGGCTTGTTAAGGATTGTCACCAGTGGCTGGTGGTCGGTTTCGACCGTAAATCTGCTGCCGAACAGGAAGTCTCTGAACTTGGAGCAGGCGAACACCACCGCGAGCAGCTCTTTCTCGATCTGAGCGTACCGCTGCTCGGTGTCCGTCATGGTGCGGGAGGCATAGGAGACAGGATGTAGCGATCCATCGACAGACTGAAGGCAGGCCGCACCCAGGCCGAACTTGGAAGCGTCACAGGTGACGGTGATGGGGCGACCCACGTCGAAGAACCGCAACGTCGGAGTGCTAATCAGTTTCGACTTGAGGCAGTCAAAGGCCTGCTGGTGATGTGGGAGCCAGACCCAGGCGATATCCTTTTTTGTCAGCTGCCGCAGGGGAGCACTCAGCTCACTGAGGTTTGGTATAAACTTGCCAAGGTAGTTCACCATGCCCAAGAATCGTTGCAGACCTGGCACGTCAGTGGGGGCTGCCATCTCGGAGATGGCAGCTGCCTTCAAGGGGTCGGGTTTTAGTCCGTTAGAGGTGAAAACATGTCCAACATACGTGACCTCTGAGACACGAAACCGGCACTTCTTGGGATTCAGCTTCAGGTTCGCCTGTCGCGCCCGATCCAGGACGCGGCAGAGGTTCAGGTCGTGCTCGGCAATGTCCTTCCCATAAACCAGGATATCATCCACGATGATGGCACATGGCAGGTCCGAGAATATCTGCTCCATCGTTCGCTGGAACACCTCGCTAGCAGAATTGATGCCGAATGGCATTCGCAGGAACTTGAATCTGCCGAACGGTGTGGCGAAGGTCGTCAGGTCAGAAGACGCTTTGTCCAACGGGATCTGCCAAAACGAGTTCTTAGCGTCTAGGACCGAAAAGACGGTGGCTTGCCCGACCTTAGCCGCCACATCCTCAACAGACCGCATGGGGTAGTGTGGTCGCCTGATGGCAAGGTTTAAGTCCTTCGGGTTGATACACACACGTATTTCGTTCTTGTCTTTCTTAATCGTGGCAACCATGGTGGAGACCCAATCGGTGGGCTCGCTAACTGCTTCTAGCACCCCCTTTTCGACCATCTTGTTGAGCATCGCCTCGACCCTGTCTTTCATGGCGTGAGACACCCTGTGAGGTGCGCGGACCACGGGTTGTATATTTGGGTCAATGGAAATATGGTATGTCAGTGGTAACTTCCCCAGGTCATCGTCGAACAGGTCCTGGTATTCTGCAACCGGGTTAAACGACAGTTGCACTTTGTGGACCGTGCGGTCGAAGGACACCAGGCCAAGATCCTGGCACGCACGGTTGCCCAACAGGGTTACACAGTCAGAGTTCAAAACATAGAAAACCAGGTTTCTTGTGGCCATTTGCAGCACGCAAGTTAAAGTGGCCCTCCCCGCAGGCCTTAGAATCTCTCCACCATAGGCGTGCAGGGTAGCATCGTCAGCAACCAGGGGCTCATTATTCCTTATCTTGTTGAAAAGATTCATGGACAAAACGTTGACCTTCGCACCTGTGTCTAACTTTGCAAGGAAGGTTACATCATTGACAGTCACAGATACGGAGGGATCAGTGCGGTGGGCGGGTGTCTGTAGGAGGGTAAACACATGCGAGTCCTCGGGAGGATTAATTGGATCTGCATCATAGGATTCAGCTAAGTTGGGCTGTGAGTCGTAACGGATATCAGATTGTCTCAGCATGTTTAGACTGGGTCTGAAGGTTTGTGCCTGTCTCCCACGGGAACGGAATAAGCGACAGGAGGCAGAGAAATGATTTAGCTTTTTACAGAAGTTACAGGCCTTACCAAAGGCGGGACACGTCGACAGTCTATGGTGCATGTAGTTACAGTTTGGGCACCTTTTTTGGGGCACTTCACCAGGACCAGGGTTGGCATGCGGCAGAAAAACATTGTTTCCCATCCGAGGCTGTGGGCTCCTAAACCCAGCCAGGTTGACAGATTTATTGCCCGAGTCCCGGTGGTCATCTGGCAAAACAACGACCTCAGACAATCTGCAGGCATGCATGGCTTTTTCCAACGTTAGATCCGGATCCCTCAAAAGCTCACATCGCAGCCTCTGGTCACGCATGCCAGTTACTAAAATGTCTCTAGTGAGCTGGTCTGTCATGTCACCAAAACGGCACCGCTGGGCGAGATGAAGCAAATCAGCAATAAAACATTCAACAGGTTCATCCGGCAGCTGTCTCCTTGTAAAGAACCGTGCCCTCTCTAGAATGCGGTTCGAGGGCAGGTCACAAATCTCCCTGAACTTACGTAGCAGGCAAGCGGGGTCGCCGGCAGACTCTGCAGGAGTAATCACCTCGTCGTTGTCGCCCAGGACCGCTGGAGCGTAGGTGAAAGTTCTGGCTCTCTTCATGGCATCAGGTCCGACAAGGTTGAGTAGGAGGGAAGCTTTAAGGGAGTCAGGATCAGCGCGGTGTGCGACATTGACAAAGTGTGTGAAATCAAATTCAAACGTGGCCCAGCGCTCAGAGATGTCAGCATCAAAGACAAGCTGCGCGGGCTTTCTGCAAGAGGACGCCATGGCCAGAGAGATTAAGCACAAAAAACACAAATAAAAAAAAAAAAGAAATAAAACCCGATAGACAGGAGACGCAAGTGTCTTCCAGCTTCGACACCATGTAAATAAACACTTTACAAACTCTTAAAGTGTTCACGCTGCCCCTGCCAGGCTGCAGCGTATGATGCTGGAGCTCCAGCGTTTCGACTTTGATATAATCTACAAGAAGGGCACCGAGATGCACATTGCGGACACCCTATCGCGCGCCCCGCGGACCTCCTGCGCTCGCCACCCCTACGAAACAGAGGACTTGCTCGTACTGGGCGTTAACTTTATTCCCACCAAGCAGCTACAGGTTTTGGCCAAGCACACCGCTGCCGATCCAGTTTTGCAGCGGCTTGCCTCTGTGATTAAAGCAGGGTGGCCAACAAAGCGCTCCGCTGCGCCATCTGAAACACAGCCTTTCTTCCTGGTCCGCGATGAACTGGTGCTCCAGGATGGCGTTATCGTCAAGGGACATAAAGTTGTAGTCCCGTCCTCCCTGTTTGACTTTTACTTTTGTGCAGCCCATAGCGGACACCCTGCGGTCGATGCAACACTCGCCCACGCTCAGTGCCAATTCTACTGGCCTGGAATGGCCAAATATATCCGAGACCGAGTTTCTGCCTGCTCCACGTGCAACAGTCTTGCTCCACACCAGCAGCGACAGCCCCTGATGCAACAGCCCGCCCCTGCCTTGGCCTGGTCCTCGCTGGCTGCCGACATATTCGAGTGGCGTGGTAACCACTACCTTGTCCTGGTCGACTCGTACTCCAACTGGTTCGAAGTGGATTTGCTGACATCCCTCACGTCGGAGATGGTGATCCGAAAGCTGCGGAAACACTTCTCCATTTTTGGGACCCCTGTCAGGCTGCAGACTGACAACGGCAGGCAGTTTACAAGCCGAGAATTCAAAAGTTTTGCCGACAAGTGGAACTTCGTGCATTTCACCAGCAGCCCAGAGTACCCACAGAGCAACGGCCTTGCAGAACGGGCCGTCCGCAGCGCCAAGCTTCTGATGGAACAGGCGCGACTATCCAACTCTGATTTGTATTTGGATCTCCTGAACCTCAGGAATGTTTCCAGGGATCCGGCCATGGGGTCACGTGCTCAGCGTCTGATGTCCAGAACTACCAGATCTACCATCCCGATTGCCCAGTGCCAGCTGAAACCTCGGATGCTGGAGCCCGCCTCCGTGCAGAGGCGAATTCAAGGGAAACATGACAGCCAGCGGTGTTCCCACGATCGGTCGTGCAGACCACTCGATCCTCTGTTGCCTGGACAGGTTGTTCGGTTGCAGACCGCCAGTGGTCACTACCGTCTGGCCACCGTGGTTGGGGTGGCCGACTCACCTCGTTCGTATCTGGTCGACTGTGAGGGTACCATCTACCGAAGAAGCCGACAACACCTGCTTGCTGTTAATGAGCCAAAGCCGCAGCCCCCGGGGCCCTATGCCCCGCCACTCTCCTACCAGCAGCCGGCTGCCGTCCCGGCTGGTGTTCCCTGCATGCCTCGGTCCCCGTCGCGGGCACCTGGTTCCCCTCTGCGCGGGT
The DNA here is from genome assembly GCA_035221665.1 of Okamejei kenojei. NCBI lineage: Eukaryota > Metazoa > Chordata > Chondrichthyes > Rajiformes > Rajidae > Okamejei > Okamejei kenojei. The sequence continues at coordinate 98,524,613 of CM069133.1, forward strand.
CCCCTGTTGCCGGTCGCGGTTCTCCCTCTCCTGTTTCTCCCACCCCAATGCCCTTCCCTGGTTCCCCAGCTGCCTCGCGTCCTCCTGTTTCTTCTGCTCCTTCGGGGGAAGGGGGAGACATCCGTACGCGCTCGGGTCGGATCAGCAAGCCACCTGTTCGCTACGGCGATTTTGTTTAATTCTGCTCTTTAATTCTGTTGTCGTGACAACAATCTGTTTTTTGATTTTCTAAGGGGAAGGATGTAGATGGTTTATATGCAACCAATAATATAGTCACCTCACTCCCATTAACCCCGCCTAGTTAACATCAATCATAACGCCTTCCCCTTCCTGGGCGCGGCAGTAGAAGAATGTAGCTAGTGCTTGAAGATGTATGTAATACCCTGTGCTATCATTAAAAGATGTTGCACACTTTAAGAGTTTGTAAAGTGTTTATTTACAGGTAGATCTCTCCTAATCTCTTTTTTCTCTTTGCTTCTCTTTCAATCTTTTAACTTCTCACCTCTGTCCTTTATTTTTTTTTTTTGTTTTCTGTTTCTACTCGCTTGTCTATCTATTCCGACGCTCTTTATTTCTTTTTTCTCTCACTGTTCTTTTATTATTGAACTAAAAGTATGAAGTTGTACAAGAATGAGAATATGTATTTATGTATTAGGTACTTAAGTACCAGACTACTGTACTTACTTCTAACAAAAATTTAAAAAAAATAAAAAAAGCACTATTTAAATATGCATTGCACCTATATTAAAGGGAATGAATCAACATTACAATCAATTGTCAAAAGCTATGTTCCAATTAATATGGGCATAGGCAGGGGCGGAAATCCCTGGGGGGGGGGGGTGGGGGGAGACACCCCCCCCCCCCGCTTTGAGAGGTGGGGACAATCCTCCCCATGTGGTGTAATCCAGACTTAATCAACCGCTTTCTAAGGGCTGAAACAGCCCATTCGCGGGGCCTTTCAGCGACCGGCGCGGCTTAAAAACACTGCATCGAGGCGATTGAGGCTCCTGATTGTGAACCCCCCGCCGGCCGATTAAAGACCCCGTGAACGGGACGATTAAAGCCCCACGATTCGGGGCGGACAAAGCTGTTGTTGCTGGAGTCCGGAGTCGGTCACCAACCAGGTCAGCTCCCGATGTTACCGTCCACAGGGCTCACGGCCGAAGCCTCGAGTGTGCGTTTGCGGCTGCCAAGAAATTGTGCCCCCCGCATTTTTTCTTCGCAATTTCCGTGCCTGGGCATAGGGTAACCAAAGCTTAGAAATACGTTTTCCAGGATTTTGGACATTTTATAGGGACTAGACCAAGTGCGGACCCATTGGGTCTCATTCCCCCAACTCAATATTCCACCAAACTGCGCATGCACTGCAATGTCTTTAAAATTTTAAATGGCAATAACTTGTAAAATATAAGATCAATGTGAACACATCTCATTCTCCCTCTTCAGTCCTATTCCCCTCGTCCATTAACCTCGTTCTCCCCACCCCCACCAACCTCCCTCTGCTTCCCCGTCACCCCCTCCCCCCTCCTTTCTCTTCCCCCTCCCCTCCTCCATTACCTCACCATTCCTCTTCCTACCGCTATCCTCCTCCATTCCCCCTCCCTTTTATTTCCCCTCGTCCCCTCCATTCCCCCTCCCTCTTATTTCCTCTCCTCCTCCCCCACTCCCACTCCTTTCCCCTATCGTCACCCTCCCTCCCTCCATAACCCCTCTCCCCTCCCTAATACCTCTCCTCTCCTTCTATCCCCCACTCCTCAGCTCCCCCCTATCCCACCCCTCACTTTCCCTCCTCACCTCCCCTGCTGCCCTCCTCTCCCTCTATCCCCCACTCCCCCCTCCATCCCACCCCCACTGACCCTCCTCACCTACACCACTTTTCTCTCCCTCCCTACCCCCTCCTCTCCCTCAATCCCCTCCTCCCTCACTACCCCCTACTCTCCCTCCTCACCTCCCCATCATTTCGAGGGTCCCGCTCCTCTCCCTCCCCGCGGCCCATAGCAGCAGCGCCGTCGCCCCCAGACCCAGACTCAGCCACCGTGTCCTCGGCGCATCATCCCCACGCCCCCGGACACACATCGCGGATACCTGGCCCACTGCACACACACGGTGCTAATGGGCCTCCCCCCAACTGCAAAGCCACAGCCGGCATGTGGGGTGCTGTTTTAAATTATTTTAAGTTTTAAATGTCAATAACTTGTAAAATATAACATCAATCCGAACGAAAATTGTTTGATTTACATCCCAGGACAATGGTGAGTAAGGTAGGCCACAAATTGTAGCTATCGTGTACTGTTTTGGTAGGGTTTTCGGATATCGCATCCACGCACGCACGCATACAAACAAACAAGATGAGACTTTTAGTAATATAATAATAATAATAATAATAATAATAGATGAAGAAGAGGTGGGGATTGCGTGGGGATTGCTCTGTCAATAAGGGATGACACCACTAAGACGGTTGGAAAGGATCTTGGTTTAGCTGATTGTGAGACTGTTAGAATCAGTTTGGATGAACAGCAGAGGGCAGAACTCATTGATGGGAACCTGTTTAGGGGGGGGATACATATAATTGTGATGTTGATGCATGTAACGGGTAATAAGGTAATAATGGAGGACTTTAAAATACTTTATAGACGAGGCGAATTACAACTAAATATGCACAGGATTAATTCCAGGAGCGTTTAGGAGATAGATTTCGAGACAGTTTAAGTGATTTGTTTTTCTTTGGCTAGATTTTTAAAATTAAATGTCACGACGTTTTAGTTGACGGGACCAAGTTTCTTTCAAAATGAATAGTGTTACTTTACGTACTTCTGTCGCTGCTGTCTGTAACATCTCGATTTTGTGAACACGTGTTACTTTCTCATCCAACCTGAGGGTCGAATCCTTTCCCTCATTTACTGGGTGATTACGTTTATTGCAACCGCCTCGTATAATATCAATGAACACACACTTAAAATCACGCGGTTGGCAACACCGTGAGCAAACGGTGGAAACCTATAAGATGGGATGGGCCTCTACTGTGTATATTTTCCCAATGTATCCTACCCAGTATGCATCCAACTCAATATTTTTTCGGGGGGGGGGGGGAAAGAGGTTAAATTTGACAGCCGGACTCTCGTTGCATTGCTGGCCGTGATTCACTAAGATCGATGCAATTTGTTCTAAGCAGGTTTATTCAGCTGCAGGTCTGTGCTCGGCCCCTGGGCGTTGCGCAGGCGGTGCGTGTAGTGTAGTGTAGCAGCCGGAGCCCGGGCCGCCGCCGCCGCCGCCGCCGCGTCACTGGGATGTTTCCACCAGCAGGGGACGGAAGGTGGCCAGCGGATCGCCCCAGCAAAACCCGGCGTTTCCGTCCTGCTCAACTCGCTGCTGCCTCGGAGGCGTCGCGGTGCTTTTGTCTGTGCCTCGCCTGGTTATGGCCAGCTCGGCACAGCAGCAACAACAGCAGCAGCAGCAACAACAGCAACAACAACACAGCGTCTCCTTGTTCTTCGTCAAGGAGGATCCGAAGGGAGGAGTTCAGTTTTCCAATTCGCTGCGGAGTGAGCAGCCGCTGAAATTGCTGGTGGAAGCAGAGGAAGAGGGAGCGGAATTGCGGGTGATTGACGGTAAGTTTGCTCCTGTTAATTGCTGCAGGGTTGCAGGCTGCCGGCCGTTTCCTCCTCCCCCACCCCCCTGCAGACCTGCATTGTGTTTGTTCGAAGTGCTTAGGGGGTGAATGAAGGCGGCCGCCTTAATCAAAGCAGAGGTTAGAAAGTTCCCATCTTACCCAGAGTATTGCTGAGGCCATCTCACCAGGCCGAAATTATCCCCCAGATAGAAGGAATGCAAACGGATCCTTCCCATCCCTAACTTTGGGAATCTAGACCAGCGGCTGAGGGTGGCTCATCCCCACATGGATAGATGCTCTCCTGGCGCCACCCAGCTTTGTTGTGAATGGGTGCTATCACTTAATGAGCCATCGGCCCATCCCAACATTTTAAGACACTTACACAAATTGAGCAGACTGCACTTAATTTTTTTTTTAAATCACAAGATCATGGGACATAATGCTGTGGCATTATAAGGTACTGGGCAGACCGCATTTGGAGTATCGTGAACAGTTTTGGGCCCCATATCATAAGAAGGATGTGTTGGCATTAGAGTGAGTCCAGAGGACGTTTACCAGAATGATCCCGTGGACGATTGGGTTTAATATGATGAGCGTTTGATGGCATTAGATCTGTACCCGATGACGTCTATAAGGATGAGGGGAGGAGACCTCATTGAAACTTACTGAACATGGAAAGGCCTGGGTAGAGAGGATGTTTCCACAAGTGGGGGAGTGTATATCCAGAGGGCACAGCCTTGGAATAAAAGGACGTTCTTTTAGAAAGGAGATGTGGGGGGAATTTCTTTGGTCAGATGGTGGTGAATCTAGAATTCATTGCTGCACATGGCTGTGGAGGCCGTTATTTGGTATTTGTAAGGCAGAAATGAACATATTCTTGATTAGTAAACGTGTCAAGGGTTATGAGGAGAAGGCTTGAGAGGGAAAGATCGATCCACCACGATTGAATGGTGGGGTAGACTCGATGGGCCAGATGATGTAGTTCTGCTCTCATGACTTATGAACTTATTATCACATCAATAGGAGGTCCTAACAGCCATGAATCCTGCATTCAGGTACATGTTACAAATCCCCTTCTCTGCAGCCTCCCATCCACCTTTACTGAAACAACAGATTTGCTTTTGTCGCACTTTACAGTTGTAATCACGACTAGCTCTCAGCTGCCATGGAGTGGTGAAACCAACAGCAACTTCTGCATTTCTGTGTTGAATAAGCACCTGTGGCCTCTGGGAATTGCTGTCAGTGATTCTCTGCTCCACCAAGATCTGTGTTCCAAACTATAATCTAAAGTATCAATGAAACATAAGGCATTTATAAACTATTCTTTTTGTTGAAACATTTTAAATACAACATAAGACTGTAAGGCACAAACAGACCCTCTGCCAAACATGATGCCAAGACCAACTCTTATCAGCCCATATATAATCCATAGCCCTCCATTCCCTATCCATATGCCTACCCAAATATTTCTTAAATGCCACTAACATATCTGCATCCACCAACACCCTCGGCAACATGTTCCACGTAGGCGCCTTTCTCAATGTAAAAAATAACTTGCTCTGCCCATCTACTTTTTAACTTTGCCTCTCACCTTAAAGCTATGTCCCCCAGGTTTTAGTTAGGTTTTAGTTTTAGAGATACAATGCGGAAACAGGCCCTTCGGCCGACCAAGTCCGCACTGACCAGCAATTCCCGCACATTAACGCTATCCTGCACACACTACATGTATACCTAGCCAATTAACCTACAACTGACATCTTTGGAGTGTTGGAGGAAACCAAGTATCTCTGAGAATATCTGGTTGGCTGCCAGTGACTAGCGGAGTTCTGCAGGGGTCGGTGCTGGAGCTGCTACACTTCACGTTGTATATAAATGATTTGGAAGCTTTGATGCCAAGTTTGTGGATGATATGAAAATAGGTGGAGGGGCAGGTAGTGCAGAGAAAGCAAGTGACTCTGCAAAAGGACTTGGACAGGTTGGGAGAGCGGGCAAATAAGTGGCAGATGGAATATAGTGTAGCAAAGTGTGGAGTCATGCATTTTGGTAGTAGGAATATAGTCATGGACTATTTTCTAAATGGGGAGTGAATTCTGAAATTGGAGGTGAGTAGGGAGTGCTGGTACAGGTTTCCCAAAATGTTATCGGCAAAATGCAAGTCGAATCGGTAATAAGGAAGCTAAATGCACAGCTATCATTTATTTAGTTGGACTAGAATATCGTCAAAACAGGGATATAATGCTAAGGCTCTAAGGCATTGGTCAGACCGTATTTGTAGAATTGTGAGCAGTTTTAGGCCCCATATCTGAGGAAGGATGTGCTGGCGTTGGAGGGGGTCCAGAGGAGGTTTACATGAATGATCCCAGGAATGATTGGGTTAACATATGATGGCCGTTTGACGGCACTGGGCCTGCACTGCTGGAGTTTTAGAAGGATGAGGGAGGACCTCATTGAAACTTACGGAATATTGAAAGGCCTGAATAATGTGGATGTGGTGAGGATGCTTCCACAACTGGTAGAGAGTAAGACCAGATCAGAATAAAAGTTTGTACCTTTAGAAAGGAGATGGGGAGGAATTTATTTCTGGACTATCGCTTAACTATTTTTCCCTGTTGCCAGCCGGGCAACCTCGGCAGCTTTTTAAGTTGCCAAATGACAGTTTAGGTGGGTATTTAAGACGGCTTGCATGACGCGTGCGATAATGTGCTCGGACGAAGTGCGTAGTTACCAGTCGGAATTATGGTCAATGAAGCATTCACATATTATTTCTGCTTCAAATAAAGTCACAAACTAAACATATTCACCAATCAAGACATGATATATACCACAACGACATGCAGCAAAATTACAATACAGTATCATCTCTTTTTACACGTTGCAATTAATGCAATTTCTATTATCTCTTTCCACTTCCAAAACAAACACGGTTATTCAGCGAATGATCAACCTCGGTAAGACCAAGCACAGGCTTGGCAATCGCTTCGCACAACACCTCCACTCAGTTTGCAATAACCAACCTGCTCTCTCGATGGCTCAGCATTTCAACTCCCCCCTCCCATTCTGAATCCGACCTTTCTGTCCTGGGCCTCCTCCATGGCCAGAGTGAGGCCCACTGTAAATTGGAGGAACAGCACCTCATATTTTGCTTGGGTAGTTTACACCGCAGCGGTATGAACATTGACTTCTCCAATTTCAGGTAGTCCTTGCTTTCTCCCTCCTTCCCCTCCCGTTCCCAGCTCTCCCACAGCTTACTGTTTCCGCCTCTTCCTTTCTTTTTCCTGCCCCCACCCCTCCCGACATCAGTCTGAAGATACGTCTCGACCTGAAACGTCACCCATTTCCTTCGCTCCATAGATGCTGCATCACCTGCTGAGTCGCTCCAGCATTTTTGTCTACCCATTCACACAAGTTCTGTTATCCCACTTTCCTCACCCACTCCCTGCACATTAGGGGCAATTTTACAGAGACAAGTTAACCTACAAAGCCTTTGGGATGTGGGTGGAAACCCACATGCTTGCAGGGAGAATGTGCAAATTCAACATGGACAGTGCCCGAGAACAGGATCGAACACAGATCTCTGGCGTGTGAGGCAGCAAGTCCACCAACTATGCCACTATATTTTATTTTCCAACAAATAAAAAATTATACATTGATAACTTTGGTTACTAAAAAAAAAGAAACTATCCATTTTCAGTCTTAAATCTCTTAGTGACGCTGTGTCCCCCTTTACAGCTACTGTATGTTTTAATTCAGTTCAAGGCTATTGGAACAGTACATTGGCCATATATTTACTGCCTAAAATTGCCAGAGACCCGGAATTGATCCTGAATATGGGTGCTGTATGGAGTTTTGTTTTCTCGTTTATAACATTGTTTACATAGTAGTATGTTTACATATTCTGTTTTGCTGCTGCCAAGTAAGGATTTCATTGTTCTAACTGGGACGTGAGAGAATAAAACACTCTTGACTGGCGTTGCTGATGTGTGGGATAGAACTAGAGTACGGGTGGTCGGCGTGGGCCGAAGTGCCTTTTTCCATGCTGTATCTTTAAATTAAACTAAACACGCTAAAACCAGAGGAAATGTAAAGAAGGGTATCTACCCAAAACGTCACCCAATGTTTTCTATCCAGAGATGCTGGCTACTCCATGGAGTTCCCCCGTACAATTAAAGCATGGAATAGTCTTCGCCCTACCATAGGTACCAACCAGACGCAACTAAATTTAAGGTAGCTTTATTTTTCCCAAGAACCCTTTTTTGCTTAAGTCAAGAGAGTTTTATTGTCATGTGTCCCAGATAGGGCAATTAAATTCTTGCTTGCTGCAGCACAACAGAATATGTAAACATAATAACCATATAACCATATAACAATTACAGCACGGAAACAGGCCCTCTCGGCCCTTCCAGTCCGTGCCGACCATTTGTTTTCCCCTAGTCCCATCTACCTGCACTCAGACCATACCCCTCCATTCCCTTCACGTCCATATACCTATCCACTTTACTCATAAATGTTAAAATCGATCCTGCCTCCACCACTTCTGCTGGAAGCTCATTCCACACAGCCACCACCCTCTGAGTAAAGAAGTTCCCCCTCACGTTACCCCGAAACCTCTGTCCTTAATTCTCATGTCATGCCCTCTTGTTTGAATCTTCCCTACCCTCAATGGGAAAAACGTATCCACGTCAACTCTGTCTATCCCTTTCATCATTTTAAAGACCTCAATCAAGTCCCCCCTTAACCTTCTGCGCTCCAAAGAATAAAGACCTAACTTGTTCAACCTTTCTCTGTAACATAGTTGCTGGAACCCTGGCAACATTCTAGTAAATCTCCTCTGTACTCTCTTTATTTTGTTGACATCCTTCCTATAACTAGGCGACCAAAATTGTACACCATACTCCAGAATTGGTCTTACCAATGCCTTGTACAATTTTAACATTACTTCCCTACTCCTATATTCAATGCTCTGATTTTATAAAGGCCAGCACACCAAAGGCTTTCTTTACCACCCTATCTACATGCGATTCCACCTTCAGGGAACTATGCACAGTTATTCCTAGATCCCTCTGTTCCACAGCATTCCTCAATTCCCTACCATTTACCATGTACATCCTATTTTGATTTGTCCTGCCAAGATGTAGCACTTCACACTTATCAGCATTAAACTCCATCTGCCATCTTTCAGCCCACTTTTCCAAATGGCCCAAATCTCTCTGTAGACTTTGAAAATCTACTTCATTATCCACAACACCACCTATCTTAGTATCATCTGCATACTTACTTATCCAATTTTCCACCCATCATCCAGATCATTGATGTACATGACAAACAACAGTGGACCCAACACAGATCCCTGAGGCACCCCACTGGTCACCGGCTTCCAACCTGACAAACAGCCATCCACCATTACTCTCTGACATCTCCCATTCAGCCACTGTTAAATCCATATTGCTACTCCGCCATGAACACCCAAAGATTGAACCTTCTTAACCAACCTTCCATGGGGAACCTTGTCAAAGGCCTTACTGAAATCCATATAGACAACATCCACTGCTTTACCCTCATCAATTTCCTAGTTACCGCTTCAAAAAATTCAAGAAGGTTTGTCAAACATGACATTCAGGCACAAATCCATGTTGACTGTTCCTGATCAGACCCTGTTTATCCAGATGCTTATATATTATCTCTAAGTATCCTTTCCATTAATTTGCCCACCACTGACGTCAAACTAGTAGGTCTATAATTGCTAGGTTTATTGTTTGAACCCTTTTTAAACAATGGAACAACATGCGCAGTACGCCAATCCTCCGGCACTATTCCCGTTTCTAATGACATTTGAAATATTTCTGTCATAGCTCCTACTATTTCTACACTAACTTCCCTCAATGTCCTAGGGAATATCCTGTCAGGACCTGGAGACTTATCCACTTTTATATTTTTCAAAAGTGTCAGTACTTCCTCCTCTTTGAATCTCATAGTTTCCATAGCTACTCTACTTTTTCCCCATAACTCACCGAGTTCAATATCCTTCTCCTTGGTGAATACCGAAGAAAAGAAATTGTTCAATATCTCCCCCATCTCTTTTGGCTCTGCAGATAGCTGTCCATTCTGGTTCTCTAATGGTCCAATTTTATCCCCGTTATCCTTTTGCTATTAATATAGCTGTAGAACCCTTTGGGTTTACTTTCACCTTTCTTGCCAAAGCAACCTCATATCTTCTTTTAGCCTTCCTAATTTCTTTCTTAACATTCTTTTTACATTCTTTATACTCCTCTAGCACCTCATTTACTCCATGCCTCCTATAATTATTGTAGATATCTCTCTTTTTTCAAAACAAGTGTCCAATTTCCCTTGAAAACCATGGCTCTTTCCAATTTTTACTATTTCCTTTCAACCTAACAGGGACATAAAGATTCTGTACTCTTACAATTTCCCTTTAAATGTCCTCCATTTCTCTTCTACATCCTTCCCATGAAACAAAGTGTCCCAATTCACTCCTTTAAAATCCTTACGCATTCCTCAAAGTTAGCCTTTCTCCAATCAAAAATCTCCACCCTAGGTCCAGGTCTGACTCTCTCCATAATTATATTGAAACTAATGGTATTGTGATCACTGGTCCCGAAGTGCTCACCAACGCATACCTCCGTCACCTGACCTGCCTCATTTCCTAACAGGAGGTCCAGCACTGCCCCTTCTCTGGTCGATACCTCTATGTACTGCTGCAAAAAACTATCCTGCACACATTTTACAAACTCCAACCATCCAGCCCATTTACAGAATGTGTTTCCCAGTCTATTTTTGGAAAATTGAAATCTCCCACAATCACTACCTTGTGCTAATACAGAACAGGAGAAAAAAGTTCAGTGTGTGTGTGTATATACTATAGACCATATATATACACAATAAATAAACAGATAAAATGCAATAGGCTGTTATTTTTCTAGAGTTTGGTGGTGGTGGGTCCACCAGTTTAAATTCCATTTCGAATATTTTTGGAGGAGCAGGAAACCAAGAAGCAAGAGTTACTCCAGCTCCAGGGAGTGATTCTGCGTTGTTTTTCAGCGGTCACGGTGAGGCAGCGACTGGACAGCAATGGAGGCCAGAACTCCCACAATGCAAAGAGAGGGAGAAAGACGCCGACCAGTTGCCATGGCAGTGCGCATGTGCTGGGCCGCACATGCACACAACCACGGCCGGTGATGTGCTCGGCGGCCGGCTGTGCCGAGCGGAGAGCTTAGAGCCGAGAGCTAGCGCCGCGACCCGGACACGGATGGCGGGTGGGTGTCCCGGTTACTTGCCAAGCTGGGTAAAATGGCATGGCTTTTAGGTTGCCCGGCGGGACTGTAAGTTGTCATCGGCACCCGGGCAACCGCTAATTTCGAGCCCTGTATTTAGTTAGTGGGTGGTGAATCTGTGGAATTCATTACCATAGAAGGATGTGGAGGCCAAGTCAATGGATATTTTTAAGGTGAACATTGACAGATTCTTGATAAGTTTGGGTGTTTGGGGTTATGGGAAGAAGGCAGGAGAATGGGGTTAAGAGGGAAAGATGGCAGAGTCGGTTTGATTGGCCGGATGGCCTAATTTTGCTTCTATAACTTTTGACATGAACCCTCTGTACATCAATTCTGTTAAGGGTCATGCCATTGATTGTATATTTCCCCTTCCATATGTCTCTCAAAGTGCAACACCTCACACTTGCTCAGATTAAAATTCCTCTGCCATTTCCCTGGCCATTTCTATATCCTACTGTATACTCTGAAAGCTATCCTCACAGTCTGTGACTCCAGCAATCATGCTATTATTTGGAACTGCGTACACCCCCACCCCCCACACCCCCACATCCCACCCCCACACCCCCACCTCCATTTCGTATCGCACCTGCATCCCCAGTTTCCAACCACAAATTCACTCAATTTTCCTTGAGTGGTCCTACCATCTCCCTGCTTGCCCTTATATTTCTAATGTAGGTACAACATTAGACTTAATCTAACTTGCCAAATACATTTTGTGGGCCATTTAGGCCCTTCTCGTTGCTGCTTGAGTGAGAGTGAAGTAGGTGAAAAGGGTTGCGAAAGTGAAAGAGCGTGCCAAAGGGGAGAAAAAAAAAACCCATGGTCAAAGAGTTGGAGAAAGGGAATTAAGAGAGAGATCCTAGAAAAGAAAAATAAAAGAGAGGGAAAAAAAAGAAAAGCCAGTTACTATATTAACCATATAACCATATAACAATTACAGCACGGAAACAGGCCCTCTCGGCCCTTCCAGTCCGTGCCGACCATTTGTTTTCCCCTAGTCCCATCTACCTGCACTCAGACCATACCCCTCCATTCCCTTCACGTCCATATACCTATCCACTTTACTCTTAAATGTTAAAATCGATCCTGCCTCCACCACTTCTGCTGGAAGCTGATTCCACACAGCCACCACCCTCTGAGTAAAGAAGTTCCCCCTCGCGTTACTCCGAAACCTCTGTCCCTTAATTCTCATGTCATGCCCTCTTGTTTGAATCTTCCCTACCCTCAATGGGAAAAACGTATCCACGTCAACTCTGTCTATCCCTTTCATCATTTTAAAGACCTCAATCAAGTCCCCCCTTAACCTTCTGCGCTCCAAAGAATAAAGACCTAACTTGTTCAACCTTTCTCTGTAACATAGTTGCTGGAACCTGGCAACATTCTAGTAAATCTCCTCTGTACTCTCTCTATTTTGTTGACATCCTTCCTATAACTAGGCGACCAAAATTGTACACCATACTCCAGAATTGGTTCTTACATGCCTTGTACAATTTTAACATTACTTCCCTACTCTATATTCAATGCTCTGATTTATAAAGGCCAGCACACCAAAGGCTTTCTTTACCACCCTATCTACATGCGATTCCACCTTCAGGGAAACTATGCACAGTTATTCCTAGATCCCTCTGTTCCACAGCATTCCTCAATTCCCTACCATTTACCATGTACGTCCCATTTTGATTTGTCCTGCCAAGATGTAGCACTTCACACTTATCAGCAGTAAACTCCATTTGCCATCTTTCAGCCCACTTTTCCAAATGGCCCAAATCTCTCTGTAGACTTTGAAAATCTACTTCATTATCCACAACACCACCTATCTTAGTATCATCTGCATACTTACTTATCCAATTTGCGTGATGTATAATATCCCAAATAAAATTGGATATTATACATCACGCAAAAGGAATTTAGCTACTCAATAGTTTTCATCCCCTTTACTAAGGCCCAAGGTACTCTTGCACCCTATCTTTGTAGCAATTCTATAAATGCAGACCTCGTCTGATAGAAACGATCTGATTTTCATGCCAGGGAAAGTGTTTCAAACATAGTTGAAACCGACATATTTACTGTTGGTATACGGGCATTTTTCAAGAATTTTAAGATTAGCTTTTTTCCTATTATTAAGCCGTAATCAATTAGATTCTTTTGAAACACATTTAATTCCGAACTACCTTCTGTTATTCCGAAAATAATCCACTCTGGCTTTGGCGTCATTTTTATTTTAACCAGTTTTGTGAAGATTTCAAAGATTTCAATCCAAAACCTTTGAATTTTTGTACAAAAGACGAATGAGTGCGCTATAGTAGCTTCTTGAGACTGGCATTTATCACAAATTGGTGAGACGTTGGGGCAAAATGTATTTAATTTTGTTTTTGAGTAGTATAATCTTTTTTTTTGTAAGATATTTTTATTAGAAGTAATTACATATTAAGAAGAAATATAAAATCCAATTAAAACAAAAGAAAATATTAACGTCACACATTCTTAATATTTTTTTAAAATTAACAATCAATCTTATTTATACTTCTATAATTTTCTTTTTTATTTTATAGCAGTAGGAAATAAAAAAGAAAAAGAAAAGGAAAAAAAAAGAGAGAGATAAACTGATTGAGTAGAATATTAAACAAGATATTCTTCAATGGAGATATATTTATGATCTATTGTCTATAATTCTTCATCCATTCATACATTCAGGCCTCCGTCATGGCTTCGAACCGGACCATCTTGACCCTTTAAATATTCAATAAATGGAGACCATATTCCTCTGAACTGGTCCAGCCTGTCCATCAGGGCAAGCCTTAATCGTTCCAAGTGTAACGTCTCCGACATTTCTGTAATCCACATTTTAGTTGTGGGGGAAGTAGGACCTTTCCAAAATCTTAGTATTAATTTTTTACCAATTATTAAACTATAACCGATAAAAATTATTTGTTGTGTTGTTGTTAATATCTGATTTGTTTCCAGTATTCCCAATATAATTAGTTTTGAGTCTGGGAATCAACTTTGCATTAACTACAATTGAGATTATTTTAAAAATTTCTATCAAAAATTAGTGATTTTTATACATTTTGTGAATGAATGCGTTAAATTAGCTTCTAATTGTTGACACTTATCACATATTGCGGACACATTTGAGAAAATTCTATTTAATTTGGACTTTGAGAGATGTAATCTATGTATAACTTTAAATTGTATCAAGGAGTGTCTAGCATTTAATGAACAATGATGTATATATTGTAAACTTTCATTCCATACTTCTCTACTGATTACTTGACCTAGTTCATTTTCCATGCTTGTCTATATTTATCCGTATTTGGTAAATCATTTTCAATAAAATATTATAAATATATGATATTAATTTCTCTGTATTCGGATTGTTTATTTAAACATTCATCTAAAATTTCTGTCTTTCTATTCCTAAAATCCAGTGTATTTGATTTAACATAATCTCTAATTTGTAGATATCGAAAATATTCTTTAAAATGTAATCCATAATTTTGTTGTAATTCCTGAAATGAGAGAAATAAGTTTTCCCTATAAAGATCACCGATCTTATTTATTCCATAGTTCTTCCATTTTAAGAAACCTTTGTCCATCAATGAAGGTTTAAAAGAAATATTGTTTACTATTCGAAGAGCTAGTGGTACATTCTGTAATTGTAGTGTTCTTTTTAATTGTTTCCAAATTTTCTTATGTATTGGAGTATTAGCAAATCTGTGTAGGATTTTAAATTGTACTAAGTGCCTTGCGTTAATTGAGCATTTATGCACATTTAAGTACTCTTTCCACCTTTCATTGGAAATTTTTATGCTTAATTTGTTTTCCCAAATATATATAAAAATAAAATTAAGTTTGCTGATTCAGCCTTTGTATTCATTGCTTTATCCAGTAAGTCTGATGGCATATTGTGAAATTCTTGAGCATATTTTTTCAGATAATCACATATTTGGAAATACTGATTGTTACCCAAATTGTATTTTAGTTGTAATTGGTTGAATGATAGCGTTTTCCCGTTTCATACAAATCTCCCAAAGTTTTAATTCCTGCTCTTTCCCATTGTATAAATGCTTTATCTATAATTGAGGGTTTAAACAGAGGGTTTTTAGCGATAGGAGATAGAGATAAATTTCTTAATTTTAAGTTATATTTTATTTGTTTCCAAATTCTGATTGTACTATGTATAATTGGATTTTTGTTGTAATTTGTATTATTCACCATCATTGGTGAGAGAAGGATCGCGCCAATATTAAAAGGGGAGCAGTCCTCTTTCTCCATAATGATCCACTCCGGTTGCTGGGGGGAGTTATCCGACAATTGAATCGTATTTCTGATATTTACAGACCAATAGTAATACATAAAATTAGGAAGTGCTAATCCCCCTACTACTTTGGGTTTATTCAGGTGTGTTCTTTGTATTCTATGGGACATAATCCCAAATAAAATTTGTAATATCTGAGTCCAATTTCTTTTTAAATCATTTTGGGTAGGTACATTGGGATTGATTTGAACAGGTATAGAATTTGTGGTAAAAAAAAAATCACTTTTATGGCGTTTATTCGGCCTATTAAGGACATCGGAAGTGTTTTCCAGAATTTAATTGAATTATGTAGTTTCATATGTACAGGGTTATAGTTTGCATTAAACATGTCTTGATATCTTCTGGTGATTTCAATACCCAAGTATTTACATTTTTCCATAGCTATTTTAAAAGGAAACTGTACGAGATGTGTAGAATCTTTTGGTTTTATTGACGTGATTTCACTTTTATTCCAGTTTATTCGGTAACCTGAAAATGATCCGAAATCCTCGATTAAGTTTAAAATATTGGGTATAGTGATATGAGGTTTTGTGATGTACAAAATACATCATCAGCGTATAATGATATTTTATTGTTTGAATATTTTGTATTATATTCGGATGAGTTCTAAATCTTTCCGCTAGTGGTTCAATTATAAGGGCAAATAACAATGGTGATAATGAGCAGCCTTGTCTATTACCCCTTGACAGTTGACATTTCGTGGATAAGATATAATTAGTTAATATTCTGGCCATTGGCTTATTATATATTAATTTAATCCATAGAATGAAGTTCACTTCCAGTTGACATTTTTGCAATACCTTAACCATATACTTCCATTCAACCTGATCGAATGCTTTCTCTGCATCCAGCGAAATAATTGCGAGTTTTTGATCTTTAGTTTGGTGTGAGTGCATTATGTTGAGCAGACGTCTCAAATTATTAAATGATTTTTTCTTAGGGATAAACCCCGTTTGATCCGTGTGTATTAATTTACTAGCGTACTTAATCTTCTAGCTAATATTTTCGCTAATTTTTTTTGATCTGTCTTTAACAACGCAATAGCTCTATATGATCCGGGTTCTTCCACATCTTTGTCTTTCTGTATTAATGTAATCGTAGATTCTGCTAGTGTATCAGGTAATATTTGTTCTCTAAAGGCATATGTATACATTTTCTGTAGGCATGGAGTAAATGTCATAAAAACTTTTATAGAATTCATTACTGAATCCCTCGGGACCTGGTGTTTTCCCATTTTTTAATGAGATTATTGTTTCTTCTATTTCCTTATTTGAGATTTGTGCTCTCAGTTCCTCTTGTTCCTGCAACTCTAGTTTGCGAAGATTGCTATTATCCAAGAACTCAGTAACTTTGTTGGTGTCCGTTGTCGTTTTGGATGTATACAAATTCTCATAAAATTGCACAAATCTTTTATTAATTTTGTTCGGTAATGTTAATACTTCCCCTCTATCTGAATTAATCTTTGAAATCGTATGTTCCTTCTCGTTTTTTTTTTTACTGACGTGCGAGAATTTTATGGGGCTTATCCCCAAATTCAAACTGTTCCTGTCTTGTGATTTGGAATAATCTTATAACTTTCTCTGAAAGTAAATTATTTAATTTAAATTTTAGTATTAATATTTTATTATGTTTATCCATAGTCGGGTCTTTAGCATTATCTATGTTCATTTGTCTAATTTGTTCTTCTAGTTGCCGTTGTTCATTCGTATTTTTTTTTTATTCTGAAAGGCTTGGTATGAGATTAAAACACCTCGAATAAATGCTTTGAAAGATTCCCATAATAATGTAGGTTATGTGTCTGGCTTGTGATTTAAAAAAAAAAAAAAAAAAATCCATTTGGAGGGGGAGGGAGAGGGAGAAACCGACCGAGACCCTGACCCTGACCCTTGCGCGTCTTTTAAAAGTTGAGGGTTGGACCTCCAAAACGGCGTGTTAAAAAATATTTAGGGGGGGAATGATCTGAAATCGTATTTGTATGGTATTTTGCATTCAAAGTATACCAAATTAATTTTGTGTCTACCAGGAAATAATCTTTTCATGAGTATATCTTGTGTACCGATGAATAGAATGAGTATTCCTTGCCGGTCGGATTTGCAATCCTCCAAACATCTGTTATACCTTCCCACAAGGTCCAGCCTTCTCTCTATTCAAAACAATCTTTCAAACTTACGGAATTGTGATCACTATTCCCAAAATGCTCTTCCACTGTAACACCAGTCATCTGGCCAGATACATTTCCCAACACATGGTCCAGCATATTACCTTCTCAGGTTGGACTATTCTCGTACTGTTTCAAGAAACTCTTGTGTATATACCTCACAAATTCTGCCCCGTCTAAGCCTTTGGCACCAAGGAAGTCCCATTCCATGTTGGGGAAGTTAAAGTCACCCACTAAGACACCCTGTTGCTTCAGCTTCTTTTGGTAACCTGTCTACATATTTTTTCCTCCATCTCCTGCATGCTATTGGGAGGCCTTTTAGAAGGGGGGAGAATATAGTCCAATTCTATTAGAGTGATTACACGTATTGCGTCAGCGGACAAACCCACCAATATGCCCTCTCTGAGTGCCACCGTGACAATCTCTCTGATTAGTAGTGCAACTTCTCCACTTCCCTTGCCTCCCTCTCGATCACGTCTGAAACATCGAAACCCCATAACATTGAACTACCAGTCAGTTCCCTCTCGCAATGACGTTTCTGTAATGGCCATGTCATCGTCCCAAGCACCAATCAAGACTCTAAATTCATCTGCTTTTCTCCACAATACTCCTTGCATGAAAAGATCAGGATAGACTTCCTGTCATTGCATGCTAAGGTGTGGCTGTTAAGCAACTTCCCTGTATGAGATTTGTAACTTGTATTTTAAAAATGAATGGTTTGTAAATCTTTTTCAATTAAATAATTGTTAGGATGTATTTCATCATTTACCTAAATCTCTCACAACGTTCAATTCTTCAACCAACCTAATTGAGAAAACTCAGCAGGATAGGCAGTATCTCTGGATAGAAGGAATGGGTGACGTTTCGGGTCAAGATCGTTCTTCTCTAATGCACACTCACACTCGCTGTACTGCTGAGTTTCTCCCAACTTTTTGCGGGTCTATCTTGAAGAGATTTGTGTTGGCTGTGTGTGGTGAAGTCCGGCACAATGTACTTGGGCTGATCAAAGTCTGTCAATTTCTCTATTCGTCACATGCACACTGATCGGTTGCGTGAAAAATGTATTTGCCAGCAGGATACTCTTATTAAGTACACAAAATACATCAATAAGTATTTAAACTACAAAACCATCTAAACAGCATTCTTCACTGTGGTGGAAGGCACAAGTTCAGCCAGTACCTCCTCCATTTGTTATCCCGGAGTCGGCCCTACGGGCCATGAACACCTCCATAGTCGCCGGACGGAACGGCCCGATGTACAGGCCCTATCGTCTCGGTTGATCCAATATCAACCGTCGGGATGGTTGAAACACACTCGTACCTTGGAGTGATCTGCCTTGGAGCTACACGACTCCGGCTCTTTATTTCCAAGAGTGACCGCTGGCTTCAGGACTGTTATGGCCGGCGTGTTACAGACGCTCTTCTCGGCCAGTTACCTGAAAATAAAATAAGGGGATTCAAGACTCAGGTTTGCACCGGGCCCGTGGATTGACAAGCTCGCAGACCTCAGCCCCATGATGTCAAAGTCACCCAGGCCAGAGCACTCGGAGATACCTTCTGGAGACCCCAGGCAAAGGTGGCCGACCCGATCTGCGATGCGAAAAATGTCCACGATTGCATGCTGCTGTAGCTCTGGTTTCAGATCCCCCCAGGGGAGGCTGCTTCAATCCATGCTGTTAGGCCGCCGAGGGTAAGGCGGACATGGCATAAAAGTCACATCTTCGCTCGACGGAGGCGACACGAAAGTGCGTTCACCCCCCTTTTTTCCCACACCCTATCACTAGAACATCGAGGCCAGACAATAAATTAAACATTTGGATACAATATAACAAAAAAAAGTCGAATTTACGACACACGCTCGATGGAAGGGCGCGAAATGCAGCACCCCCGCAAAAAACCTTAATTACCGCCTGACTGAGTAGGGATACAAGTTTCAGTTTCAAGATCTTGCTTTCTCTGTACAACACAAGATAACAGCAGAGGTGCTGAATTTGGAGCGATAACTATTGCTGAGGAAATACTCTAAGTAGTGAACATAGTGGAAGGAAAGGACAGGTTGACATTTTGGGTCCAAATATCCTGGATCATTTTACTCCCCGAATCTCACGTATCAGTTGGTCATTTTTCAGCTCTGGTTATTTTTTTTCTATTATTCTAGAGTCAGAACTGCACCTTCCTTTTGGAGACATTTGTATGATTTTAGAAATATATCAAATATGAGAGATAATGCTTATAAGAGTAACGTGGCTTTGCAATGCTTGGATAACACTGGCTGTTGGTGAGAATTAACTGTGCCAAAGTTGTATGAATCAGATCTTGTATTGTGATTCTGCAGTTGTATGTAGGACATTGTGGAGCTGACAGAGGTGGGACAAGATATCAGATCCTGTTCTTAAAATGATGTTGTAAAATATGCGGATAACTTTAATTGCACCTGTAAATCTCCTATAAGTGGATCATTTAGTGCTCCATTTAATGGTCAGAATGGACCTTGTTTTCCTCTATTGATGTGTAAGGAAGCAACTAAATATGAGATTTAGCACGTTTGGACTAACCTTTGCGCACTTCACTGGGCCAAGTGCTTGAGCACATGTTTATTGAATAGATACCTGGAAGTCTACTGTTGCGAGAGGCTGACCAATGTCTGCGTCCACAATCCCCAAATGTGAGACGACGCATCTAGGGTTACATGGACTGGACCATGTTCATCCACATGTCTTGATCAGAATCTCAGGTGAACTATAATCTCCAGACACGCTGTTGACATGCCAGCTTCACAAAGTTAAGAAAAAAAATGTTCTCGCAGCCCATCCTCAAGGTCCATTTTGAAAAGTGACTGATGTTCACCTGACTTGTGGGAAGATGCTGTTGGTGTCAGCGATGTTCCACACATGTTGTAATCGAGACAAAATCTGCGACGGCACTGATCGCACATGAAGTCATTCTGACAAGGAGCCATGTAGGCCAAGTGCAATATGAGGAAGGTGTATGCAAGGCCAGCCATTTGCCCACTCTGCGGAAGTGCCTGCCATTACTGCTCTCGGGACGCTCGTTGGTCTATGACTGCCACAGAGGTATGTGCAACAACATGCAGGGACAGAACAGACAGGGACTGACCTGCTCTGAGAGGTGGGGGACCATTTTCCCCCCCCCCCCATGTTTTGTATCCGGACTTTTCAGTCCGCATCTCTAAGGCTCCCTGAATTATCATATAACCATATAACCATATAAAACTATTTCAGACGGAACCGGCCCCTCTCAGGCCTTCACAGTCCATCGCCGACCCATTTGTTTTCCCCTAGTCCCATCTACCAGCACTAGACCATTCTCCATTCACTTAACGTCCATATACTATCCACCTTTACTTTCTTTCATGTTAAAAATCGATCCTGCACTCACCTCTTCTGCCTCGGAAGGCTATTAACACAGCCACAAACATCTGAGTCAAAGAAGTTCCCCCTCAGTTCACACCGCTACACTTCTGTCCTTAATTCTATTGTAGGCACTCGTCGTGTGATTCTACTTCCTACCTCACTGGAATCAAAAGCTTATCTACGTCAACGCTGTACTATACATTTTCATCAATTTTTTATTAGGACCTCACATCATGTCCCCACCTTAACCTTCTGCGATCCAAAGAAAATAAAGACCTAACTGTTCAACCTTTACTCACTGTACATAGTTTGCTGCAACCCTGGCAACATTCTAGTAATATCTCCATGTAATCTCTTTTTTTTGTTGACATCTTCTATACTTGGCGACCAAAATTGGTACTCACATACTCCGAATTGGTCTACCAATGCCTTGTACAACTTTTAACATTCCTTCCTTCCTCCTATATTGTCCCTTATACAATGCTTTGATTTATAAAGGCCAGCACACCACAAAGGCGTTCTTTACAATACACGTTCTATCATCGCAGACTTCCACATTCAGGGAACTATGCCCCACAGTTCTTCAATAGATCCTCTGTTCCACCAGCCATTCCTCTCCTTTCCATACCATTACCATGTATCATCATCTATTTTGATTTGTTAATGCAAGATGTAGCACTTCAACTTATCAGCACATTAAAACTAACTCTGCCATCTTTCAGCCACTTTCCATATCGGAACAAATCTCTATTGTAGACTTTTGAACAATCTAACTTCATTATCCACATCCACACCACCTATAGTAGTATCATCTGCATATTACTTATCCAAATTTTCCAACACATCATCCAGATCAGTGATGTACATCGACTAAACAACTGCTGGACCAAAACCAGATATGAGGCAACCCACTGGTCACGGTTTACAACCATGACACAAAACAGCCATCACATTCACTCTCTGAATTCTCACATTCAGCCACTGTTTATGCCAATTTTGTTCTCGCCATTAACAAACCCCAATGGATTGAACCTTTTAACCAAACTTCACATGGGGAAAACTTGTCAAAGGCCTTACTGGAAATCCATATAGCACACAACAATCCACTGCTTTTCCACTACATCAATTTCCTAGTTACCGCTTCTAAAAATTCTCGAAGGTTTGTTCCAACTTGACATTCCAGGCAAAAATCATTGCTATGGTCCTGTTCATGTTCAGACACCTGTTTATTCAGATTGCTCTTTAATATATCTCTCTCTAAGTTTTCCTTTCCAATTAAATTCCTGCCACCATGTAGTCAAAACTAGTAGGTCTATTGATCTTGATTAGGGTTTATTCTTTGTAGCAATTCACACTTAAAGGCACGCCTTCAAGGCGGCCTTTCAGCAACCCAGTGGGACCTTAAAATTCAAACTGCTGCATTGGGCATCAAGGTTCCGAGCCGTGTCTCTTGAAGGCCCCCGACGGGCACGATGCAACGGCGGCCACACGGGATGGATTACTTTTTTTACTTCATAAGACCCCACGATTCGGGCCCGCCGGAACGAAGCTGATGTTGCTGGACGTTCGCGAGTCGGTCACTCAAACCAGATCAGCTCCCAGATGATACCATCCACAGGATCCCACGGCTAAAGCCTTGCGTGTGTGCCGGCATACAATGCGTTGCTGGCCGCCAAGAATTGTGGTACCAAGCATGTTTCTGATAGTGACTCCTTCCTCTGCCTGTCCAAGCACATCTTAATCTTATGGGAACACTACTTTTGAAATATTCGACTATACCACTGCCACAATGGGACAATATTTCTGAGAGGTAAACTCGATGGTTGAATAAGGGAGACTTGATGGCCACATTTAAGTAGCAGGGACCATGAAAGTCTAATTACTGTTGAAGATTATCTGGTACTATGATTATGGTCATAAATGTAATTTGCATGGAGATCAAATTTTGCAAATGTTGAATGAGCAACAGAATAGGCATAAAATTGAGATCTATGATCAATTAACATTTAAATCATCAGTATTCTGTCATATATCTAATAAAATACTAAATCCTCGTGTTGATTTAGTAAATGGCTACTCCATTTTACTCCTGCCAATCGATCAGTCGTGCATTAAAGGTTGACAAATCGATGGAGAAAACTCAGGTGGGACGAGCGCTGTCGCCTTATGGAGTGACAGGAAATGGCGAGTTTCGGGTCGCTCCGACCATTTCTTAGCGCCCTCTGATGTAGTCGGGAGGGACGCGAAAGAAGAAGACAGTGGGCTGTGGGATAAGCTGGGAGGGGGAAAGGAAGGAGAACAGCGGGGGCCAACTACTGAAATTGGAGACAGTCAAGAATTACATGTAGCTACAGTACAATTTTTGTGAATTTGAGCGGGTATTATTAAAACTCTAGTTTCCTTGGGCATCTTATGCTCCCCCCCCGCTTTGTTGACTGGTCATAATTTCAAAGCATTGTTTAGATTTCTGTGACATTTAGTTAACTATATTAATCACCACTGTAGTAAGGTGTCAGAATCGCTTGGCTACACGTGAAACACTGCCTCGTAGCTTCTGCTACACTGACCTCGAGTGCCCATCTAGTGAACGTTTCATCCGATTTCATTTTCAATCCAAGACTGCGAGTTGGTTGGTTCTCTTCGACCCCACTGTAAATTCAGCTGGTTTGTTGGGATCTGGGGGTGGGGGCACTGCTGCATGAGGACAATAAATGAACCGGCCCTGGCGTGGGCAGAAGGCCTGTTTACACATCTCCGCCTATGACTAGATTTCAAGTTGCTTCCAGTAGTACAAAATGTTTAATATTGGTTAACAAAAAGGTGACCTTTTAACCTCTGTGCCGTGGTTTACCTGGTTGATGATTTAAAAGGACCCAAATTTTCTTGTTGGGTACACTGGGATAGAAAAGAGTTAAAATGTCATTGAGACAGATACTTGCACAGGAGAGCTTCCAGATCATTTAGACCAGATAATAGATAGCAATGCGTTTAAAAGTGATGAGACAGGTTGCATGGGATGAAAGGCTTTCTCGAGGAATACAAGCCAATACTGGAATCATGGGACTTGCCTAGATGGGCCATCCTCCGGTGGTTGGCTGAATGAGTTGGGCGTGAAAGGCCTGTTTCCATCCCAGACTACTGTCATCTGTTAATTTGTATTATCCTACTGTTTATGTATGAAAAAATGCAGATATACAATCATTAGAATCGACTTCAATAACTGACAATTGAACAGTAAAGTGCCTCCAATTTTGAGAGATAACAGTAAATTTGAGAGTGTTGTTCACAAAAATACTCTGGTGTGAATACAAATTTTGTAATACTGCAGTCTTAATATTGCAAGAACATTTTAGATTAAGTCCCTCTTAATATTTAAATTTACTGGGGCCTCCATATAATAAATCAATGCAGTCTATGTAATCCATTACATGTTCATTTTATCTTTCTTCAAATGCCTTGTGCATCATTCTTGTGGTGGAAATGTCAATGAAACTTAACTCGATTCTAACGGCTTTATTGATTCTGCTCTTCATATGTAAATTCAAACTTTCACTTCCTACAATGGTCTTGCAGCGTGCCAGATATATCTGCTGTGTTTTAGTGTAGGGAAGTCCAGCTGCAATGCTATGCCCTGCTGTCCAAGTGTCAGTGTGTCAAAGTAACACGTTGATTTTTCTCTCTTCAGCCCAGTGAGTGAATTATTGCCACTGAGAAAGTCTTGTTTATCAAGCCAATGCTGGGCTGTGACATATTTAGATGCACTGCTACGTCAATGGTTCCTTAGCCATTTGGAAATAAATTAAGTTTTGAATGAATGAATTGAATAAGTTTATTGGCCAAGTATGTACACATACAAGGAATTTGCCTTTGTGCTCTGCTTGCAAGTAACAACATGACATACAGTAACAAAATAGAATGAATATAAAACATTAAACATTAATAATAAAACATTACAGTTTAAACATTTGAATGAAATAAAATACCAAAGCTAAAGGAGGCTACAGAATTTGGTTTATTGAATAGAGCTGCTGCTCATGGGGGAAAAAAAGCTGTTTTATGTCTGGCTGTGGCGGCTTGACAGTCCGGAGTCGCCTTCCGAGCACCCTCAGGGAAAAGTGCTTCAATAGAGTTTGTGGCCAGGGTGAGACGGGGTCAGAGATGATTCTTAACACGTTCGCTTCCTGTATGGCCCTTGGGGTGTACAGCTCGTCAATGGGCGGAAGGTTGCTAGCCAAACAAGCTTCTCAAGCTGATTCACATTTCGCTGCAAGCCTACTGGATGTCGTGCTTGGTGGCGAGCCCAACCACCTACCCAATCTTCTATGATGATGGAACTGGAGAGGACAGTCTCTACGATGGCTGTGTCGATTGGGCCATCATTGCTGCCTGGCAGATTAAAACCTTTTCCTCAGCTGCCGCATGCAGGAAAAAACAATAATTTCTCTGTTGGGCCTTTTTATGGAGTCGATGGTGGCCCCACCATCCACTCATATAATAACGGTAATTATGATGATGGTTCTCCAAAGAAACTGAAACTGATACTCCCACTGACAGGATGTGTCCTGTAGTATTGTAATGACTAGCGAGGGGAGAGGGGAAGCTCTCCTTAAGTCTACCATCAATTCCACTGTCTTAAGAGCATTGCCAGGTTGTTACGAAGGCACCAGAATGCCAGCTGTGTCACTTCCTGTCTGTAGCGAAGTAGGAGTCCAGGACCAGGAAGAGTGTGTAAATCTGAGCACATAGGGCAATCAAGGATTTGTAGAGTAACAATTGAGACGTCCCTAAACCAAGACCCACATGGGTCAGAGCAAAGGGCTGAGTGTGTGGAACCTGGTGAGAGTTAAGCCTTTTGAAGAGCACATTTAGAGAGAGAAGAATGAGAGAGGCATTCAGGAAAGTATTTGTGTGGGCAAATACTTTCCTGAATTGGGGAATATGAAAGGATTATGATTTCAGCAGCAGAAAAGACGAGGCAGAGGTACAGACAAGTAAATGGTCCAGAGGCAGAAGCTGTGCATTTGAGTGTCCTGCAGCTCATCTCCCCAATTCTAACCACCGTCACTGCCTTGCAGTGCAGTTACCGGGTCATTATGTGGCTTCCTTTATTTTTTTCTTCTTCCTATCTCTTTCTCATGGATTGGGAGGGATATTTGAAAATTTTTCTGAGGTTCTTTTTGTCTTTTGAGAAAGGCCAAAGGTATATAATAACCATATAACCATATATACCAATTTCAGCAACGGAGGTACAACAGGCCCTCCTTGGCCCTTCCACGTCCTGCCGACCATTTGTTTCCCCTAGTCCCTTTAACTCTGCCTCAGTACCATACCCTCCATTTACCTTCAACGTCCATATACCTATCCATTTCACTTTTAAAATGTTAAAATCGATCCTGCCTCCACCACTTCTGCTGGAAGCTCATTCCACACAGCCTACCACCCTCTGAGTAAAGAAGTTCCCCCTCACGTTACCCCTAAACTTCTGTCCCGTTAATTCTCATGTCATGCCCCTTGTTTGAATTTCCATACCCTCAATGGGAAAAAGTATCCACGTCAACTCTGTCTATCCTTTCATCATTTTAAAGACCTCAATCAAGTTACCCCCTTAACCTTCTGCGCTCCAAAGAATAAAGACCTAACTTGTTCAACCTTTCTCTGAAACATAGTTGCTAGAACCATGGCAACATTCTAGGTAAATTCTCCTCTGTACTCTCTCTATTTTGTTGACCTTCCTATTAAATTAGGCGACCAAAATTGTTTACACCATAGTTCAGAATTGGTCATTACCAATGCCTTGTACAATTTTAAACATTACTTCCCTATCCTATATTCATTGCTATGATTTATAAAAGGCCAGCACACAAAGGTTTCTTATACCACCCTATTACATGGCGATTCCACCTTCAGGGAACTATGCACAGATATTCCTAGATCCTCTGTTCCACCAGATTCTCCACAAATTCCCTACCATTTACATGTAAGTCCTATTTTGATTCTATCCTGCCAAGATGTAGCACTTCACATCTTAACAGCATTAAACTCCATCTGCCATCTTTCAGCCCACTTTTCCAAACGGCCCAAATCTCTCTGTAGACGTTGAAAATCTACTTCATTATCCACAACACCACCTATCTTAGTTATCATCTGCATACTTACTTATCCAATTTTCCACCCCATCATCCAGATCATTGATGTACATGGACAAACAACAGTGGACCCAACCACAACTAGATCCCTGAGGCACCCCACTGGTCACGGCTTCCAACCTGACAAACAGCCATCCACCATTACTCATCTGACATCTCTCATTCAGCCACTGTTGTAATCCATCTTGCTACTCCGCCATTAACACCAAAGATGAACCTTCTTAACCAAACTTCCATGGGCCGAACCTTGTCAATTGCCTTACTGAAATCCATATAGACAACATCCACTGCTTTACCCTCATCAATTTTCCCTAGTTAACGCTTCATAAAATTTCAAGAAGGTTTGTCAAACACAGGGTTACCAACTGTCCCGGGATTTTCGCCGTATTTCGTCCCGGCGAAACAACCTAAAAACGGTGTTCCGGCAGGCAAACGGAGAAGGGCGGGAACGAAAAATAATTCAAAACAATAAACGGGAAGGCGGGGGCGGGAGCGGGAATGAGCGGGCGATTTTTTTGGACACGTGCGCGGGAAGGGTGGGAGCGGGAAACGAGCGGCGGTGGGACACGTGCAGCGGGAATGAGCGGCGGTTGGACACGTTGTTGCAGCGGGAATGAGCGGCGGTTGGACACGTGCAGGGGAAGGGCGGGAAACAAGCCTGGCGGTTGGACACGTGCAGCGGGAAGGGCGGGAACGAGCGGCGGTCGGGACACGTGCAGCGGGGAGGACGGGAGAGAGTGAGGCGGGAACGAGCGGCGGTTGGTCACGTGCAGCGGGCTTATGAGCGGCGGCTTGGGGACACGTTGCAGCGGGAATGATCGGTCCACCCAAGGATTGGGACACGTTCAGCGGGGAAGGGCGCGGGAACAAGCGGCGGTTGGACACGTTGCAGCGGGAAGGGCGGGACACGAGCGGCGGTCGGTACACGTGCAGCGGGAAGGGCGGGAGCGGGATACGAGCGGCGGTTGACACGTGCAGCGGGAAGGGCGGGGATACGAGCGGCGACCCGGTTGGACACGTGCAGCGGGAAGGGCGGGTGTGGGCGGAACGGGAACGAAGGAGAACGTGCCCGCTGGGAAACGAGCTGATGGTGGGTACAGGATGATGCTACAGACAGAGATGGTCAAAAAGGCTGTTAAGACAATTTCATGTGTGCAAGGAAACAGAGGTAACATTAGCATTGTGGGGCATAAGGGCCCATTGCCCTGTGTTGTTATGTTTCAATAGACAATAGGTGCGGAGGAGGCCATTCGGCCCTTTGAGCCAGCACCACCATTCACTGTGATCACGGCTGATCATCCCCAATCAGTACCCCGTTCCTGCCTTCTCCCCATATCCCCTGACTCCGCTATCTTTAAGAGCCCTATCTAGTTCTCTGTTGAATGCACCCAGAGAACCGGCCTCCACCGCCCTATGAGGCAGAGAATTCCACAGACTCGCACTCTCTGAGAAAAAGTGTGTTTCCTCGTCTCCGTTCTAAATGGCCTTACTCATTATTCTAGACATGTGGGCCCCTGGTTCTGAACTCCCCCAACATCGGCTTTGTCATTTAGACAATTGAGTTTATGTGTATGTGTATACTAAAGGATGTTTATGTGTGTTTAATGAGTTTGTATATGTACTAGATTGAAAAAAGGAAGGTTGGATTCAACGCGCGTTGCAGATTTTGGGTCGTTGCCATACATATTTCTGGTGTGCCGCAACATGTTAACTGAGAGAAATGCATTTACCCCCATTTCTTACTGACAAATGGGTTTGAATGAGTTACTGTGAACTAAATTTAGGGTTGGCATCTCTGCAAAAACATGACCTTCCAGGCACAAATCCATGTTGACTGTTCCTGAATCAGACATGTTTATCCAGATGCTTATATATATTATCTCTAAGTATCCTTTCCATTATTTGCCCACCACTGACGTCAAACTAGTAGGTCCTATAATAGCTAGGTTTATTGTTTGAACCCTTTTTAAACAATGGAACAAACATGCGCAGTACGCCAATCCTCCGGCACTATTCCGTTTCTAATGACATTTGAAATATTTCTGTCATAGCTCCTGCTATTTCTAC
This sequence comes from Okamejei kenojei, assembly GCA_035221665.1. Taxonomy (NCBI): domain Eukaryota; kingdom Metazoa; phylum Chordata; class Chondrichthyes; order Rajiformes; family Rajidae; genus Okamejei; species Okamejei kenojei. The sequence goes on from CM069133.1 coordinate 98,553,574, forward strand.
ACTAACTTCCCTCAATGTCCTATGGGATATATCTGTCAGGACATTGGAGACTAATCCACTTTTATATTTTTCAAAAGTGTCAGTACTTCTCCTCTTTGAATCTCATAGTTTCCATAGCTACTCTACTTTTTCCCCTTAACTCACAGAAGTTCAATATCCCTTCTCCTTGGTGAATACCGAAGAAAAGAAATTGTTCAATATCTCCCCCATCTCTTTTGGCTCTGCAGATAGCTGTCCATTCTGGTTCTCTAATGGTCCAATTTTATCCCTCGTTATCCTTTTGATATTAATTATAGCTGTTTTAGAAACCCTTTGGGTTTTACTTTCACCTTTCTTGCCAAAGCAACCTATATCTTCTTTTAGCCTTCCTAATTTCTTTCTTAAGATTCTTTTTACATTCTTTATTTAACTCCTCTAGCACTCCTTTACTCCATGCCTCCTATAATTATTGTAGATATCTCTCTTTTTTCGAAACAAGTGTCAATTTCCCTTGAAAACCGTGGCTCTTTCCAATTTTTACTATTTCCTTTCAAACCTAACAGGGACATTAAAGATTCTGTACTCTTACAATTTCCCCTTTATAATGTCCTCCATTTCTCTTCTACATCCTTCCCATGAAACAAAGTGTCCCAATTACTCCTTTAAATCCTTACGCATTCACCTCAACGTTAGCCTTTCTCCAATCAAAAATTCTCCACCCTAGGTCCCAGTTCTGACTCTCTCCATAATTATATTGAACTAATGTTATTGTGATCACTGGTCCCGAAGTCACCAATGCATACCTTACCGTCACCTGACCTGCCTCATTTCCTAACAGGAGGTCCAGCACTGCCCCTTCTCTGGTGTTGATACCTCTATGCACTGCTGCAAAAAACTATCCTGCACACATTTTACAAACTCCAAAACCATCCAGCCCATTTACAGAATGTGTTTCCCAGTCATTTTGGAAAATTGAAATCTCCCACAAAATCACTACCTTGTGCTTACTACTAATATCTGCTATCTCCTTACCTATTTGCTCTTCCAATTCTCGCTCCCCATTGGCGGTCTATAATACACCCCCTAAAAGCGTTGCTACACCGTTCCCACTTCTCAGTTCCACCCAAATAGCCTCCCTAGACGAGCCCTCTAATGTATCCTGCCAAAGCACTGCTGTAATATCTTCTCTGACAAGCAATGCAACACCTCCCCCTCTGGTCCCTCCAATTCTATCACACCTGAAGCAACAAAATCTGGAATATTTAGTTTCCAATCACAGCCCTCCTGCAACCATGTTTCACTGATTGCCACAACATCATATTTCCAGGTGTCAATCCATGCTCTAAGTTCATTCACCTTACTTACAATGCTCCTAGCATTAAAATATACACATTTTAGAAACCCACCATCCCTTATTCTCTGTCTATTATCTTTTTCATCTTTCTCGCCTACATTTTGGGTCTGAGTGCTTCCCTTCTCTGCCTCTTGCCCCACACCCTGACCCCTAGCCCCGTTTAAAATTAATTTAATTCAAGAACAAAGCAAAGGTTTAAAGCAAAGATTAATTGTCTCTTAAGTCAGGGTGGATGGATTCATTGCCACAGACAGCTGTGGAGGCAAAGTCAATGGATATTTTAAGGTGGAGATTTGACGTAATCTTGATTAGTATGGGTGTCAGGGGTTATGGGTCAAAGACAGGAGAATGGGATTCAGGGGGAAGATAGATCATTGAATGATGGAGTAGACTTGATGAGCCGAAAGGCATTTTTCTGCTCCTAGATCTTATGAATTTGCAAAAAGATAGTGTTCCCATGGACCTCCATTTATATGGAGCAAAAACTCCATCTATAATTGGAGGCAACACTTGATTAGATAGAAATTTGGTTAGGAAATGAGAGACTGAGTTGGTTAAATGGCAACATTAATTGAGGAGATGGGAACAGAAAGGCGCACAAAGACACTGGGAGGCTATGTGAGTGGGAAAACAAAGATAGATGAAGTTCAGTACAGTGCAGAAGGGAAGGAGGTTCTGGGAGACATAAATGTTCAACTGAAGTTGGCCATTTGTCTGCTCATACCAGACCTCTTGCAATGAAGGACAGCATATTGTTTGCATTCAAATTGCTTGCTTTATGTAAGTCTTAACTTTCAGTAATTCATGTACGTGGATACCAGATCCCACTGAACAACACGGTTCTTGACATTTTAAAACACAAATTCTTTTTTTACTATCAATTGTAGGACCTCACCGTTTTCCGCCTTATATTCCATTTACCATGGTTTAGTCCTTTAATCTAATCTGTCTATTATCATGTGAAGCCATTCTGCATCTCCATGCAACCTATGGCACCCTGCTTTGTATTCTCAACAAACGTTGATTATTATATTTGGTCCACACGCACACATGATTGATATAGGCTTTGAATAAATGTGCCTTGGCACCAATCCTTGTAGTTTTTCACCGATCTCCTAAAATGACAATGATCAGTTTATTCCTTTTATCCATTTGGCCAGCCTTTAATTCAAGCCAAAATATTTGTCCAATCCCAAATGTTCTAATTTTGTTTAGTAACCTTTAGCGTGGCATGTTATGACAAGCCTACTGAAAGTTCAATTACACCACATCTACCCACTATCCTGCTCATTAGAAAATTTGGCGAGCATGTTTTCCCTTTCATAACTCCATGTTGGCTCAGCCCAGTTCAAGTGGTATTTTCTAAACAGTACCAGTACAGGATCAGGCACTTTGGCCCATGGTGTCTGTTTTAACATAATGCCAAATTAAACAAATTGCTTCTCCCTGTACCTGATCCATATTCCCTAAATATGTACATATATAAAAGTTGCTTGAAAATCAATATCATATCTGTTTCCTCCACCACCACCACCACCACCATTGGCAGCACATTCCAGGTACCCACTACACTGACCACCTCCCTTGGATTTGACGGAAAAAGTGTCACACCTAGCACTGCATCACAGCAGAAGGAAGACCCAATGGGGCTACCTGCGGCCACACCCGGCGACAGGCCTAACTCGCTGCTGCAAAGAAAGACCCGATGGGCTGCAGCCTCGGAGGGGGAGGGGGAAAGCTCGCGAGCCTCCAAGATCGGTCCTGAAGACCAAAGAGTCAAGAAGGCGGGAGCTGCTAGCGACGGTGCGAGGTTTGGGACCATAGGAGAGAGACCAGGGTATTGCCTCCAGCGCTGTCAAAGTCAGCTGCAGTGGGTGCCCCTGGAACACAGGAGATTGGGCGAGGAGCGAGACATTGGTTTCTTGGGCCAAACTGGTCGAGGATGGCCGGTGGAGGAAGCATGGCAGCAGCCTGGGGCTTGCCTAGATCTTGAGCAGCTCCAGTACATCAAGCACACAGACCAGTCTGTGGGCTTTTTGGAAACGGCACCAAAATATGTGGTCTTGTCCATGTTTGATATAGGCAAAAAGAATTTCACGTTGCAATGCGCACATGACCATAAAACACCATTGAAGTTGCCCGGACTAATCTCCACCTCTGGGACTAATCTCCACCTCTGTGACCAATTCCTTAATAATAATTCCATCACTGCTGATTACCGGTATGCTAGTCTGTGGTCTCATATTTACTCTGCACCTTTTTTTAAATAGTATGCACAATGTTTGAACATAAAATAGGTCAACCAATTTTTCTGGTTGGTGAGTAGCCAGGAACTAAATGAGCAGAGATTAATTTTAACAAGGAATTCACTAAAAACTAATAGACAAATGTACAAAATGGCAGTAGCATGTACACTTAAGTCAATGTGGCTAGATTTCACAGTGGGGAGAGTGCATAACTCTGTAAAGTTCCACATGGGCCATATTTAGTGTTGAGATTCGGAGATTTCAATTCTATACCCTCATAGATGCTAAATGTTTATTGGAGGGAAAACATTGTAGTCACCAGATTATAGACACAAAAGGCTGAAGTAACTCAGTGGGTCAGACAGCATCTCTGGAGAAAAGGAATGGAAATTCTTTATTATTCATGTACTAGGCACTGAAGAGATCTTTGCTAATGGGCCGATGTTTCGGGTTGAAATCCATTCTTCAGACTGTTAAGGGCCATGCTCCAACGATGCGAGTTCACCCAAGAGCTCTCCAGAGTTTAAAAAAAAAAAATCAAACTCGTGGTAAGTACGTAGCGGGTACGTCGGTGCTCGTGGATGTCTCGTAGCGGCTCGTAATGCTAACGGCATCTTGGGGGAAACGCGGAAAATCTCACCTACTCTTGAAGTTTTTTCAACAGTGTAATTAAAAAAAAATTCCTTAAGAGTTAAAATACTCTTGATGAGGTACCACGAGTTTGATTTTTTTTTAACTCGGGAGAGCTCTTGGGTGAAATCGCATTGTGGGACAGGCCCTTTACCTGGGATGACGGAGTTGAGTGAACGTGTATGGTTTGCACAGACTACCCTCGATATTCCTTGGGAGTCTAAATGATTAAATAAAGATTGATCTCATCGAACAAGTTAATGGAACTTAAAGAGCGGATTGAATAAAATTAATTGCCTTTAACATGCAAACCAAAGGGCCATAAATTTAAAGTTAATGGCAGGCTGTTCAGGGATTGTGACTGAAAGTACTTGAGACAAGAAAAACATGAAGAATTTTCCCCTTCCTACCAAAGTTAATTATTTAGGTCTCGAGGTCAATTGAAAACTTTGCTTTGGGGATTAATGGTAGTTTTGTTGTTGAATGGTGTTACAATTTACAAAACCATAATGGGCATTTTGTTCCAGATAAGCCATAATCAAATTTAAAAAGTGGACTAGATTCGCAAAGGGGCCTTCTCCTGTTCCCATGTTATATTGGATTTTTCAAATTTGTATCCGCCAGCAAGGACAATAAATTATTTAGCGTGGCTGTGGTTCGTTTTCCTTCATCAATCAAAATCCCATGGCGAGGGGTTAAAAAATGAAACGGTTGGCATAAAATTGGTAACGTCAGGTTCCTTGGCCACGTGTTCGATGATTAGATGGTTTGAATCATTTAATTTTTAATAGAATTAGAATTGCACAGAATTTATCGCTCTCTATTTTTGTCATACACACTTTTTACTTCTTTTGTGTGGCATGCACAGCCTAAAGTTGTTGGACAACTATTTGATATTCTGTTTGTGCACGTCGAGTTGATTGCATTAGTTGAAACGGGGCGGACCACGTGATGGTTGTAATCTTCCACCCCAGACTTTTTACCTTTACCTTTATCGCGCAACAGAAATATCCTTCTATTCCTTTCTCTGTCATCTGTTCACCTGGTTTAAACCTGCAATCCAACTTGGCTACTCCCTGCAACTGTGAGTTCCACAATCTCATCCTCGAGTAAAAGGTTTCTTCTGAATTTACTTATTTAACTTTTAACGTTAATTTGCATATTTATGACATCTCGCTTAAGAATCCCTCTCGCCCCATCAGAAGTGGACATATCGTTTCCATGTTGAAACCCTACATTTTAAGAGCTTTGGTCAGTTTCATTGGTGAGCGGAAAAAACCCATAATTGCTTCTTTTACTCCTTTTTTTCCTCATTTGCCAGTAGTATCTTCTAATCCATCTATTTTTCTCTTTAAGTGTGAAATGACTGGGGCACTGTGTTCCACAACAAATAACACAAGGTGAAACTAAATCTGAAACTGCTCAGCTGCCAGGCAGCATCTGTGGGGCGAGAAACAGTGTTAAGTTAAGAGTTTTCTGATGAAAAGATATCAACCTGTAATGTTGACGCTTTTTCTCACGCCACAAATGCCAAAATTACTGCGCTATTTTAAATTTCAAAGTTCCACTTTTATTACTTTTAACAAGGTGAGATGAGTTCGTCCGAGTGCTTTTAGAATTATATTTATATTTTAGAATTCATAGTTATAGAATCATACAGCATATAAACAGCCCCTTCGGTCCAATTTGTCTGTGCCAACCAAAGTTTTACTGACACACTTATTTGCCTTTGTTTAGCCCATATCATAGAAACATAGAAACATAGAAATTAGGGGCAGGAGCAGGCCATTCGGCCCTTCGAGCCTGCACCGCCATTCAATATGATCATCCAACTCAATATCCTGTACCTGCTTTCTCTCCATACCCCCTAATCCCTTCAGCCACAAGGGCCACATCCAACTCCCTCTTAAATTATGGCCAACAAACTGGCCTCAACTACCTTCTGTGGCAGAGAATTCCACAGATTCACACTCTCTGTGTGAAAAAACGATTTTTCTCATCTCGGTCCTAAAAGACTTCCCCCTTATCCTTAAACTGTGACCCGTTTTCCTGGACTTCCCCAACATCGGGAACAATCTTCCTGCATCTAGCCTGTCCAACCCCTTAAGAATTTTGTAAGTCTCTATGAGATCGCCCCTCAATCTTCTAAATTCCAGCGAGTACAAGCCGAGTCTATCCAGTCTTTCTTCAATATGGAAGTCGTGCCATCCCAGGAATCGTCTGGTGAACCTTCTCTGTACTCCCTCTATGGCAAGAATGTCTTTCCTCAGATTAGGAGACCAAAACTGTATGCAATACTCCAGGTGTGGCCTCACCAAGACCCTGTACAACTGCAGTAGAACCTCCCTGCTCTTGTACTCAAATCCTTTAGCTATGAATGCCAACATACCATTCGCTTTCTTCACAGCCTGCTGCACCTGCATGCCTACTTTCAATGACTGGTGTACCATGACACCCAGGTCTCGCTCGCAGGTCGGCACGGACTGGAAGGGCCGAGAAGGCCTGTTTCCGTGCTGTAATTGTTATATGGTTATATGGTTATATTTCCCCTTTTCCTAATCGGTCACCATTCAAATAATAGTCTACCTTCCTGTTTTTGCCACCAAAGTGAATAACCTCACATTTATCCACATTATACTGCATCTGCCATGAATTTTCCCACTCACCCAGTCTATCCAAGTCATCCTGCAGCCTCCTTGCATCCTCCACACAGCTAACACTGCTCCCCAGCTTTGTGTCATCCGCAAACTTCGAGATGTTGCATTTAATTCCCTCGTTCAAATTATTAATGTATATTGTAAATAGCTGGGGTCCCAGCATTGAGCCTTGCGGCACCCCACTAGTCACTGTCTGCCATCCTGAAAAGGACCCATTCACTCCTACACTTTGCTTCCTGTCTGCCAGCCAGTTCTCTATCCACATCAATACTGAACCACCCATACCGTGTGCTTTAAGTTTGTATACCAATCTCTTGTGTGGGACCTTGTCGAAAGCCTTCTGAAAGTCCAGATATAACACATCCACTGCTTCTCCCTTATCCACTCTACTGGTTACATCCTCAAAAAATTCAATAAGATTCGTCAGACATGATTTACCCTTCATAAATCCATGCTGACTTTGTCCACTGATTTCACCACTTTCCAAATGCGCTGCTATCCCATCTTTAATAATTGACTCTAGCAGTTTCCCCACTACCGATGTTAGAATAACTGGTCTGTAATTCCCCGTGTTCTCCCTCCCTCCCTTTTTAAAAAGTGGGGTTACAATAGCTACCCTCCAATCCTCAGGAACTACTCCAGAATCGAAAGAGTTTTGAAAAATTATCACTAAGGCATCTGCTATTTCTGGGGCTACTTCCTTAAGTAACCTGGGATGCAGCCTATCTGGCCCTGGGGATTTATCGTCCTTTAATCCATTCAATTTACATAACACCACTTTCCGGCTAACCTGGATTTCACGCATTTCCTCCATCTCATTTGACCCGCGATCCCCTGCTATTTCCGGCAAATTATTTATGTCTTCCTCAGTGAACACAGCACCAAAGTAGTTATTCAATTGGTCTGCCATGTCCTTGTTCCCCATGATCAATTCACCCGTTTCTGACTGCAAGGGACCTACATTTGTTTTAACTAATCTTTTGCGCTTCACATATCGATAAAAAACTTTGCAGTCAGTTTTTATGTTTCCTGCCAGTTTTCTTTCATACTCCATTTTCCCTTTCCTAATTAAGCCCTTTGTCCTCCTCTGTTCTCTAAATTTCTCCCAGTCCTCTGGTAGGCTGCTTTTTCTGGCTAATTTGCACGCTTCATGTTTTTCTTTGATACTATCCCTGATTTCCCTCGTTATCCACGGAAGCGCCACCTTCCCTGATTTATTCTTTTGCCATACTGGGATGAACAATTGTTGTAGTTCAACCATGCAGTCTTTAAATGCCTTCCATTGCATATCCACCGTCAACCCTTCAAGAATCAATTGCCAGTCGATCTTAGCCAATTCACGTCTCATACCCTCAAAGTAACCTTTCTTTAAGTTCAGGACCCGTATTTCTGAATTAACAATGTCATTCTCCATCCTAATGAAGAACTCAACCATATTATGGTCTCTCTTGCCCAAGGGGCCACGTACAACAAGCCTGCTAACTAACCCTTCCTCATTACTCAATATCCAGTCTAGAATAGCCTGCTCTCTCGTTGGTTCCTCCACGTTGGTTTAGAAAACTATCCTGCATACATTCCAAGAAATCCTTTTCCTCAGCACCTCTGCCAATTTGATTCACCCAATCTATATGTAGATTGAAGTCACCCATTATAACGGTTTTACCTTTGTTGCACGCATTTCTAATTTCCTGTTTGATGTCATCCCCAACTCCATTACTACTGTTAGGTGGCCTGTACACAACACCCACTAGCGTTTTCTGCCCCTTAGTATTTCGTAGCTCCACCCATATCGATTCCACATCCTCCAAGCTAATGTCATTCCTTTCTATTGCGTTAATCTCCGCTCTAACCAGCAAAGCTACCCCACCACCTTTTCCTCTCTGTCTATTCTTCCTGAATATTGAATATCCCTGGATGTTCAACTCCCAGCCTTGGTCATCCTGGAGCCATGTCTCCGTGATCCCAACTATATCATAATTATTAATAGATATCTGCACATTCAACTCATCCACCTTATTACGGATGCTCCTTGCATTGAGACACAAAGCCTTCAGGCTTGTTTTTTACAATTATGTTGAAAAGTGGCCCTTTTAGATTTTTGCCCTGGATTTGTTTTCCTGCCACTTTTCACCTTGCTACCAATTGCTCCTATCCTCATTTTACACCCCTCAGTCTCTCTGCTCACACATTTAAGAAACCCTCCACTTCTTATTCTCCGTTTTTTTTTCCTTCTTTCCTCCCTACGTGTTGCGTCTGACTGCTTCTCTTCTCTGCCTCCTGCCTCACAAACGGACTACTTGCCTTCTCTATTTGAGTCCCTCCTCCCAACCGATCTAGTTTAAATTCTCCCCAGTAACCTTTGCAAATCTCCCCACTAGGATATTGGTTCCTCTCGAGTTCAAGTGCAACCTGTCCTTTTTGTACAGGTCGCACCTTCCCCAAAAGAGGTCCCAATGATCCAGAAACTTGAATCTCTGCACTCTGCACCAGTCCTTTAGCCACGCATTGATCCTCCACCTTGCTCCATTCCGACTCTCACTGTCGCGTGGTACAGGCAGTAATCCTGAGATTGTTACCTTTGCGGTCCTTCTCCTTAACACTTCCTAACTCCCTAAATTCTCCTTTCAGGACCTCCTCTCTTTTTCTACCTATGTCATTGGTACCTATATGTACCACGACCTATGGCTCCTCTCCCTCCCATTTCAAGATATCTTGGACATGTTCAGTCACATCCTGGACCCTGGCACCAGGGAGGCAAACTACCATCCGGGTCTCCTGACTGCGTCCACAGAATCGCCTATCTGACCCCCTAACTATAGTCCCCTAATACTGCTGCCCTCCTCTTCTTTTCCTTACCCTTCTGAGCAACAGGGCCGGTCTTTGTACCGGAGGCCCGGTCGCTGTTGCTACCCCTAGTTAGACTGTGCCCCCCAGCAGTACTCAAACAGGAGTACTTATTGCCAAGGTGTACAGCCACCAGGGTACTCTCTAGTCCCTGCCTCTGCCCCTTGCCTCTCCTAACCGTGACCCACTTTTCTGCCTCCTGTGGTTTTGGAGTGACCACCTGCCATAGCTCCTCTCTATGGCTTCCTCACTCTCCCTGACCAGACGGAGGTCATCGAGCTGCTGCTCCAGGTACCGAATACGGTCCATTTGGAGCGCCATCTTGACGCACCTGGCGCAGATGTGGATGTCTGGAGAGCTATCTGACTGCATGACCTCCCACATCTGACATCCAGAACAGTAAACTGCCCTGGCGCTCATCCTCCCCCTTACCCTGGATACAATACGATACAATGTACAATACAATGCAAGGATTTTAGCTGAAAGAAATCAGCAGGGATCTGGCTGCCAATCAGCTGCTCCCTCGAGTCCTCTTCCACCAATCAGCGGCTTCCTCAAGCCCACTTGTTTTGAACTGCGAGCTGTGAATGGAACGTTACGGATTTGGGTTAACCATATAACCATATAACAATTACAGCACGGAGACAGGCCCTCTCGGCCCTTCCAGTCCGTGCCGACCATTTGTTTTCCCCTAGTCCCATCTACCTGCACTCAGACCATACCCCTCCATTCCCTTCACGTCCATATACCTATCCACTTTACTTTTAAATGTTAAAATCGATCCTGCCTCCACCACCTCTGCTGGAAGCTCATTCCACACAGCCACCACCCTCTGAGTAAAGAAGTTCCCCCTCACGTTACCCCTAAACTTCTGTCCCTTAAATCTCATGTCATGCCCTCTTGTTTGAATCTTCCCTACCCTCAATGGGAAAAGCTTTATCCACGTCAACTCTGTCTATCCCTTTCATCATTTTAAAGACCTTAATCAAGTCCCCCCCTTAACCTTCTGCGCTCCAAAGAATAAAGACCTAACTTGTTCAACCTTTCTCTGTAACATAGTTGCTGGAACCCTGGCAACATTCTAGTAAATCTCCTCTGTACTCTCTCTATTTTGTTGACATCCTTCCTATAACTAGGCGACCAATATTGTACACCATACTCCAGAATTGGTCTTACCAATGCCTTGTACAATTTTAACATTACTTCCCTACTCCTATATTCAATGCTCTGATTTATAAAGGCCAGCACACCAAAGGCTTTCTTTACCACCCTATCTACATGCGATTCCACCTTCAGGGAACTATGCACAGTTATTCCTAGATCCCTCTGTTCCACAGCATTCCTCAATTCCCTACCATTTACCATGTACGTCCTATTTTGATTTGTCCTGCCAAGATGTAGCACTTCACACTTATCAGCATTAAACTCCATCTGCCATCTTTCAGCCCACTTTTCCAAATGGCCCAAATCTCTCTGTAGACTTTGAGAATCTACTTCATTATCCACAATACCACCTATCTTAGTATCATCTGCATACTTACTTATCCAATTTTCCACCCCATCATCCAGATGGGTTCCTCCCACTGCAACCGCTCCTGGGCCTCTGTGAAAACAAGCCCCGTGATTGAATTTTTAACTTACAGCTCAGATGTCTTTCTAAACCTTTCCTCTACGTGTAAAACCTGAGTGTATTTCTTGTTTATGATCACATAAATTTCTCGTTTATGATCACATAAATTGTGCACAAAATAAAATCGTGATGAGGCACAGTACTTTCTTATTTAGTTTTTCAAATATCCTTGACTACCATGAATTAACACAGAATGAGCATAATGGAGAACATATTTCTGATATTGCAATTATCTTTCGGAGAAGTACAGGATTTGAGTGCAGTGATGAAAAATAAAATCCCATGGGTATGTGCTTTTGGGATCACTGGGAAATCATTTACAGATTACTCCACTGCCACTATTTTAACAGGTAGCTATCAATTGTGGCTCAACCTCACTTGAGACTTGTCACAAATTCCTGGTTAAGGTTTCTGTGCAATACATGGGCATGCCACACATAGGACATTATGTTTTTCTGATGATAGATTAAGCCAACCGGTGATGAAGGGGGGTGTAGAATCATATTACTGACTGGAAGGAGTTTTGTCTGGAGATAACAAAACACTGACAGCCCAAATAGCCTGTTTCTGTGCTGTAAGGTCAGTGTTTTTGTTGTGCTTCAATTCATCTGTTAAGCTCCTGTGAGTGACCTGAGCAATATTAATAACCAATAACATCAAAATCACATGTGAAAAGTTAGATATTGCTGGCATGCCATTTGAATGTCCATATTTAAGGGCCATAATTGAGAGCACCAATTAATTGTATGAGAAATCTCCGAAAGAACAGTTCAAATGTTCTCCTGTGTCCAGCATTCACTTTTCTACTGCTTATTTTTATTACATACACATTTGTGTGTTTAGATACAGCACATACAAAAGAGTTGGTAGTTGTGATGTGCAGATGCTGGAGTAACTCAGCGGGTCGTTCTGCCGTTTACCCCAGTGACTTTTATTACTCCATACCTGAAAACCCTCAAATTAGCGGATTTTGCATCCAATTCACAGAAGGATATTTAGCACAATCTTACTTCTATTTGTGGCTCTTGGGGATGGTGAGGATGTTTAGATCTGTGACATTTTCTTAAATAATGCGATAAGGATATAAATAAGAGCTATTATAGCTCTGAAAATAATTTGATTACAGCTTTTGTTGTGTGGGTGGCAAAGGGTCACAAAATGCCAAACGGGAGAATATCATTGGAGGGAAATGTATTCAAATAGAGGACAACGTATTTTGATGCTGCCATTTTCTGGGATTAGGATAATTTTTTCAAGGTGGATGGGCTGCTTTGGGAATTCATTTATATACCCCTTGAGCTTTAGATCGGAAAAATTGAAAATGTCATTTAAAATACCTTTAAAAAGAGGGAGAGCAAGGAAAGCGCAGTCGCCCATGTTCAATTATGCAGAAGTTGACTCCATCAGCAAAGACATATTGACAGGGTCTTTAGACAGATGCCAGCTGACTAAAGAGTGCTCCCATGGATATGTTACTGTAAGTCATGTTTGATTGTTACAGTTTTATCTTTTCAGGATTTATAGCTTGATGAACAGGGCTGTGTGGAATTTCAGGATGCATTGATTATGGCGTCGTAAGAAATTAATTACAAACAATAGACATTTAGCTACTGGTAGTAATTTTAATAAATGCAATTGGAAGGTTAGAGGAAGAATAAAGGGATGAGAAAAGATCCATTTTATAGCGCTTCGGCTTTTCGTCATTATATATTTATGAATTAACATTTGTTTATGTCACATTGAACAGTAGTGTAGATTGGCTATTTCATACAGCCAGTTATAGTGCTTGTTAGTAGTGACTCCGCCTAGTATGTGCTTTATATTATCAAGAGCTTGCCTACACTAGTTAGTATGAGTAGCAGCTAGGAAATGTAATGTCTGCAGATCCTTGCTGTAAGTAGAGTAAATAGAGAGAGTACAGAGGAGATTTACTAGAATGTTGCCAGGGTTCCAGCAACTATGTTACAGAGAAAGGTTGAACAAGTTAGGTCTTTATTCTTTGGAGCGCAGAAGGTTAAGGGGGGACTTGATTGAGGTCTTTAAAATGATGAAAGGGATAGACAGAGTTGACGTGGATACGTTTTTCCCATTGAGGGTAGGGAAGATTCAAGCAAGAGGGCATGACATGAGAATTAAGGGACAGAAGTTTAGGGGTAATGTGAGGGGAAACTTCTTTACTCAGAGGGTGGTGGCTGTGTGGAATGAACTTCCAGCAGAAGTGGTGGAGGCAGGATCGATTTTAACATTTAAAAGTAAAGTGGATAGGTATATGGACGTGAAGGGAATGGAGGGGTATGGTCTGAATGCAGGTGGATGGGACTAGGGGAAAACAAATGGTCGGCATGGACTAGAAGGGCCGAGAGGGCCTGTTTCCGTGCTGTAATTGTTATATGGTTATATGGTTAATAACCATGTGTTGTATCTTTATATGTGTTCTGGTCACCTCATTACGTTATGTCAGAGTGAATCTTGCCCACTCTGTTCATGTATATCGTTTAAAAATTGTTTTTATTTCATTATTTTCTGTGTTTACTATCTCCACCATGGCAAATTCGTGTCACTGTCCAAGTCCTCTGATCTTGGACTCTGATATTGCTGAACGCTGGCGTCCTTTCGAGCACCACTACACTCATTATGCTCGCATCGTTCATTGCAAAGACCCCTCCCCCCCCCCCCCCCCCGATGTGTGTGCCTCTGTTCTGCTTAACTTGGCGGGACCAGAAGCAATGAATCGTGCCAACAACTTCACTTTTGCGCCTACTGTTTTGGATCATAACGGTCAGGTCCAGGTGCCTGCTGAGATGATCGTCAACCCTGTGGTTTTGCTCAAAGTTCAAAGAACTGTGTGACCTGCCCTCAAACTACATTATTGAAAGAACCAAGTTTTATGCTCGTTTACAGCAAGTTGGTGAACCGATTGATCTTTTTATCAGTGAGCTGAAGCATATGGCTGCACGCTGTCGATTTCGTGATTTACGAGATGAGCTCATCCGCGACAAACTTGGTGGAAGTATGCTTGATAGCAAGTTACGGGGTGAAGTTCTTCGTAATACTGGCCTAACCCTTGATCAAGCAAGGCATGGCTGTCGGATTTCTGAGATAATGTCTCCCCACACTGATTCTGTGCCCTTCGTTCACCATTCGCAGCATAGTGTCAATCTTACAGACTACTACTCCTGCAACTCTCACATGGGGTCGACTGTTCGGTGCCAAAATTGCAACTATTTCCTTGCTACGGGTCGTCTGTTCTATGTTGCTTATGGGAAAGCCTGTAATTTCTGCAAGAAGTTAAACCACTATGCACGCTACCGCCATTCCCGTGTGAATCAAGCAGCTTCAAGGACGAGCCTGCACCTGCTACAACATGAGCTTGCTGATAATGACTTCCAAGAGCCTGATTTGCCATCCCACCCTCCGCTCTCCGAAAGTGCAGATACCAGTTCCGCCATCCACTCTCTCCTCCCTTCGTCTAACGAGCAACTTGACCCAGGGGTAGCCATGTTTCTGAATAACAGGCCTTTGATCACGGAGGTTGATACAGGGGCCAAATGCAACACCCACTCGGACAAGCTGATTTAAAGTGCACCATAGACGCACAGACCCGTACCTTAAAGTTTTATATTGTTGAAGGGGATTCGGAGACTTTGCTCGGTATCAATGCATCCCACGATCTAGGCCTGGTATACTTTGGCCGCGCTGTCCATCAACTCTTTCTCGCTGACGGGCCCACTCAACAGGTACTCTCTCAATACAAAGAACTGTTTAACGATGAGCTTGGAAAGTTGCCTATCGAATACCACATTGTTGTTGATCCCAAAGTCACTCCTGTGGTCAGAGCACCACATCGTGTTCCGCATGCCACGCGTGACAGAGTACACAATGAACTCAAGCGGATGTCCTCCAAGGGTGTTATTGCTGAAGTTACTGACCCATTTGACTGGGTTTCCACCATGGTGGTCGCAACAAAGAAAAACAAGGAGGAGATCTGTATCTGCATAGACCCCAGCGATCTTAACACTGCTATCAAACGCCCGCATTACCCATTGCAAACGATAGAGGAAATTGCTGCTCAGATAGGCAACGCATCAGTATTCTCCGTTCTAGATGCCAAAAGCTCGTTTCGGCAGATTCCACTGGACCCAGACTCGTCCAATCTCACTACGTTCGGCACCCCCTTTGGCCGATACACATTTCTGCGAATGCCCTTTGGCATCAACTCCGGCAGCGATGTTTTCCAACACACGATGGGACGATTGTTTGCTGAGTACCCATGCACCATCATTGTTGATGACATTCTCGTTTACGGACGCGATTTGGCTGAACATGACGCTAACCTGAAGAAAGTACTTGACCGTGCCAAAGACATTCAGCTCAACTCAATCCCCTGAAGTGCAAGTTTCGAGTTCCAGAACTTACGTCTGACATGTTTTCACATGTGATGGCATCAGACCAGACCCGTCAAAGGCTGCTGCTATCAACAAACTGCGGTTCCTGCTGACGTCATAAGCCTACAAAGGTTCTTTGGAAAGGTCAACAACCTGGGGAAATTTATTCCCAACCTCAGCGATATATCTGCCCCCCCCTGCGAGAACTGACACACAAGGACGCTACATAGTCCTGGTATCCGCAGCACCAAAGAGCTTTTGACACTCTCAAATTGCAGCTGGTTAGCGCACCTACTCTCGCCTACTTTGCTTTGGAGTTACCACTAACGCTCGACTGCGATGTGTCCCAGTACTGACTAGGTGCTGCCTGCCTGCAGACCACTACCGTCGGCGATTTCAAGCCCGTTTCATACGCCTCTTGAAGAATAACTGACACTGA
The DNA here is from genome assembly GCA_035221665.1 of Okamejei kenojei. Lineage (NCBI taxonomy): Eukaryota > Metazoa > Chordata > Chondrichthyes > Rajiformes > Rajidae > Okamejei > Okamejei kenojei. Next base: position 98,569,738 of record CM069133.1, read on the forward strand.
ACAACGTTACGCCCAGATCAAAAAAGAACTGCTCAAAACAAAACAAGTAGAATTTGAATTTGGGGATAAACCACATAAACCTCTAGCACGACAATTGAAGAAACAAGAAAAGGAAAAAACAATTAGTAAAATTAAATCAGAGAACGGGGAACTATTAGCTTTACCTAAGGACATTAACAAAAGGTTTACTCAATTTTATCAAAATTTATATACATCTAAAACTAACATTGAAGACAATAACATTATAATTTTTTTAGATAAGTGTAACTTGCCAAAATTGGATATCTTAGAACAAGAGGATTAGGAGCCCAGATTACAAGTGAAGAAATAAGAGAAACAATAAAATAATTGAAAAATGGGAAGACACCAGGGCCTGATGGTTTTAATAATGAATTCTATAAAAGATTTCAGGAGTTAATGGTCCCAGGATTACTTAAATTATACAATTATGCTTTTACCGATAAGAAATTACCAGAAACTTTAGCAGAATCTACAATTACGCATATACCAAAAAAAGATAAAGATCTAGAAGATCCGGGCTCGTATAGAGCTATATCACTTTTAAATACAGACCAAAAAAATTTAGCAAAGATTTTATCAAGATGATTGAGCAAATATATTAATAAATTGATAAACCAGGACCAAACGGGGTTTATACTCAAAAGACAATCATTTAACTATTTGAGACGACTTTTACAATATAATGTATTCACATAAAGGGGAAAAGGAAGACTTATAAGTTATATCTTTGGACGCAGAAAAAGCATTTGATCAGGTAGAGTGGCAGTATTTATACATAGTGTTCCAAAAATCTAATATGGTTGATAATTTTATTAGATGGGTAAAATTATTATACGATAAACCAACAGCAAGAATATTAACTAATAATACGTTGTCTCAAAAATTCCAATTATCACGGGGCAATAGGCAGGGATCCTATTTGCCCTTATGCTATTTTCACTGGCTGAAAGGATAAGAACTCATCCGAATATTCAGGGATATAATACTAATGACTCTAATAATAAAATTTCTTTATACGCGGATGATATACTTTTATATATTAGAAATTCAGAAACGAGTATCCCGAACATATTAAATGTAATAGAGGAATTTGGCTCCTTTTCTGGATATAGAATAAATTGGAATAAAAGTGAAATTGTCATTACATCCTCAGAAAGCGAATCATCTGTTAAAATTTCCATTTAAAATTTAGAGTCTAATATTACTAATTTTATATGGGACTACAAAGCACATAGAATTAAAATAAATCATTTGTGTACACCTAAAGATGTAGGGGGACTTGCACTGCCTAATTATTTATATTATCATTGGGCAGTGCATATTAAGAATATTATTTATTGGTTGGATTGTCCTTCTCAACAGATGGAATGGATAAGAATGGAAAAAGAGGATTGTTTTCCTCTTCTCCCCGATAAAATTGAATAATATATTATATAAGAAGAATCCAATTATACACAATATAATTCAAATTTGGAAACAAATAAAATTAACCATATAACCATATAACAATTACAGCATGGAAACAGGCCCTCTCGGCCCTTCCAGTCCGTGCCGACCATTTATTTTCCCCTAGTCTCATCTACCTGCACTCAGACCATACCCCTCCATTCCCTTCACGTCCATATACCTACCATATACCTATCCACTATACTTTTAAATGTTAAAAATGATCCTGCCTCCACCACTTCTGCTGGAAGCTCATTCCACACAGCCACCACCCTCTGAGTAAAGAAGTTACCCCTAAACTTCTGCCCCTTAATTCTCATGTCATGCCCTCTTGTTTGAATCTTCCCTACCCTCAATGGGAAAAGCTTATCCACGTCAACTCTGTCTATCCCTTTCATCATTTTAAAGACCTCAATCAAGTCCCCCCTTAACCTTCTGTGCTCCAAAGAATAAAATCCAAACTTGTCAACCTTTCTCTGTAACATAGTTGCTGGAACCCTGGCAACATTCTAGTAAATCTCCTCTGTACTCTCTCTATTTTGTTGACATCCTTCCTATAATTAGGCGACCAAAATTGTACACCATACTCCAGAATTGGTCTTACCAATGCTTTGTACAATTTTAACATTACTTCCCTACTCCTATATTCAATGGTCTGATTTATAAAGGCCAGCACACCAACGGCTTTCTTTACCACCCTATCTACATGTGATTCCACCTTCAGGGAACTATGCACAGTTATTCCTAGATCCCTCAGTTCCACAGCATTCCTCAATTCCCTACCATTTACCATGTACGTCCTATTTTGATTTGTCCTGCCAAGATGTAGCACTTCACACTTAACAGCATTAAACTCCATGTGCCATCTTTCAGCCCACTTTTCCAAATGGCCCAAATCTCTCTGTAGACTTTGAAAATCTATTTCATTATCCACAACACCACCTATCTTAGTATCATCTGCATACTTACTTATCCAATTTTTCCACCCCATCATCCAGATCATTGATGTAGATGACAAACAACAGTGGACCCAACACAGATCCCTGAAGCACCCCACTGATCACCGGCTTCCAACCTGACAAACAGCCATCCACCATTACTCTCTGACATCTCCCATTCAGCCACTGTTGAATCCATCTTGCTACTCCGCCATTAACACCCAAAGATTGAACCTTCTTAACCAACCTTCCGTGGGGAACCTTGTCAAAGGCCTTACTGAAATCCATATAGACAACATCCACTGCTTTGCCCTCATCATTTTCCCTAGTTACCGCTTCAAAAAATTCAAGAAGGTTTGTCAAACATGACCTTCCAGGCACAAATCCATGTTGACTGTTCTTGATCAGACCCTGTTTATCCAGATGCTTATATATATTATCTCTAAGCATCCTTTCCATTAATTTGCCCACCAGTGACGTCAAACTAATAGGTCTATACTTGCTAGGTTTATTCTTTGAACCCTTTTTAAACAATGGAACAACATGCGCAGTACGCCAATCCTCCGGCACTATTCCCGTTTCTAATGACATTTGAAATATTTCTGTCATAGCTCCTGCTATTTCTACACTAACTGCCCTCAATGTCCTAGGGAATATCCTGTCAGGACCTGGAGACTTATCCACTTTTATATTTTTCAAAAGTGTCAGTACTTCCTCCTCTTTGATTTTATTGATTTTAATTTTAAATTAAATTTAAAATTAAACTTATCTTCATTAACACCAATAGTGAATAACCCGGTATTTAAACCATCTATTATGGATAAAACATACAAACAATGGGAACAACTGGGAATTAAAAAGTTGGGTAACATGTATGAAATGGGAAATTCATTATTTCAACAATTAAAATCAAAATTTAATTTGAATAATAACCAATACTTCAAATATTTACAGATATGTGACTTTATAAAAAAAATATACCAAGATTACAGAATATAACGATAGACCCACTTGAGGAAGCAATGAATATTAAGGCGGACTCAGAAAAATTAATATCATATTAGTATTCTTAATAGAGAATTGCCATCAACAGAGACAATTAGAGAAGACTGGGGAAAAGATTTAATGACAAAAAATTCTAAAGAAACATGGGAGAGGTATTTGATATATACATAAATGTTCGATTAACACTAGACATAATTTAATTCAATTTAAAATATTACACAGACTATATTATTCAAAAGTTAGGTTGAATAAATTTTATTCAAATATCTCACCCATTTGTGATAAATGTCTTTTTCAAAATGCCAATTTTACACATTCTTTTGTTTCTTGCACAAAACGTCAAAGTTTTTGGTGTGATATATTTGATATTCACTAGTTTATTTAAGATAAAAATGGAACCTAGCATGGAAATGATAATCTTTGGAGTATTTGGAGATGTAAATTAAATATATCCCAAATCTCCTTTTTTAATTATGGTTTAATAATAGCGAAAAAACTCGTACTCAAATTCTGGAAAAAGGCTATTATACCAACACTCAAAATGTGGATTGGTAATATGTTGGAAACGGCCCATTTGGAAGGAATGAGACTCCTCATAATAGAAAAAGAGACCAATTCTTAATGAGTTGGTCTCCATTTATTGACCTTGTGGAATCATGCGGTGTAATATCATCATAAAATTAAAAATTTTGGGTTTGACTGAAGAATGATTAAGAACGATTTAAAAAAAACATCGACTTGTTGCATGGGAGAATCTCCTTTCTGCTTTACTTTCTCACTTATTTCTTTCTTCATTCTACATTCACTAGTCTATTCTTTACTCTTCACTACTTTCTCATTTCTTTCTAAAAATTTTTTTTTTAAAGGAAGTTGTACAAATAATGTTTTAATAACTCTGGGGACCTGTAAAAAGGTACCATTAAAATGTAAGGTACTTACTTCTAATAAATAAATTATTAAAAAAAGAACTGCCTGCAGTGGTTTTCGCCTACACGAAATTCAAGGACTTTATCTTTGGGAAGTCTGTGACTATAGAAACCACCTGGTTTCTATAGCTGGTCACTATTTTGAACAAACCCATCCACGCTGCCCCAGCACGACTACAACGAATGATGATGCAACTGCAGTTATTTGATTTTAACATTGTCTATAAGAAAGACAAAGACATGCACATAGCAGATACGCTTTCAAGAGCCCCACGCAAAAACCAACAAACAACAACTCTCTGAACTCGACCAATTCTCAGTAATGACGGTATCGTATGTTCTGACGGTACCCGGACATCCCGCCGACTGACGAGAAGCCGAAGCAAAGAAGTGGAAGCCAAATAACCGAATGGAAACTAAGCCGAAAAGCCAAATAACCAAATGGAAACAAAGCCGAAATGCCAACTAGTCGAAAGGGTGGGATGTCTAAATGCAAACTAACCATAAGGGTGGGACGCCTAAAAGCCACCTACCCGAAAGGTTGCGTCGCCTACAAACTCACCGAATAGCCGCTCTGCCGAAACGCCATCTACCCGAAAGGCTGCATCTCCTACTTGGGGGCTTGTCAGTGATTGGTCCAGACCCCCGTGTCCGTCACATCACTGGAGGGATGCAAATTGTCCCACACCTCCGCTCCACCTGACCCACAGCCCGTGGAAGGGTGGCTGTGGGAGAGTGGGGGCTGTCCCGAGGGATGCGCACCTTTGGCCTCTTATAACTTGGTGCTTGGGTTCAGATTGCCCAGTCACCTATGGCTTGTGTGGGGAAATGACCCCCACCCTCCTGCCGGTGGAGAGAGAAGGATGAGGGAGGGAGGGAGAGGAGGGGAAGAGAAGGGTCAGAGAGGGGTGGGGAATGAGGGGGGAGGGAGCGTGGGGGTTATTTTCCCCACACAAGCCATAGGTGACTGGGAAATCTGAACTTTGCAAAACAATGGGACTTTTGACATATTACCAGCAGCCCTGAGTTCCCGCAAGCCCTGAGTTCCCGCAGTCCAACAGACTCGCCGAACGCCCTGTCTGAAGCGCAAAACAACTAATGTAGCAGTCCTACCATGCAAATCAGACGTATCCCTGGACCTGCTCAACCTAAGGAACATTGCACGGGATCCCATACTGGGTTCCCCAGCCCAACGACTGATGTCTCGCCAAACCAGTGCTTCCCTGCCTGTGTCCCAGCAGCTTTTGCAGCCACAAGTTCGTTCCCCACCTGCAGTCCAGAAACAACTATAATTCAAACGTGGCATGCAGAAACGCTTCTTTGACCAATCCAGCAAGCCACTTCAACCACTCGCACATGGACAAGTGGTCCGTTTCTAGACCAACACGGGCCACGCACGTCTGGGTCATGTCTACGGCCCTGCTAAAGAACCGCGCTCTTATCTGGTTGAAGCGGACAGAGCCATCTACAGACGCAACTGTTAACATATCCTTCCAGTGAAGGAACGGCGTCCTGCGACTCTGTATCCAGATGTTTCGTATACCCTCCCGCGACCCCACTGCCAACTAACGTTTCCATCGCAACCTCACCGCGACTTGCTCGCCTATCGCATCACCCTCCCTGCCTGTCGGGTCGTCGGTCGTTTCCCCAATTACCTCCCCAGTACTTTCTCCAGTGAAAGGAGGTGAGGCGGATTCGTACTGCACACGGGCCGGACGGGTTTGCAGGCCACCCGTTAGATACGGTGATTTTGTGTAATTTTACAATCTTTCCCAAATGTGCTATTAACATTCCACCTATATTACTTAGCCACTGATGCTTCTTTTGTTTCTACAAGGAAAGATGTAGATTGGCTATTTCATACTAGCCAATTATAGTGCTTGTTAGTGGTGACTCCGCCTTGTATGTGCTTTATATTATCAAGAGCTTGCCTACGCTAGTTAGTATGAGTAGCAGCTAGGAAAAGTGATGTCTGAAGATCCTTACTCTACATAGTTTTAATAAACATGTGTTGTATCTTTATGTGTTCGTGTCACCTCATTACAAGTAGGTTGCATGAAAATGAGAAGGAAGTTGCAAGAACATAAACTGAGTGAGAAAGGTTATGGAGCTATGATTTAATGTAAAGCATCAAGGCCATTTGCAATGGATCTGAAAGCAATAAATTGCATTTATTTTGTAAAAGTGAGCCTCTGAGAACAGAGATTATTTGAGAAATCAGATAAATGATTAAAAGAAAGAAAAGGGGTACAAAGAGTTGTGGAGAGCCATGTTTCAGAATTGGGCACCAAACCAAGAGAAAGATATAAAGACCATTCTAATAAAAGGTCCCCATCCTGAAACATTGACTCTGTTACTCTTCCCACCTGCTGAGTGTTTCCAGCGTTTTCTGATCTTGCTTTGGATTTCCAGCAACCTGCAGTTTTTGTGAAATTTAAATAGTCTTGGGAGAGTATTCACATAATGACCAGAGAAATAACTGAATATGGAGCCTCGAGTTATAATGAAACACAGCATAAGCCTGTGATGTATTTCTTTGAATTGAAAGGTTTGAAAGTTGAATCGGTAATGAGATTCAAGGCAGAAGTTGCCTCTCCGTGGAGGAGGTGACCAAAGCGGTTTCCCCCTTGCCCCCCCACACCACCCCCCACACAAGACACACAAAGAAACATTAAAAACATACTTTAAAACATACTAAAAAAATTTAAAAAGTAGAAAAAAACGGACACGCTGCTGGCAGGGCGCCGGCGTGCAGCGTCCCCACCGACCGATTAGAGCTGCATGCCCCCTTCTGATCTTTTAAATGTGTAGAAGATGAGAAGAGCACACAGCAAATCATTTAAAAAGGCGGGCACACCCTGCAATGATCCAGCTAAACTGAAGCAGGATGGGTGCTCACAACTTAGAAATACATCCTCCCGAATCAATGCTTCCAAAACCTGACGGCTACTTTAAACTCTTACCTCAATGCAGATCACAGCAATGAAGGAGGAAAGTCTATCCTGGCCTAGATCTCACAGGGAGCCAATGAAGGGAGGGAGAAAAATACTGGGCTGAGGTTTAATACTTGCAGGGGGAATACTTACTGATGGGCCGAAGAGCCCTGTTAAGCTCTGAAAAATATTATTTTGGAATAAAATTGGCAGGTGTCAGTGTGGTCCTAAAGTGACATTTTCAAATGTGGGTTGTCTGAAACGGAGTTGATTACATTGTCCTCCTGGTAACTTAACAGCTATTACAGTGGGACAATGCCCATTTCATTAGACATTGACATTTCTGATCTATTGGTAATAATGAGGTGGATTTTATAAACTGAGTGGATTGCACAGCCACCCACTCAGCCTCGCACAGTCATTCAACACAAGAACGGGTTATTTTGTCCACCTTGTTCATCCTAACTACCAAGCACCTGGTCCATATCAATACCATTTTGCAGCATTTGCCCTGCAGCCTTCCATGTTGGTGATGCAAGTGTCTGCCTTGGTATTTCAATATTATTAGAGTAGCTGCTTCCAGTCAATGCATTCTAATGCATTCTGCAAACATTTTCTGGGAGGAAAATGTCTTCCGAAGAACCCCACTAAATGTCTTACCATTTTCTCAAACCTATGGCCTCTGCTTTTATACACCTCTGCTGAGGGGGTAAGTTTCAACTAACCCAATCTTTACCCTGCTTAATCATCATAGCTTATTTGTGGATCAGCTCTGCAAAAGATTGCAAGAAATAGCGGAGTTGCAGATGTAGCTCAGTCCATCACAGACCAGATTTCTACCAAGTTAAGAATCAAGAGAGTTTTATTGTAATGTGTCCCAGATAGGACAATGAAATTCTTGCTTGCACAACATAGAAACATAGAAATTAGGTGCAGGAGCAGGCCATTCGGCCCTTCGAGCCTGCACCGCCATTCAATATGATCATGGCTGATCATCCAACTCAGTATCCTGTACCTGCCTTCTCTCCATACCCCCTGATCCCTTCAGCCACAAGGGCCACATCCAACTCCCTCTTAAATATGGCCAACGAACTGGCCTCAACTACCTTCTGCGGCAGAGAATTCCACAGATTCACCACTCTGTCTGAAAAACGATTTTCTCATCTCGGTCCTAAAAGACTTCCCCCTTATCCTTAAACTGTGACCCCTTGTCCTGGACTTCCCAACATCGGGAACAATCTTCCTGCATCTAGCCTGTCCAACCCCTTAAGAATTTTGTAAGTCTATGAGATCACCCCTCAATCTTCTAAATTCCAGCGAGTACAAGCCGAGTCTATCCAGCCTTTCTTCATATGGAAGTCGTGCCATCCCAGGAATCAGTCTGGTAAACCTTCTCTGTACTCCCTCTATGGCAAGTATGTCTTTCCTCAGATTAGGAGACCAAAACTGTATGCAATACTCCAGGTGTGGCCTCACCAAGACCCTGTACAACTGCAGTAGAACATCTCTGCTTTTGTACGATAAAAGTTATATACCATAGATCAGGGGTTCTCAACCAGGGGGGGAATTCCCCCGGGGGGGGGGGGGGGGATTTCAGGTTTTCAGGGGGGGAATTGGGACCACAGATTAGCAAACTCAAACTGTTAGAAATAAAGGATTTTCAGTATTATATGCATATTATTTGGAATGCACTTTTTGAGGCAGACAATCTTGGAAAGGGGGGAATGACATTCTGACATATGGTGAAAGGGCTGCATGGGGCAAACAAGGTTGAGAACCACTGCCATAGATCATATATGTGCACAATAAATAAACAGATAAAGTGCAATAGGCTGTTATTGTTCAGAGTTTGTTCGATGGCAAGTTTAATAGCCTGATGGCTGTGGGGAAGAAGCTGTACCTAAACCTAGATGTTCCAGATTTCAAGCTCCTGTACCTTCTTCCCGATGGCAATGGAGATATGAGTGTGTGCCCAGGATGGTGTGGGTCTTTGATGATGTTGGCAGCCTTTTTGAGGCAGCGACTGCGATGGATCCCTTCGATGGTGGGGAGGTCAGAGCCGATGATGGACTGGACAGTGGTTACAACGTTCTGCAATCTTTTCCGCTCCTGGACGTTCAAGTTAGTGAACCAAGCCACAGTGTGCTGGGACCAGGAAAGATCTTCGCAAATATTGCACGCCCAGGAATTTGATGTTCTTGACCCTTTCCACCATTGTCCCGTCGATATAAATGGTATTGTGGGTCCCTATCCTACCCCTTCCAAAGTCCACAATCAGTTCCTTGGTTTTGCTGGTGTTGAGAGCCAGGTTGTTGTGCTGGCACCATTTGGTCAATCGGTCGATCTCACTTCTATACTCTGACTCATCACCATCAGTGATTCGTCCCACAACAATGGTGTAGTCGAGGAACTTGATGATCGAGTTCGCACTATGTCCGGCTATGCGGTCATGACTTTATCTATAGAGTTGATGCGCAGCAATGCTGACAATTATATTCTGTATCTTCCCCTTTTGCTCTAGCTATTGCACTAGTGTTTGACGATTACATTTATGTATTGTATTATCTGATCTCTTTGGATAGCATGTAAAATGAAGCATTTTACAATAATAAACATAAACCTGGTGATATGTGATTTCAATCTTTTGCCCGACGAGGGAGGATAGAAGATGGAATAATCGGTATAGTATTTGCTTTATTGTCACTTGTACTGAGACGTGAAAAACATTGCTTGTGCGCTATCCAGTCAAATCATACCAAGCATGAACACAGTCAAGCCATACACGAGTACAAAGAGTGAAATAGCTAGAGTGGTAGATTTTGTGTTACAGCTACGGAGGGAGCAGTTAAAGTGCAAGAGCACAATTAGGTAGGTTGGGAGATCAGCACTGTGCCCTTAGTTTATAACGGAACCATTCAGTGTGATAACAGTGAGGAAGAAGCCCTGGTATTGGCTTTTGTATCTTCCCCCTGATGGAGGAGGGAATGACTGGGGTCTAAGCGATCTTTGATTATGTTGCCATTTTTTCTGGAGCCTTGAGGATTTATACTTCCGTTCAGGTTTCCCTCTCTGCGGTCTCTATTCCATGGAAAAGAAACCCAAGCTATTAAGCCCATCTTCGTAACGGAAACATTTCATCCCAGGCAATATCCTGGTGAATCTCTTCTGAAACCCATCCAGTACAATCACATCCTTCTTGTGATGTGCTGATCAGAATTGCACTCAATAGACCAGATGTGACCTAATCAATGTTTTATGACATTGAACCAAAACGCCCCTATTCTGTGCAAGCAAGTATCCCATAAACACTCTTAATCAGTGTCGTTGCCTTCAGGGATCCTTGGATTTATATACCGTCTCCTCTGTTCCTCAATACTCCTCAGGCCCCTACCATTCATTGTATATCGTATATCCTTATTAGTCCTCATGAAGTGCGTCACCTTTCATCTATTAGGATTAAATTCCAAAGTCTGTCTGAAGAAGGGTTCCCACCAGAAACATCACATATTTATTTTTTCCAGCAGCCTGATCTGCTGAGTTACACCAGTATTTTGTGTCCATCTTTGATATAAAGAAGCTTCTGCAGTTCTTTCCTACACAGGATTAAATTCGATCTATGTTGCTTTGCCCTAAAATTATGCTGCTAGCTATTAATGGTATTAGCATTTCACAGTCCCCTCCATAATGTTTGGAACAAAGACCCATCATTTATTTATTTCCCTCTGTACTCCACAATTTGAGATTTATATTAGAAAATCACATGTAGTTAAAGCGCACATTGTCAGATTTTAATAAAGGGTATTTGTATACATTTTGGTTTCACCATGAGGAAATTACAGGTGTGTTTATACATGCCCCCCCCCCATTTCAGGGCACCATAATGTTTGGGACACATGGCTACATAGGTGTTTGCTCAGGTGTGTTTAATTGCCTCCTTAATGCAGGAGCTCTCAGCACCTAGTCTTTCCATCACCTTTGGAAACTTCGGGGTGGAAGATTGCAACCTTCACGTGGTCCGCCCTGTTTCGACTAATGCAATCAGCTCGACGTGCACAAACGTAAGATCAAATAGAAAAAGTTGTCCTACAACTTTACGCTGTGCACGCCACACAAAAGAAGAAGAAGGAAACTTCTATTGCTGTTTATCGACATGAGGACCAAAGTTGTGCCATGAAAGTCAAATAAGCCATTATGAGTGAGAAACAAGAATAACACTGTTAGAGACATCAGCCAAACCTTAGGCTTACCAAAATCAACTGTTTGGAACATTATTAAGAAGAAAGAGCACTGGTGACCTTAATAATCGCAATGGGACTAGCAGGCCAATAAAGATTCCACAGCTGATGACAGAAGAATTCTCTCCGTAATAAAGAAAAATCCCGAAACACCAGTCCGATAGATCAGCAACACTCTTCAGGAGTCGGGTGTGGATTTGTCAATGACCACAGGCCGTAGAATAGAAATGAACAGAAATACACTGAGATGCAAACCACTGGTTAGGTGAAAAAATAGGATGGCCAGGTTATAGTTTGCCAAGAAGTACTTAAAAGAGCAACCATAGTCCTGGAAAAAGGTCTTGTGGACAGATGAGACGAAGATTAACCTATATCAGAGTGATGGCAAGAGCAAAGTATGGATAGAGAAGGAACTGCCCAAGATCCAAAGCATACTACCTCATCTGTGAAACATTGTGGTGGGGGTGTTATGGCCTGAGCATGTATGGCTGCTGCAGGTACTGGCTCACTTATGTTCATTGATGATACAACTGCTGATGGTAGTAGCATAATGAATTCTGATGTGTATAGACACATCCTATCTGCTCAAGTTGAAACAAATAACTGAAAACTCATTGGCCAGCTGTTCATTCTACAGCAAGACAATGATCCCAAACATACTGCTGAAGCAGCAAAGGAGTTTTTCAAAGCTAAAAAATGGTCAATTCTTGTGGCCAAGTCAATTGCCCAATCTGACCCCAATTGAGCATGCCTTTTATATGCTGAAGAGACAACTGAAGGGGACTAGCACCCAAAACAAGCTTAAACTAAAGATGGCTGCAATACAGGCCTGGCAGAGCATCACCAGAGACGACACCCAACAACTGGTGATGTCCATGAATCCACTGATCATTAAGAAGAAAGAGAGCACCGGTGAGCTTACTAATCTCAAATGGACTGGCAGGACAAGGAAGATCTCCACAGCTGATGACAGAAGAATTATCTCTCTAATAAAGAAAAATCCCCAAACACCTGTCCGACAGATCAGGAACACTCTTCAGGAGCCAGGTGTGGATTTGTCAATGACCACTTGTCTGCAGATCAGAAATACAGAGGCTGCACTGTGAGATGCAAACCACTGGTTAGCTGAAAACGTAGGATGGCCAGTTTACAGATTGCCAAGAAGTACTTAGAAGAGCAACCACAGTCCTGGAAAAAGGTCTTGTGGACAGATGAGATGAAGATTAACTTACCAGAGTGATGGCAAGAGCAAAATATGGAGGAGAGAAGGAATTGCCCAGGATCCAAAACACACCACCTCATCTATGGAACGTGGTGGTGGGGGTATTATGGCCTGGGCAAGTATGGCTGATGAAGCTACTGGCTCATTTATCTTCATTGATGATACAACTGCTGATGGTCGTATCATAATGAATTCTGAAGTGAATAGACCCATCCTATTTGCTAAAGTTCAAACAAATGCCTCAAAACTCAATGGCCGGCAGAGCATTCTATAGCAAGACAATGATCCCAAACATACTGCTAAAGCAACAAAGGAGTTTTTCAAAGCTAAAAATTATGGTCAAATCTTGAGTGGCCAAGTCAATCACCCGATCTGAACCCAATTGAGCATGACTTTTATATGCTGAAGAAAAAACTGAAGGGGACAAGCCCCCAAAACAAGCATAAGCTAAAGATGACTGCAATACAGGCCTAGCAGAGGTTCATCAGAGAAGACACCCAGCATCTGGTGATGTCCATGAATCGCAAACTTCAAGCATTCATTGCATGCAAAGGATATGCAACAAAATACTAAACAAGACTACTTTCATTTACATGACATTGCTTATGTCCCAAGCATTATGGTGCCCTGAAATGGGGGGACTATGTATAAACACTGCTGTAATTTCTGCATTTGGTCGGTGGGGGGGCGCTGCGAGTCGGCTGCCCTGCCTGCAGCATTTTCGTTATTTCGACTTTTTTTGGTTGTGTCTAAATGTTTTAGTGTCTCTCGGTATGTCTTGTGAGGGGGAACCGCTTTCAGTCGCCTCCTCGACAGAGAGGCGACTTTTTCCATGTCGCCTCCCTCGAGGTCTAATAGATGGATTGGAGCGGCCTTACCCAGAGTCAGGCCCAAGAGCTTCAGCAGCGGGCGCAGCGTTGACTTTTCCATCACGGAGCGGGCGAACCCTTGCCGTGGGTCGCCAGAAAGGAGTGCTCCGATTGCTGCCCTGGTGACTTTGACATCATGGGGCTGTGGTATGCGGAGCTTCTAGCCGCGGGCGTGGCGTGGAATTGCCATCTGGAGCCTGTGATCCCTTGCCAGGGATCGCTAGTAAGCAAGTAGTAAGTAATTTGTATTTATATAACACTTTTAAATCAAATCACGTTGAAGCCAAAGTGCTTTACAGAGAAGATATTAGATTTCCATACATCCATATCAAATAAAAATATTAGAAAGAGAAAAAAAAGACACAATTCAACATGAAATGTCCCCGTCACAGCAGAATCCACTGTGAGGGAAGGCACCAAAAAGTCCTAGAGAAGAGCTCCGACCGCCGGCCCATGTACTACGACATCCTGAAGCAGCAGTCTGCAAAGCTTCTAGCCGCGGGCATGGCGTGGACTTTCCATCGTGGAGTCTGGGTTCCCTTGCCGGGGATCGCCGGAGAAGAGCTGCGACCGTCGTCCTGTGGCCTATAACACCCTGAAGCCGCGGTCTTCGGTAGGAAAGTGACGATTCAGGCGTCTGATTTTGGATCATCCCGATGAGAGGGCCTGCACATCGGGCCGTCCGTAGCGGCGACTACAGAAGGTTCATGGCCCCGACCACGGGTGAACAAGGGAGGAGGACTGACTGAACTTAGTTGCCTTCCACCATAGTGGAGAATGCTGTGGTGGATGTTTGTGTTCAAGTCAAGTGAGTTTATTGTCATGTGTCCCTGATAGGACAATGAAATTCTTGCTTTGCATCAGCACACAAACATAGAAGGCATTTACTACAAAACCGATCAGTGTGTCCATATACTATATATAAATATATACACACATGAATAAATAAACTAATAAAGTGAATTCTATTGTGTATTGTGTGGTTTTTTTTAAGTGTATCGCTGCAGGCAAATTCATTTCACTGCACCTTTGGGTGCATGTGACGAATAAAATTGGCTTTGACGTCGTGAAGCCAAAATGTATAAAAATGGCCTTTATTAAAATTTGATAATGTGCACTTTAACCACATGTGATTTTTTTTCTATTATAATTCTCAAATTGTGGAGTACAGAGGCAAATAAAGAAATGATGGGTCTTGGTCCTAAACATGGAGGCACTGTATTATACACGATGTGCAATATTTGCCACAATGGACTGAATGCTTTACAACACAGTTCCCAGTTCTTACCAATGTGTGAACAAGTTAAGTTTAGTTTATTGTCACGTGTACCGAGGTATAGTGATAAGCATTTGTTGCGTGCTAACTAGCCAGTGGAAAGACAATACATGATTACAATTGAGCCATTCGGTGTACAAATACATTATAATTGTAATTGATTTTATTAGCCAAGTATGAAAACAAAACAAGTATGTAAATCATATGAGGAATTTGATTTGCCATACAGTCATACCAAAAAAGCAACAAAATATGCAACCACATACAAATTTAACATAAACATCCATCACAGTGGCTCCTCCACATTCCTCACTGTGATGGAAGGCAATAACGTCTTATCTTCTATCCTTTTTCTACCGCGGACGGGGGAGTCGAACCATCCGCAGTAGGGGCGATTGAACCTCCCGCAGCCGGCGCTCGAACCTCCCACTTTGGGGCGATCGAAGCTCCCATGATCGGGCAGTCGAAGCTCCTGCGGCTTGGAGCTCCCAAAGTCGATCCCTAACCAGGGACCGCGAGCTCCACGATGTTAAATCTGCAGGCTCCCGCAGTTGGAGCTCCCAAGGTCGATCCCCATCAAGAGGTCGTCAACTCCACGATGTTAGGCTGCAGTGCAGGTGGAGATACGACAAGGAAAAAGTCGCATCTCCGTCGAGGAGAGATTAAAAACGTTTTCCCCCACCCCCTCCATCCCCCACCCCCTGCATATTACAAAACTAAAGATATACTAAAACAGCCTTTAAAACAACTAAAAAACAACAAAGAGAGAAAGGGACAAGACAGACTGTTGGCGATGCAATTAATGTGCACTTTAGCCACATGTGATTTTTTTTTCTATTACAAATCTCAAATTGTGCAGTACCGAGGTAAATAAATAAATGATGGGTCTTTGTCCCAAACGTTATGGCGGGCACTGTATATTGGACGCATTTATGCTGTTTGCCTTTAAAAAGTTATTTTCGTTCATTTTATAGTGAATTCCACTGTCTGACTATGTTGGATAAAGAAATTGCTCTGAAATCCCTTATTGGTTTTGCTGATCTGTATTTATGACTCTTCCATTTGATTTTTCTTCACGGAATTTTTTTTTCTTTTGCATCGACCATTTCACAATCTCAAAAGCCTCTGGGCCTTCTCTTTACAACAGTAATTACTAGATTATGTGTTTTGTACAAAACTAATACTCCTCAGTCAACCTTACCGGAAGGCTCTATGGCAATTGCAAACATTGCTTTGACTCTGTAACAACATCTGCAGGGTAATGAGGTGCTAATCCATGCATGGAAATAAATATCCCAAATTAACCCTAAACTTGGATTTGCACAAGAAGGCCACACAAATATTAGTCAGTGAACAGAGCATTTGTACAGTGAAGAAACAAGGAACTGCAGATGGTGATTTAACAAAGAAAATCCTGAAGAAAGGTCCCGATTTGAATCGTGGCCTATCCATATTCTCCAAGAATGCTGCCTGAACCACTGACTTACTCCAGCATTTTGTTTCTTTGATTTGTACAGTGGAGTTAGACGTGCGGATGAGTAGCCTAGTGCAAAGAAAGTAGCCTGCTCTTTTGTTGAGTTAATTTATTAGCACGAACTTGAATGGATAACAGGCATATAAGCACAGATTCAAATGAGATTGGTTGTTGGTGTACTAATATACGCTTGCTTTCTTTCAGGAAATGGTGTTTGTGTGTTTAAATGCTCCATCAACCGGGAGACGGAAAGCTGCCGGGTGGGGAAACAGGCCTTCCTCATTACCGTGGGATGCAACAGTGTGTTACTTCAGTTTAACTCGCTTAATGGTGAGTATGTGATGCAGAGCTTGTGTGGTCCAGTCCAACAGAGGTTAACTTTGGAAGTCTTCCTTGCAATGCCTGGGTATTTTGCAATAACCTGAACCAATATATCGTCCAATTGGTTATTTTACATGAATTGCTTAGTGCCTTTTTGGTTGATCGGGTAGGATTTGCTGCGAAATCCTCAATTTGGATTCAAGCTAGTATCTTCTGCCTCGATGTCTTGAGTGTTGTGCTAATTTAGGGAATCATGGCACCCAGACCAATTTTAGCCGAACAATACAGACTCTTAAGTGCTGTTCTTTGATGGTTCCCTCCTTAATATAAATGGACAAATATGTAAAGACATAGAATCTCATCAGCTTTATGGTGGAAGAGGAAAATGCTCTTTCATAACAAAGGCATGGCACGATGCACAGGGTTGGCCCACTATTCCAGTGTCACTGAAATCTAGATCTCAGTTCCACACAGACACATAACCAAGAACTGTTGTTTGCAATTCCCCCTCCTGTGTGTCGTCCATCCTCCAATGTAGACTCCTTGGGAGAATCTATGTACTACAGTTTTTCTAGCCACATCCCTTAGATATTGCATCATTTCTTATCAAATACTTAATTAGTTTGTTTCCAAAGTAGTCAAAATCGTTGCCCCTATTGTGGTGATATCCCATGCTATAATAGCTCTTATATAATGGCTGTTATTTTTTTCATTTATTGACAATCAAAAGTAATCATACTATAAAAAATAAATCACTTGAGTATAATGAAAATAGGCAATATTTCATTAGAATTTGCTGAAATTATGTTTGGTTAAGTAGGTGGTTTTGTTAGTATAGTCCTGTTAAAACTTGGCTTTGAAATGACTTTTCTGGGCATTGTGAGAGTAGTGTTTTTCTCACATTTATTTTATCATTTGTTTTTTACTTCTTGCATTGAAAACTATTTCTGCAAATAAAACAAATGTCATAACTTAAATGTCCCGGTAATATTTATACAATTTTTATTTAATCTTCTGAAAGTTTACTTTGAAGAAAGATAAATTTCACTCTGCTTTATTTAGATTTGTGTCTGTTTGTTTCCCCCTTTGGGATTGGTCTGGTTTAGTTTATTGTCACATGTACTGAGGTACAGTGAAAAACTTAAAGGATTGACAGGCAGTGCTTCAATTCACAACGCTCCATTTAGTTGTTCAGAGATGTCCATCGGCTTGTCTTTTCTCAAGTCAGCTGCTAGAAATAGTTGTGTACAAATGGAAATTAATCACCTTGCAAACAAATATTAATTCCTGGGAGATGTTTGGACCTCTGGTCCAAAGTCTCACCATTACACCATCCTCTCCTGTTGCCTGAAGCCTGTTATGGATTCATTGATAGATTGATTTTTGTAATTAGCCAACAACTCCATGGATACGTCATGTGGCCAGCAGAGAAAGTAAACTAGATTAGTCATTAGTTGTCTTTACCGTTGCAGTTTCAATGTTCCTAAATTAATAAATGGCTTCATTTTAAAACTACCTTTCATGCTACAGCAAAAGCTAGCAAGTTCAATTGCAGTAAATGTGGGTATCTATAAGGGGAGGCAGATGATGGTTCTAGCGTGGTGAAGAATCAATTTGTTTTTTCAAAAGTGATTTGGATGGTTAAGGAGGCAGATAATTTGTAAAGTGGGAGGGAAGAAGTAAGAGCATGAACTGAATAGATTATTTGTAGAGTGTGAACATGGAACTGTAGGGTCAAATGGCCTCTTTGTGCTATAGTGATTTCATGATCACATTATCAAAATAATACTAGTGTATAACTTCCTGGCCGTGTACAGGAATTTCAATGTGCTGGTCTATGGAGTGGCGCATGTTATCAGATGATCGTGCACCAGTAACCATGTACGATGATGCGGTCGGCGGACCGTGCCTCTAAGCTCAGGCTTTGAGATGATGCTGGGGAACATGTCCTTGTGCCTTGAGCCATGGGAGTGCAGCGTAGGTTCTCCAGGTTAATTCATTGGGACGGCAGGGCTGATATATGATGAAAGATGGGTTGACTGAGCTTATAATCACTGGAATTTAGAAGAATGAGAGGGGCTGTTATCGAAACATATAAAATTATTGAGGGATTGGACAGGCTAGATGCAGGAAAAATGTTCCTGAAGTTGGGGGAGTCCAGAACCAGGGGTCACAGTTTAAAAAATAAAGGGTAGGCCATTTAGGATTGAAATGAGGAAAAACATTTTCAGCCAGAGAGTTATGACTCTGTGGAATTATTTGCCACCGAAGGCAATGGAGGCCAATTCACTGGATGTATTCAAGAGAATTAGATTAGGGCTAACTGAATCGAGAGATGTGGGGAGAAAACCAGAACAGGGTACTGATTCTGGATAGACACAAAAAGCTGGAGTAACTCAGCGAGACGGGCAGCATCTCTGAAGAGAAGGAACTGGTTGAGACCTTTCTTCAGACTGGTAAGGGATAAGGGAAATGAGAGATGTAGATGGTGATGTAGAGAAATAAAGAACCATGAATGAAAGATATGGAAAAAAGTAACGATGGTAAAGAAAACTTTGTAAGCTGTTTGTAGGGTGAAACCACTTGGGTGTGGGAGGGATAGAGAGAGAGGGAATGCTGGGGCTACCTGAAATGAGAGAAATCAATATTCATACCACTGGGCTGTAAGCTGCCCAAGCGAAATATGATATACTGTTTCTCTAATTTGCATTTAACCTCACTCTGACAATGGAGGAGACCTAGGACAGAAAGGTCTGGGTAAGAGTGGGAGAATTAAAGTGTCCAGCAACCGGGACATCAAGTTGGTTCACGCTCGCCGATGTATAAGAGTCCACATCTTGAACAACGGATACAGTAGATGATTCTGAATGATCAGCCATGATCATATTGAATGGCAGTGCTGGCCTGAAGGGCTGAATGGCCTACTCCTGCACCTATTTTCTATGTTTCTATTATCTTAAACCCAGCGTCACCAGTGAAGTGTTTCAACAGCCCTTGTTGTTCAATAATTTACAAAATCAGCCGACTTAAATATCAAGTAGAGCCCCAGGTGAATCCTAGGGGAAGGTGTCGAACGATGGGGAGCCAAATGTAGGTCTGGAACACGGTGCATTGTTAAGATAAACCAGTTTATTCCCTGTAGAAATAAAAGCAAAATGCAGAAAATATTCAACAGGTCAGGCAGCATCTGTGGAGGGAGAAACAGTTAACTTTTGAGTTGATGAAAGGCATTGGCTGGAAACATTGATTTTGTTTCTCTCTCATGGGGTGCTGTCTATTCTGGCTGTTTTCAGTTTTTTATTTCAGATTTCCAATATCTGTAATAAAAAAATTAAAATACTGGAAAAGAATAAACAAAGGATTTTAGTTTTCTTTATTCCTTGGTATATCTGCTGACTTCTGTGAAAATGATCACTGGTGGTCCTTCAGTGCAGATATAAATCAGAGATACTGTTGAATTGAATAAATTTTATTTGCCAAGTATGTATACATACAAGGAATTTGCCTTTGTGCTTTGCTCGCAAGTAACAATACGATATACAGTAGACTATTTAAAATAAAACATTGTAATTTAAACATGTGGAATGAAATAAAATACCAGAGCAAAAGGAGGCTACAGACTTTTGGCTGTTGAGTAGAGCTACTGCTCGTGGAAAAAAAAGCTGTTTTTATATCTATGTCCGTGGTGGCTTTGGCAGTCCGGAGATACCTTCCAGAGGGAAGTGCTTCAAAGAGTTTGTGGCTAGGGTGAGAGGGGTCAGAGATGATCTTACCCGATTGCTTCCTGGCCCTTGCAGTGTACAGTTTGTCGATAGGGGAAAGGTTGCAGCCAACAACCTTCTCTATGTACTTACCACAAGTTTGATTTTTTTTAAATTCTGGAGAGCTCTTGAATTACCTCGTACAGTGGGACAGGCCCTTTAGTCTGGAGCTTTCAAGCACCTGTGTCTTCTCTCAGAATGTAGAAGAAAGAAAAGGGAGTGGCTGGGTGGCAGGGATACTCGAAGAGATTTCCAGCCTTCCTGATGCAACGCTCTGTGAAGATCGATTGGATGGAAGGAAGTGACAAACCTGTAATGGACTGGGCTGTGATTACCTCTCTGCAGATTCAGATGATCAAGACGAGATGTTGGAGAGAATCCTCATTGACATGCTGTATCTTCTTGGATGCCTAAGAAAGCTGATGTCCTTTCTTAATCATGCATCAGTGTAAATGGACCAGGTGATATGAATGTTTAGGAAATTGAAGCTGTCGACTATTTGTACAGTAACTCTGTCGGTGATGACATTGGACTTTGTCTATGGAACTGATGCACTACAAGGAGTTACAATGCTAAGAACTATATTCTCCACTCTGTATCTTCCCCTTTGTTTTATCTATTGTACACAAGTTTGATTTGATTAAATTCATGTTTTGTTTGGATAGCTTGCAGAACAAAGCTTTTCACTGTACCTCTGTACATGTGAGAATAATACTGTACCTCTATACATGTGAGAACGAAATCCTGGGAGAACAACCATCTCTTCCGTTTTGCTGACTTTAAAAGCTGGGTGGTTGTTCTGATACCGTGACACAAGGTTTTTGATCCCTTTCCTGTACTTGCACAAGGTTCCCAATCTCTTAATATGCAAGTTAAGTATTGTTATGATAGATCTGGTACGATTCCATTAACCCAAAAATATATGCACCTACAGGTTTGTGCATTAAAGGTCTTTGAATAATTTATGTTTAAATGTGCATTGTTTAATTTTGAAATTATGGGGCTGTATTCCCTTCCACAACCATCCATAATTTGATGGGGTAGTGGAGCCGTATTACAGTCATGGAGCATGTAACTGTAACCAATCTCTCATCCAAGACAAGCGAGCATGCAGCTCACTAGTAATTGAGCAGGCCTGAAAATTACATCACGCAATCTGAATGCCGTTCTGCCTCGGGTGATCTGTCGAGTGCATTGGGCAGCAGGCTTTTGCCATTCTGTTCGATTATATGCGACGTCTTCCACCCTCGATAGGCTTGCGTCCCGGGCTACCAAACCCTTCTGTAATGCTCGCCTCCATGTGAGTTTTGGTCGGCCTGTTTTCCTTCTTCTGTAATCTGCTATCTTAGGTGCACGATCTGGTGACATTCTGAGTACATGTCCTGCAAATTTAATCCTGCATACCACTATGCCCTGGCTGAGAGGCATTGTTGCAGTTTCATGATAGGACGTTCCATTACAGTTACAACACTGCCATCTACCCAACCGTGCTTGAAATTTCCCCGGTTTGCCCTGTTTATAAAGCAGGGTATATCTAAATGGCCCCATCTGTTGACTCGCAGTCTCAGCTGCCCAAATTTCTGAACCACATAGATTTCCAAAACTGCACAAATGCCTGAAAATGCTCAAATTTCCAAATTTATCCTCTGTCATAAACTCCCCAAATTTCTCGGGTATATCCTGTTTGCAATGCAGGGGAAATCTAAACTGCTCGATCAGTCCACTCTCGGTCATCCGCAGAGTGATTGAAGGCGGCATATGCGCACCTGTTGACTGATGCACGGTTTCAGTTTCACCAGGATCACCAGATTCCAAATCTGATATGAACCTCTGTGCAAACGTGGGCTAAAGTACTGTATTCCCCCAGAGGTGATATGGAGTGAGAGCCCTTAACATCATGGCAGCATTTCTCCGAGTGTGTCATCAAAGGGCCCTGCTGAAACTACACCAAGGGAAAAACACTCCGGTGGTTAGAATCATACCTTGTATGAGTGAAGGTGAATTACTCCAGCTCACCTCCAACTCGCTACAGGAGTTCCTCTGGACGGGGTCCAAGACCCAATCAACTTCACTTGCTTCATCATGGACTTTCTTTTGATCACAAGATCAACATTCAATTCCATCTGTCACTCCTTAGCAAATAAAATAGTCCGAGCCTGCATACAGCAAGACCCAGAAACAGGCAGACACTGCGGGGAGAGGGGGGTGGGGAGGAGAGGGAGAGGCCAAGTGTACAGAGCGACGGCATATGGCATATGGAGGCAATGGCGATCAAACGGAGAGTGGACAAAGCCACCGTCAACAGCAAGAAGCAACAATTGGTGAGAGGGAACGGGAAACCCATGGTGACTGAACACGTCCTGTCAGTGGCAGTGAGCTGAAGAAAGCACTGTACCCAGAGGCTACAACATGAGCCGCAACAATAGCTGTGTCCCCAGACCGAGCGGTGGGGGAAGAAGGGCTCGCTAGTGCACCTTGCGAGTCGGGGGTGGGGTTGGAAGCCGGGGATCTAAGTGCCCGGTGAGACGCCACGAGCCAGGAGTGATTCTACAGGTCTGAAATATCTGAAATCTGAGAAGAGAAGCTTGATTTTTCAGTTACATACTTCAGTTTAATAAGATTTCATCGAAATGAGGAAGTTAGAAATCAGACACCTGTTCAATCAAAAAAGTTCATTTGATTTATTTGGTCAGAATTATTTATAATTCTCCTGATGCTGATTTTAACTGTTTCAAGTTCCATCATTAGCTCCATTCCTCCAGCAAGTCCAGATAGACTTCTACTTGGCACCTGAATTATCCAATTTGTCTATTCATATTGACAAATTGCGTTAGCAGCTATGAATATTTTACCCATCGGTTTTTATAGAATGGTTTGAATTATTTTGAAAGTAATGTTTATTCTCTTTTTCAGAATTCTTTACCTTTTATAACTCCTTAAAGGCCTTCAAAAGCTCCAATAAAGTTCCCTCAGCATTCAGTCGACGAACAGAAGATGCGTCTGCAGCACAGTACTTCCAGGTGAGATCTTTTCCAGGTTTGTCAGCTTGACCGATGCTCATTCCTCGTCATTGAGTGAACCTTTCAGTCAATCATTCAAGAAAAGCATTGGAAAATATATGCCTAGAAATGAGCCATGTTTCGCCCTCAATAGACCAGGTGTCACCAAAGATTTGTACTGTAGCTTTTTCCCCATTTAAAATAAGCTGAAACCTAATATGTGATTGAGCCTTTGCCTTGCAGACATGGGAAAATAATTATTGAGGTGAAATCAAGAAGAGGGATAATGCTATAACTGCTCATATGGAGGTCCTCCAACACAAGGACCTCCGGTGATTGCTGCAATCCATGGTGGGCAGTATTAAGAGGTGAAAAGTTATGTACACAGATGTTTTAAACTGTAGCAACAACATTTAAAATTCATTAAAAATAAGTGAGATTAGGGCAAGAGGTGGTGGTGTTGATTTATAACAAACAAAAATGATATTGTTGGATATCAAGGATAATTCATTAATTTTGTATTAGAGGTTAAAACAGATTGTGGGGCAATCTTTATCATGTTTTTTTGTCAACAGTTAATTAAAGGATATTGATAATGATATCATGAATTACAGCAAGGAATTCACAGCTCTCTTGAGGTGCGGTGCAACAGGAGATGCCTGTCCAATTTGCTGATGGGTAGTAGTTTGACTAAATGAGTCTATGACTCAATAACAGGGAATGGTTGCAAACAGTTCAAAGTGTATCAAGCATGCTCTTTTGCAACCATTTTTTTGATGTATAAATTATGCAAGTGTGTCCAATAATACTTTGCATGCATACAATTAGTTCAATAACGTAAAATAAATGTGGATGAGTCAAGATTGAGACCTCATAGGAATTCATAATTTGGGAGCAGTAGGTCACACGCCCCCTCAAACCCACTGTGCCTTTCCTTTCTATCCACTCCTTTGCTCATCCGGCTCATAAAGGACAATGGAAACTAAATCTTGGAATATTTGAGGAAGAGACTTTCAAAGACTTGCAAGAGAAAACACTTTGCATCATCTCCGTTTTAAATGGGCAACTGTTTATTTGTAAACAATAATCATTAATTCTAGATTCATCCTCTACAATGCACTGACACCAATGCCATTCCACTGATTAAAATGGTTAGCAACCAGCACTGCTTTGCCAAGCACCTGTGCTTTGTCCACCGTGGCCACCTGGAGCTCCCGAATGCTAGCCATTTCAATTCCATTCCCCATTACCAAACTTAAGGAACAACACCTCATATTCCACCTTGGTAGTCTACAACTTGATGACACGAACATTGAATTCTCAAATCACAGGTATCTGCCTTATCTCTATCCACCCACACATGCCCTTCTTTCCCATTACCATTTTGCTCCAGCTCACCTATCCTAGAGTCATAGAGTGGTACAGCATTGAAACAGGCCCAACTTGCCCACACCGGCCAACATGTCCCAGCTGCACTAGTCCCACCTGCCCGTGTTTGGTCTATATTTCTCCAAGCCTGTCCTATCTTTGTACCTGTCTCAACTACTTCCTCTGGTAGCTTGTTCTATACACCCACCAACCATTGTGTGGAAAAAGTAATCCTCATTCCTATTAAATCTTTTTTCCTTCACCTTAAATCTATATCCTCTGGTCCTCGATTCATCTACTCTGGGAAGAAATTCTGTGTGTCTTCCCCTCCAACTCCATCTGCCATCACCTGTCGGTGAAACTTCCCTAACTTGTTTTCCCTCTCTCTCCATCCCTTCCCAGTTCTCTGACTAGTTGCACTGTCTCCGACTACATTTTATCTCTTTTTACTTTGTTGTTACCTTCTCCCAGCTAACAATGATCTGTTCTACATTTTCCTTGATCTCCATTCCCTTTGTTCTGTTTTCATATCTTACACTTCATTATCTCTCCCTTGACATCAGTCTGAAGAAGGGTCTTGAACCGAAACGTCACCCATTCCTTCTCTCCCGAGATACTGCAGCATTTTGTGTCTACCCAATCTGTCCTCCCATCGGGTCCCTTCTCATTGTTGCCATCTCCCACCCTACCTCCTTTTGATTTCTGCCAATCCTTCCCACTTCACAAAACCACCTGAATATTCAATTGCAGCCTTAGTCACATTGCAATGTCAATAGCTGTCAGTTCATACTCATTTATTTCTGTTTATGCCAAATAATTATGAATGCTGTATACCTTCAGGCAATGGGCCAATGGGTTATCGTAATTTTTTTAAACTCTTTTCTGGTAACTTCTTACCTTTGCAGAACCTTGCTCCTCCCTGATGCATTCTGGTCATCCTTCCCTGCACTTTTCTCTTTGCCTTTTCACATACCTCTGTTTGAAATGCTTTCTTCTATTTTTGGCTTTGCTTTTCTCTCTCTTAATGGAAAACAAGTGAAACCACAGATGCTGGAATATGTAAAAGAACACGACGAGTCTGACCAAAAACATAAATATGTTTTTCTTTCCACAAATGCCGCTTGACTGACTTTCAGCATTTCTGTTTTTGTTTTAGCATTCCTCCCTACTGATTCTGCCCTTGGGAAGCATTGAGATTTGAGCAGGGAAGAGATAAAGATCTAGATGACCAAAGCCGTTGTCCTCTTCACATAAAAAGAACCTTAAATCCAACTTGAGGCCATACATTTCAGCCACACAAATTTGACACATTATTTTGTAAATTATATCTTTACTAGACTAAGTGGGACCCGTTGGGTCCCAGCTTCACACGGGAGGGCTGGTCCCCCAATGCAATATTCCACCTCTCCACCAATCCAGAGAGCTAGAAAGGACATTGTGGGCTGAATGGATTATTGGGTTGGCAGCTCAGTCACTCTGACCAGGTAGCTCAGTCACTCTGGCCAGGCCGCATTTTAGAACCAATAGAGACACTTTTTGCAAGCATTTTAGAACCAATATCAGACATTTTAGAACCAAGATCAGACTTTTAGTAATATAGATATTCATTGCAACTTGTTCTTAACACCCATGAGAAATGCTATAAATGTTCCTTAGATTAGGCAGCATCTGGGGAGCAAGAAACAAAATGTTTATTCTGACGAAGAGTCTGAAATAAACTTTATTTTCTTTTTGCACAGTTGCCTTCCTGACCCACTGAGTGTTTCCAATGTTTCCTGTTTAATTAGAGCCATATTACGTATTTTTGGTCTATAAAGTTTCAGCCATTGCAACAAATTTCTGGATGTGAATCCGATACCTAATTAAGGCTAAATTGCAATTATCTCCCTGGAGAAATTTATCCCTGATTCTCTTTCTGCCATCTTTAATGAAGGATAAAACGCTTGAGGGTTTGAGAGAAAAATTACATATATTTCTTTTAAATTCCATGGGGAGAGTGGAAAACGGAAAGCACCAAAATTTAAGCACTTGCTTTTCTGAAAGTAAAACTATTTAAATTGCAGTGATCAGTTGTGGGCATAACATTGAAGCCAATTTGAAAGATTTTTACCGGGAAAATATCGCTCATGTTGAATGGTTTGTAATGCCCAACCGATCCTCTTTCTCATCACACACACAAAAAAAATGATTCTGTGGATAATAAACACCTTTCATCTCTCAGTAACATTTCCATACAGATCAAGTGTTTAGCTGCGTGTAAGAGAGGAGCATTTTTGTTGTATGTTGCACTGGGAGTTTGATCAATAACCTCGCCATCTATATCCATGAACAAGCCGTCACTAAGTGAAAACAAGTGATGGAAATATAGAGTATTTATGTTACTCCACTGTTGCTCGATGGCAACCTGATTAGCTTCTAAAATTAGAACACAGGATTCATCAACTCTTGACTAAAATTATGTGTTTTTGTTTTTTATTCAGTTTTATAGCAGTTTATCACAACAGCAGAACATGATGCAGGATTATATAAGAACTGCCACTTATCAAAGGGCAATACTCCAGAATCACGTTGATTTTAAGGATAAGGTAAGTGTTCGTAAGGTGGAGTTGGGCAGGACTTAACCTCTTCATTATTATGTGATAGCATTTAACCCTTCAGTTTTCTTAATCCTAAATTTACTTTCAAATTGTAATTGATTCCAATAGCAAATTAGCATTGTCTCCACTAAATCATCTTCTGCAAATTTGCTGCTTCAGAGAATGATGTTTTTCATGTTAAACTCTTTAAGGGCCTGTCCCACTTTCATGACCTAATTCACGACCTCTGCCGAGTTTACCCTTGACTCGTACTCGCAGCATGGTCGTCACGAGGTCGTAGCAGCCCGTGATGCTAGTCGTAGGTACTCGTGGCATCAAGTAGGTCGGGCTGTTTTTCTAGCATGATGAAAAATGTCCACGAGTAAAAAAGGTTGTGAATTAGGTTGTGGAAGTGGGACAGGCCATTTATTATACGACTCTTGTCATCTAAAATGCAACAATTCGTAGCACTTAAAGAATGGCCACAAGCATTTGGGTTGACTGAGATCTTAATATGCATTTGGAATTCCAAAAATTGAGACGCCTATACATCAATTCCATCATTAAAATGCTGGAACAATAATTGTCGAGCGTAACCAACAAAAAGACAGGCTTAGCTGAGCTCCAGGTGAGTGCCCATGGCTACACCTTTAATTTGAAAAGAGAGAAGTTATTGAGGGTGAGGTCAAGAGAGTTTTAGTAGAGGGAAACTGATTGGGCCTCCAATGGATCAGGTTTGCTCGAGGGGTGATATGAGAAAAGAGGTGAAGTGCAAAGTTGGGGACGGTGATAATGAGAGAAGCGCAAAATTAATTTTGTAGTGATGGAAATGAGAGCAACACTTTGATAATCAAGAAATTTTGGAGATTACCTTTTATCCCATAATCCAATCAAGAACTGGCCAACCATTCTCCATAAGGATTAATTTGTTAAAAAATGATGCCAATCTGTTACACAAAGTAACATAAAAATGTATCACTCCATTATACCCATGAACGTTATATACCATTTTAATCTGCTGCTGAAAATTGATTCTAGTGAGCAACATGAAATGGAAAATTAGGAATAGCAACACAGCTACCTGTATGTGGTATGTTTAATGCTTCTAACCCAGATGAATTTGTAAGCATTCGTTCCTTCGTGTAAAGGTTTATTCATGCTAACTAATAATATTGGTAAAAGTACACAATTTTAATTGTATTTTTTAATTACAAGTTATCTAACTAAGTCATTTGGTAGCACCACAACACTCTCCCCAACTGGAAGCTGGCATTGGTGCAATTGCAATGTTTGGAGGGGTGGTCTATCATAATTGATTACAAAAACTCACAATTTAATCTTAGAACATCCACTAATTGGCTGGGCTCAATATTTGGGGTTGGAGGCCCACTGCCTGTCCCTGAAGGACCTGTTCACATTGCATTAACTTGTGTAAAGGGCGCTTGGAACTTATTCTGTGCACAAGCATTTCCTGTGACTAAAGTTTAGCACAATTGGAATATAGGTTTTGATTTTATTCTTGTTGTTTAAAGGTTGTTCTTGATGTTGGTTGTGGCTCTGGAATCCTTTCATTTTTTGCTGTTCAAGCAGGAGCACGGAAGGTCTATGCTGTGGAAGCCAGCACGATGTCAAAATATGCAGAGGTACTACACAGATACACTAAGTGGATTACTTATTAACTAACACATGTACTCTTAACTACTCATGATTTGACTGCTATTTTGTAATGGCCATTGAAAGACAGATTAACTTTCAATGGATTTGTAGAAATTGTAAATGGAATTTCTCTACAGATTCCTTTGCACAGGCTAACTTGAAAATATCAAATTTCTGAATCAAGAGGTTATGAACCCAACACCAAGTCTTGGCTTGAGCGCACTTATTTTGGATAGGATATTAAACAGTAGCACTGCCTTCCTGTTCAGGTAAATGTAAGGAAAATATTGGCAAAGCAGAACAAGGAATCTGGTTGGTTTCTTTCAATGAAGATACAATCACCTCAGAAGTGGTGCTATGCAGGTGCCAATTTTACATATAGAAAACTAGTCATTTCATTAGAATAGCTAGTTTTTTCTTAAATTTGTCAAAGATGACAAATGTGCCATATAAATGCACTTGAATAAGCCTACAGTATTCTAAATCTTTTTAGAATATATAATTACATTTTTGTTTGTATGACATGTCCACAGCTCCCTGAAAATAACAACACAAGTAGATGGAGTGGTAAAGAAGACATGTGGCCTTCATCGGTCTTTATAAGTCAGAAAATCGTGTTACAGCTTTACAGAGAGAGGGTGCAGATAATATTAGAGAGTATTATCTAATAGGAGAGGTTGAGCAAACTTGGATTGTTTTTCCTGGGCATCAGAGACTGAGGGAAGACCTGATAGGCATATTGAATTATGAGAGCCATAGATAAGGAAGACAGTCAGAACCTTTTTCCTATTGTGTAAATGTCAAAGAGCTTTAAGATGAGAGGGGAGAGGTTTAAATGCTTTTTTTGGCACAAAGTGGTGAGTGCCTGGATTATGCTGCCCGGGGTGGCGATGTGGGCTGACGCGGCAATGGTATTTAGAAGCTTTTAAATGGACACATAGGTATGCAGGGAAGGGAGGGATATGGAGGCAGAAGAGACCAGCTTAACTTGGCATCATGTTCGGCACGGATGTTGTGGATTGAAGGACCTTTTCCTGTGCTGATGTGTTCTATTTTGTTGCTTCTTGCATATAAATGGAAAAGCTTGTCGAGAGTCAAGTGGAAATGCAGATAACCTGTACTTAATAAAATGACCGATGAGCTCCTTGAGAAGGATCAGATGTGTATCTTCATATGTATTTGCAGCCACTACAGTAAACTGTCACTATAACTGACCACACTGGGGGGGGGGGGGGGGGGGGAAACACATGGTGTCCCTTATTACAAATTGTCCGCTCTAACCGAATAAGGGAGTTAATATGTACATTACTATTTGAATAAAACAGCCAAAAAAACACTGCACAATAAACAGTAAAGGGCTCAAAATACACAATGGGACCACGGCTAGAGTTCGATCCTGGCCTTAGGCACTCCCTGCAGCAGCGTGGTTTTTCCAAAGGGTGCCGGGTTTGCACCTGCGTAGCGGAGATGTGCAGGTTTGTAGTTTGGTTGTCTTCTGTGGGTAGCTGCTGCCTCACAACGCTGGGGGCCCAGTCCGGGCCTCGTGTGCTTCCTGTGGCCTCATGGGTTTCCTGTGGAAGCTCCGGAGTGCACTGGTGCTATCCTTCACGCATTTGTGTGTGGGGTGCAGCATCTGTGCCAGGGCGCCATGGGGGTGGGGGCCCGCGCAGTCAGGGGGGGGGGGGGGGGGCACAGGGTCAGACCCAGGCCTGGGTCGCTGCCGCTGTGGGGCAGCAGCTCATGAAGGAAAGGTGAGCTGCAGGCCTGCATGTCTTTGTTATGGCGGGGCCAAGAAGGGGAAACCTACACTGTCACAATGTCTTTGTCTTTGCAATGTGGAACAAGTCCGTGAAACAACAAACTTGGTCTCCAACAGATTTGGTCTGCTGTAACCAAAATCCATTATAAAGAGGTCTGTTAAAAGGGTTTACTGTATTGTAGAAGGAAATTTGATAATAAATGCTTGACTCATCCACATGGTTCATCTGAAAGTTTCCTCTCTGCAGTGGGCAGGAGGATTCTTTACAAAATTTGCTTGGAGTGTTGTGGTTCCCCAAGGGTTATCATTTGTCAAAGTTTGGCGTTATATTTTGCAGTATTACAGCATTATTCAAGGAGAGGGGAGGAATGTTCATTGGATGAAATTGGAGTTCGCACTGGACATTGATGTCAAACTCAAAAAATAATACATTGAAGTACACTGATTGAAGCTTTGCTGTGCATGTTACATTGTATTGAAGTAATAGAAAAGATTAGTGAAGGGATTGCAGTACTTGTCACCTATATGTATTTTCAGAAGGAATATGAAAATCCTATTTAAAAAGCTGGTTAGCAAAATTTAAGAACCATGGAATGAAGAGATCAGTGGCAGTTGAAGAAAAAAAGCCTCATGAATAGAAAGCAGTCTCATTGTTGTTTTTCAGACTAGAGCACATTGGGCAATGCTGGGATTACCACCATTTAAAATAAAAACTGTGTGTAACAGCTAGTCCTTGAAAGAGCTTCACTCTTGTGAACACATTTTAGTTTCATAACTGTCCCTATAGTGCAAAGTGAGTCAACTGGGGTGGATCAGTACTGGCAATGTTCAGCCTCTTAGCAGCTACTATTCTTTAATTGTGTTCATGCCTCTGACCGAATGGCAAGTGCTGAAGAACCTTAATGCTGTTGAAAGAGCCTGGAAATACTGAACAGGAAGAGAAGGACATAACGTCTAATGGATATGTTTTGGAATTGTCTGTTCTGTGACAGTTAGCCTTCAATTACAGTCAATTGCATTTCTCTTAGATCTTTTCATATCCTGCATTTTTTATTTCAATCATGTTTGCATCTTTCTTGTGCATATTGTTTATAAATGCTTGGGTTATTCTTTGTTTAGATGTCTGGGCTCATGGAAGACATGACCTCACTAAGATGGGATTACGAATTAGCCACAGGATAAAATAAATCAAATATGTTATGGGAAGATGATAGATGGCCGCAGATGGGTCAACAGTTAAAGTCAAAGCAGATAAAGAAAGAGCTGTTAGAGCATTGGCAATGTACAAGGAGAGTAATGAGAGTTGATGGTATCAAGTGGGTAGAAAGGATCTTGCTGCCAAAACTGTGCATGGTATAAATACTGTCATGAATGTCTTCAAGTCACATTTTCCTCAGACGTTCTGCGACATGAAACCTGTCGTCAAATGTTTACTCCATTCCCTGTCACGTATCCCACTGTTTGGGATTTGAAGAGAAAGAGAAAAACAGGATTATGTAGAGTATGACAAAAATAGAGGGAACTGGAATTTTTTATTAAATAATCAACTTTAAAAAAAAATTCTAATACCACGTCCTTGACACCAAAGAAGTAAGATAAATGTATTACCTTGTTTTCATATCATACAGAGGAAATTACCATCTTACTGTCACCAGGCTACAATTCTCCACCAGGTGTTGCCAGCCACATGCTGCGTCTAAATCTAACCACTCTCTCCATACAGTGTATTAGAGGTTGCTGTATGTCACAGAGCAGCCTTTCCAATACTTGCACCGTAAAAGTGTAAACTACTCAGTTGTGATTTAATTTCACACAGTACAGGGTGTTGGCCTGATAAATAAACGGAATTGAATTTTTTACACTCAGAATTCTTAGTTTTGCTCTCTCTCCACTCCAGAGCAATGACTTAATTCACTGGCTTTGTGAAGACCAGTTGTTGGGAAATGGCATAATTGGTCAATTAGCTTCATGTAAACATTCATGAGTGGATGATGATTTATCCTAACGTACCTGAATGGAACCTGGATATTTCACAAACAGGGTTCTAGTAGAAAGGGTATTAATCAACTAATGCAAGTATGACATTTTTGTAATTTTATTGAACTACGGTCAATGTTGGGAGAAAATCAGTCCCATGTATGCTGCATGTTAAAGTTACTTTCTTCAGACTTTTTTTAGTAAAGAAGGGATTTGCTTTCCAGATTAGAGTTTGAAAATGCAGCAGTTTATCTTGGATTGCAAAGAAAACTTTCAAATTATTAATGTTGACTTTCAATTGGTAATCAGATGTCAGCAATGGCCTGAGCAAAATACAAACTGCTGGAGGAACTCAGCGGCTCAGGTAGCATCTGTGGAAGAAAATGGACAACTAACTAATCTTTCAGGTCAGGTCTGTCCTTCAAGGGCAGCATCTGTCCAGTTTCCTCCACGGCTGCTGCCTGGCTCAAGAGTTCCTTCAGCAGCTTGTTTTTTGCTCAAGATTCAGCATCAGCAGTCTCTTGTGTCTCCTATGGCGTCGCTGTGAACAATTCTGACTCACCTACTAGACGGCAACAGCTTACATTTATTTTCTGACAACCTTTATTCCCATGTTCTTTTTTCTTTGACTGAAAGTACTGCTTGAGCGGATCGCTATGATGACTCATTCCATGATTAAAAGAGCCAAATAATCCAGGACAAAACTTATGCAAGCATTTGAATAAACAGGAAATGGAGACATGGGAGGGTTAATTTGAGGCCCAAAAGAGACATTCTCGCATTGAATCACTGACATAAAACATCAAAGGTAAAAAGTGCTGGAGAAACTCAGCAAAGGAAATAGGCAACGTTTCGGGCCGAAACCCTTCTTCAGACTGAGTGGATGATGAAGGGTTGAAGAAACCCTTCTTCAATCGGAAGAAGGGTTTTGGCCCGAAACGTTTCCTATTTCCTTCGCTCCATAGATGCTGCTGCACCCACTGAGTTTCTCCAGCATTTTTGTGTACTTTCGATTTTCCAGCATCTGCAGTTCCTTCTTAGACATAAAACATCAAACCTTTTCTGAACTTGGTCCAATGTGAGTGAAGTTAACAACATGTCTTCAACTAAAAGTAAAGGAATATGCTCGAATTATTATGAAAACAAACTGCAGGGGCTCTGCTGTCAGAGCAGTGCAGTTAGTTTTGTTGCTTGGCTCTTTCCCTGTGGTGATGCAAATTTTGTTTCCCATTCTGATCCAATTTTGTTTTGAAAATCATGTTTGTCAGGAAGAGAACAAAACATCTTGCTCTGTGTTGAGGTTTTTTTCAACCCATCTTCTTTTGTCATTATCTTAAATTTGTGTCCTCTAGTCTTAACACTTCTGCCATTTGAAACAATTTGTTTTCAATTACTTTGGACATTTTTACTCAAGAGAGAATAATCCTAGCTACTTCAATCTGTTTATTCAAATTATGTAAATTTTCAAAAGATGTAAATCTGATGGGGACAAACACCAGCAAATGCTAGAAATACTCAGCAGGTTAGGTAGGATCTGCAGAAAGAGAAGCAATTAACATTTCAGGATTCAGAACTTTTGTCAGAACTGGGAAAGAATCTTTTTTAGATCTTAGGTCTTTTTTAAGTTGCAGAGAAAGTGACGATAGAGTATGATTAGGCCCATTGGATTTTGCGATGGTTAATGAGTGATTATGCTGTTTTATTTACATTGTGTTATTGATGCCAGGGCTGTAGGAGATGTCCCCAGTATCTCAGACATCAGTCACTGAAGTAAACGTGCAGATACAGCAGGCGGTGAAGAAAGCAAATGGCATGATAGCCTTCATAGCGAGAGGATTTGAGTATTGGAGCAAGGAGGTCATACTGGGTACAGGGCCCTGTTGAGACCACACTTGGAGTATTGTGTGTAGTTTTGGTCTCCTAATTTGAGGAAGGACATGTTGCTATTGAGGGAGTGCAGCGTAGGTTCACCAGGTTAATTCCCGGGATGGCAGGCTTGACATATGATGAACGAATGGGTCGACTGGGTTTGTATTCACTGGAATTTAGATGGATGAGAGGGGATTTTATAGAAACATATAACATTCTTAAGGGATTGGACGTGCTAGATCCAGGAAAAATGCTCCCCATGTTGGGGAAGTACTGAACCAGGGGTCACAGTTTTAAAAATAAGGGGTAGGCCATTTAGGACTGAGATGAGGAAAACCCTTTTCTTTTTTTATTATTTTATTTTATTTTTATTTATTTTTATTTTGTTTTTTTTTAAAATATATTTTTATTAGAGGTAAGCAATAAATTTGCAAACACATGGTATAAGTATTTTGTGTACATCAATCATATTATTAATATTATCAATTGAATCATTCTGCCTCTAATAGTTTTTTTTTATAGATTAAGAGTAATAAAAAAGAGTGAAAAAAAGAAAAATCAAAAAAAAAATCATAAGGAATGGAATAATTTACCATTAATACATCATTGGAGATAGGATCAAGGAATATAGCGTATAACTTTTCATCTGATCCTGAGTCCAAGTTTCAGTTAGGTCCCCCTGCCGAACCAATCTACCCTTTTAAGTAATCAATGAAAGAAGACCATATTCTAACAAAGAGTTCTTGTTTGTCCAATAAGGCAAATCTGATTCTTTCCAGGTGTAGGGTCTCCGACATTTCCATAATCCACATTTTAATTGTGGGGGTTATAGGGCCTTTCCAAAATTTTAATATTAATTTCTTCCCGATTATTATACTGTAATCTAGGAAATTTCTTTGGCTTCTTGTAAGTGTTAAACTTTGTTCTGATATTCCAAGTATTATTAGTTTTGAGTCCAGATCCAGTTTAGTATTAATAACTTCAGAAGTTATTCTAAAAATCTCAATCCAGAAATTTTTAATTTTTATACAATTTGCAAAAGTATGTGTTAAGTTAGCCTCTAAATGCTGACATCGCAGATAAATGTGGAAAGAATCATGTGGAAAGATTCTATTCAGTTTAACTTTTGAGTAATGTAATCTGTGTAATACTTTAAATCGTATTAAAGCATGTCTGGCATTTAACGAGCATTGATGTATATATTGTAAACTTTTGTCCCAAATATCTTTCGTTATGGGTTGGCTTAATTCATTTTCCCATGTATGTCTATCTGATTCCGTCGATGGTACCTCGCTGTCTAAAAGGATATTATAAATATAAGTTGTTAGTTTTTCTGTATTAGGATGCTTATTCAAACATTCATCAAGGATTTCTGGTTCCCTATTCCTATAATCTTGTGTATTTGATTTAACATAATCTCTGAGTTGTAGATATCGAAAAAAATTATTTGAGTGTATTCCATAAATCTGTTGTAACTCCTAGGAAAAACCTTTTCACCCAAAGGTTTGTGAATCTGTGGAATATGCCGAATGGCCAACTAATTTCTATGTGCAGGAAAGAACTGAAGATACTGGTTTAAATCGAAGGTAGACACAAATGCTTGAGTAACTCAGCAGGACAGGCAGCATCTCTGGAGAGAAGGAATGGTTGATGTTTCGGGTCGAGACCCTTCTTCAGACTGATGTCTGGAGTGGGCGGGACAGAGATGGAGTGTAGTCAGAGACAGTATGACTGATGAGAAAACTGGGAAGGGCGAGGGGACAGAGAGGGAGGGAAAACAAGGGTTATTTGAAGTTAGAGAAGTCAATGTTCATACCGCTGGCGTGTAAGCTACCAAGCGAAATATGAGGTGCTGTTCCTCCAATTTGCGCTGGGTCTCACGGTCAATGAAGGAGGCCCAGGCCAGAAAGGTCAGATTGGGAATGGGAAGGGGAGTTAAAGTGCAGAGCAACCGGGAGATCAGGTAGGTTAAGGTGGACTGAGCAGAGGTGTACAGCAAAACGATCGGCGAGCCCGCCGAGTGGATGTACAGAAGTTGACACCTGAAAGAGCGGAAACAGTAGATGAGGTTGGAAGAGGTGTTTCTATGTTAGACTACCAACGGAGAAAGAAAAATATCACAAATGGATAACTCGCAGCTGAAGTGGCCAGCTCTATTGCAGATGTAGAAAGCTAGTCTGTGCCTGGCATAGAGAATTTGATATTGAGTCAGGAAGGCTGCAACATGCCAGATGAAAGACGAGATGTTATCCTTCAAGCTAGCTATGCACCTTGCTGCAACAGTGCAGGAGGCTATTGACAGGATGGAGTGAGATGGAGAGTTAATGACAGGTAACAGTAAGTTCAGTGTCACTCCCTAGGATTCAATGCAGGTGATCTGCAAACCAAACATCCAACCTGTGTCAGGGTTTCTCCAATATACAGGAGGCCACATTGTGAGCAAGTGAAAGCATGCCACCTGTGGCTAAACAAGTATGATCTGTTTCCACTCAGTTATCTTTCAAGAAAGGTCCTACAAAATCAATGGAACATGTTTTAAAAGTGAAATGTAACACCCAGCAGTTGCATCACGTGCTTATTTAAACCGATTATGAAATTTAGAAAACATAGAAAATAGGTGCAGGAGTAGGCCATTTGTCAATTCGAGCCAGCATCGCCATTCAATATGATCATGGCTGATCATCCAAGATTAGTACCCCGTTCTGACTTTTTCCCCATATCCTTTGATTCCCTTAGCCCTAGGAGCTAAATCTTAGTCTCTCTTGAAAACTGAAGGGGGACAATTGTTATCCTGGGTACAAATTGTTCAGAACCAGGACTATGTTTTGATGGATGTTCTTTACCCAGGGAATAGTTGACTTTCTGGAATGTGATTCTGGTTTCTACAGTGACTACTGACTCTCTCAAACCTTTAGAAAAGAGTCATATCAGTGCTGCAGCCTGTATTGCTGCTGCCTTGTAGCTCCAACAATCTGGGTTCAATCCTCACCTCTGGTGCTGACTTTGTGGATCTGGCGGGGGTTTCCACGTTCTCACATGTCGAAAGACATGCAGGTTGGTAGGTTAATTGGTTTTGGTAAATGGTAAGTGTTAGAATTTGAGAGGAGTTGATGAAACAATAAATTTGGATTAATGCAGGATACGTGCACCACTGTGCTCCTGGTAGAGCTGCCGGAATCTTTGGTTCTATCCTGACTTCAGGTGCTGTCTGTGTAGAGTTTGCATATCTTCCCTGTGAGCACGTGGGTTTCCTCTGAGTGTTGTGGTTTCCTCCCACATCCCAAAGATATGTAGGTTTGTAAATTGTCCCCAATGTGTCCGGAGTGGATGCAAAAGTGGGATAACATGGAACTAGTGTGAACAGATAGTCGGTAGGCCAGAGTGCATGTTTCTATGCTGTGTCTTTCATTTCAATCAATTCAATGTACTAGTATAAAGTAACTAATTAATTTTGCTCATTCATTCTTCTCTGCTGTTAATTCATTTTATAACTATAATGTGTTTTGACCCATAAGAAGCCAGAATGTTTGTAATATATCTGTGCTAAGATCTTGCTTTTTGTTTATACCTTCAGATTCTAGTGAAAAGTAACAATCTTTCAGAACGGATAATGATCCTGGAAGGGAAAATTGAGGAAATAACTATTCCTGAGAAAGTGGACATAATTATTTCAGAACCTATGGGATATTTGTTATTTCATGAGAGGATGCTCGAAAGCTACCTCCATGCAAAAAAATGGTTGAAGCCGAATGGTAGGTCAACATATGTAGAAGCATACAACTTGTAGTCAGACTGTTTACAAGGCTCTCTCGGATGAGGTTTGAGATCAGTGGCTATGATGTTAGTGCCAATGATATTGAGAGTTGAATAATCAAAAGAATTTGGCTCTTGTAAAGATATTGATTGTTTGCACATCATGGAGCAAAACAGCAATACTTTGGAGGGTGGTTTTAATATTTTTTGTAGCTATGGATATATATTGAGAATGATTTTGTATTTTGATAAACCCTGAAGGCATTAAGAGCTCTGAAATCATGCCAGGTATTAGACTGGTTGCAAAGTTTACGCTGTTTTGTCATAATAGCTATCTTTTTAATGGTTGAGAAGAAATAAACCTAATGATTTCTTTACCCATCAGCCACTTGTGTCCATTCCTTAGGGAAGACATATAATTACAAAGTTGTGTATGGTTTTATATAATCTGACATTTCTAGTTTCAAAAACAGTTGAGGTTGCCATATTTCATTTCACTTAGGACCCTTGCAGCGGGTAGCAACGGGTAAACTTTAAGTGTTGGCTTCATTAAAGCAATCTCACAGATGAAAGTAGAATATTTTAACCAATGACAACCTCAGTTCATTCTTCAAAAAAGAACCAGTCTGAAGATGTCATTTCCTGCAGAACATAAAATATTTGTTTGCAAGGATTGAGCTTCATCAAAGGCAAACTTGCTTTTCTTTATAAAAAATAGAACTTATGACCTGCTGTGGCACTGGAGCTCCGTAATAGTACTCATGACATTTTTTTAATGGCCAAGGAGAAAAGCCAAGCAACCTGCTCATTCATGAGAAGGCATCAGAGGAATCAGATGTTCTGTTTTCCCATACCTTCATGCCTTAGTGAAAACAATGAAAATGTTAGCCATCCCTTTAAAGTAAGGCACTATTTATTATTTATCACTATTATAGCCCTGTTTAAGATGGCGTGTTTACCCCACTGCTGTGTATGTTTTCTTAGGGATGATGTTTCCTACTTTTGGTGATGTTCATCTAGCTCCATTTTCTGATGAGCAGCTTTACATGGAACACTACACGAGGGCAAATTTCTGGTATGTCCTCAAGAGACTATGGCAATGCTTGGTATCACCATCTGTAAACCTTTTGGCCACGACTTGTGTTCTAAGCAACATAGGCAGGTTATTTCTATAATAGTGGATTATCAGAGAGAAATGAAATGTGTTTTGTCTTAATTTATCCCACCAAAAATCATTATGTAATGATCTTGGAAGATAAGATGCAGTTATTGTTCATTTGTCTGTTTAAATGAGGACACTTTATGACACTGATTTGTGGTAGCAGCTTAGAGCAGGTTTTCCAGTATCACAACACCACAGTACACTTTGTTTGTTTGTATCGTCTGTCCATTTCCCTCCACAGTTACTGTCTGACCCACAAAGTACCTCTTTGTGCACAACGTATATGGCACCAAGGCATCAAGCAAGAATACTATGCCACTGTAAGCATAGTGTGAAGGCCAAGACAAGCGGCCCAAATGTAGGGGCTAGAGACTAATGATAACGGTTCCAGGTGAAGGAAAAATAATAAAAGTAGATGAATATGGAGAGGGACAGAGAGGAAGAAATAAGACTATAGAAGGAGCGAGAGGATGGGAAGGAACTGCAGAAAATGACCAGTTGGTGCATGGCATATAAACAGAAAATGTTGCAACGCTGAGCAGCTCAGGAACCAGGAACAGTTAATCTTTTAGGTATTTAATATATGGGAATGGGTGCTGCACTTTTGAGGATAAATTGATTCCTTTTTACAAGTGTGGGAAAGGAAAATTACTTCTTGGTGGGAGAAGAGGACAGTAAACTATTTTGTACTCAAAGGTGACGGTGCTGGTTACAGCTGGAATAGAGGAGACTGGAAGCACGGTGGCTGTTTTAAGATGGTGGGGAACAATGCTAGAAATTGGATTAGTAATCATGATGATAGGAATATGTTTTTTTTCCATATCCTATTCTGTAGAAAGTTGATTATTCCTTTGTGCAGGAGAAAGCCGAGTTAGTGCTCAGATTGTGGGAATTGAGAGGGTGAACAAACAAGGGTGATTGGTGGTGGTATTTTTCATAAGTAAAAGATGAGTTTTCATGACCTTCATGAATAGTTTAGAAACAGATTGGTAGGTGAGTATTTAGGTCACAATTTGTTTAAAAGATTACGGACAGGCCTGCACAAAACACCGTCTGATACGTGACAGTAAGACATAAATTATCTAAAAACTTATTTCTTCTGCTGTTTATAAGTTGGCAACACTACTAAAGATATGTAAAAGAGTGAAGCAGGGTAAATGATCCATTTCAGGAATTCAGTTTCTTTCTGAACAGAGCGTGGTAGGCTCCACATCACTTGTTTCCACTGGAGCAGAAATTTCCAGCATTGCAAATATTCCAAATAAGCTTTTCATCTCCTTGACATTGTACGCATTTAATGCTCGAACCTCACACCATTCCTCAGGGTTGTGAATAATTGGCATCATCCGCAAGTTCAAGAAATCCTTGTGATTTAGATTATCATCTTTAAACAGAATTTTGTGAAACTATATCCCGCATGTGAGAGGCCAGCTATAATTATTTATAAGAGATTACTAAAGGTGCTGATGTCTCTTCCTGTCTCGAAAGTCCAAAATCCTTGTAATAATAGTGCAAACGTTTTTTCATTGTCTATTATGGGGGAAAAATTGGAGAAAAATGTAAACGAGGCTATCAACTCACTTCATCCGTATTACTTTATCGTGCACAAGCAAAATCTCTAGAGATCATTATCGAGGACTAAGTTGTGAATGAACAGGCATGTATAAGTGATATTAAACACATTCTGATGTCTCTTAGTGCAGTGGTTGATAAAATGTTTAAAAATTTTCAAACTACGTCTCAGAGGCATCATCTCAGGACGTTTAGTTCAGACATATAGTTCGGAAGCAGGCCCTTCGGCCTACCAAGTCCGTACCAACCAGCGATCTCCGCACATTAACGCTATCCTACACACACAAGGGACAATTTATACGTACACCAGGCCTATTAACCTACATACCTGTACATCTTTGAGTGTGGGAGGAAACCGAAGATCTCGGAGAAAACCCACGCGGTCACGGGAAAAAACATACAAACTCCATACAGACAACACCCATAGTCGGGATCAAACCCGGGTGTCTGGCACTGTATGCGCTGAAGGCAGCAACTCTACCGCTCTGCCGCAGCACCACTGTGGCCGCCCAGTGGACAATGTAAAAGTGAGTCCTGGAGAAATTGCAATGAAATTATTATTTTTTTTAAAAACCATCAGACCCGGTGACCTCAGTAATTCTTTCTGAAATATTTGTAAGATTGGCAGTGGATGTGAAAAACGTACCTCCAACAATCATCCAGCAAACCTCTGACTATCATTCTGAACAACAAACAAGAAATTGGTTAAACATATAAATAATCTTATACAACAATGCGTTCTTAGGAAGCTCTTATCAGGCACAATGCATAATCGTGTACAGTAAATAATGTTTGGAAAACATATTCCTGAAGTAAATGCCATCATTTAAGTTTATCTGAATGACTTAATGCATTCATGTTTTGTGAGTCTAAAGTCAGATTATGTAAGTGTTTTGGAAGAAACCTTCCACTTGATTTTAATATTTTATGTTAGGCGCTGATTGTTAGCAGATGTGGTTGTGCTATGCAGCTTTGAAAGATTCTCTGTGAAGCATGAAGCAATTGGTGCAATGATTTCAAACTGCCTAAATCAAGGTTTGTTTGTCTACCCGATTGGCAGAAAGTTGTATTTTAAAATGGATCAAGTAGGAGAGTAGGTGTGCTGAGGGAGAACCAGGAAAGAAATTGGGAACAAAAGTTAAACATAATGTGAAATCATCTTTATGTATTATTGAACTAAATGAATTCAGCAAACCTCATTAGAATTGAGTATGAAAGATTAGTTTGGATTTGTAGTTAGTCATGGGGAACAGTACCAAAGTCAGGATCGTATTGGTTCTGCACATGGTTCTTTGGGGATGTTAGACCCCTTCCAAAAGGAAGGACCTGCATGGTTTTTCAACTTTTGAAGGGAAGTATTTCAAGGGTACCTTTAAAATAGTGACCTATCGCCTTTACCAGCAACAACGGTTTCAGAAATTCCAAGGCCGCCTCACGTGAGAATGCTGATGTTGGAGGGGTGAAGGACAGGCCTCAAGACATTTCTTCACAGATAATTATTTTCTGGAGGTGGTTATGCTTGGACTCTGGACCCACTCTCAAAAGAAAATCACGTGGAGATAGGAAAAATGGCATTTTGAGCATATGGCTGAATAGTTGGTTGTCTTGTCACAAACATTTTGTGCAGCTTCGCAGTGCCTGTGGCATTTCCTGTTACTTCATTACCAAACTCGAATGCTGTTTGCTGAGCTGCTACTTAAGGTTTGACCCAAAATCTGGTTCAATTCAGATGCGAAAATACCTTAAAATGGCTTTTTGCAAGGCATGTCTTTATAATAATACCTCAACAAGATATCTCGGGCATCTCTCAGTGCCTGAGAGAATGCTTGTACTCACTGATTTAATTGCAGTTATTGAAATATTTTCTTTATCTATTGATCTTCCACTCCAGGTACCAGCAGTGTTTCCATGGGATTAATCTGACCGGTCTTTGCAGGGCTGCTATGGATGAGTACTTCAGGCAGCCAATTGTAGTAAGTGTCACTGTCAATCTCTATGAACAGTGTGAATGTCATAGATTCTTAATGCCAAACTCTAGGGATTGATATTTCTTTTAAACAAAGTTGGGAAAAATTGTGGAGGGTTTTTGGCTGAAGAGTGAAATAAGATTTCCTGTTGGAAAACATAGAACCAGTCATTGACCAAATTGAACATGCGAGGGATTAAAGTTATTGATCCCTGGATCCTGATTCAGAAAGTAACTCCCACTAGTTTGACCCGATGCCTGAATTCATGCTACCTGTTCTCGTTAATTTTTGATGTGTAGCCAAAGGCAGGCCGTGACGTAGAGTGCTACAATCTGTCAGCACAAGCGTCAGTTTTGTAAGTCGTTTGC
Source organism: Okamejei kenojei (assembly GCA_035221665.1). Taxonomy (NCBI): domain Eukaryota; kingdom Metazoa; phylum Chordata; class Chondrichthyes; order Rajiformes; family Rajidae; genus Okamejei; species Okamejei kenojei. The sequence continues at coordinate 98,613,191 of CM069133.1, forward strand.
ACCATTTCAAAGCAACTTATAACCATATAACCATATAATAACCATATAACAATTACAGCACGGAAACAGGCCCACTCGGCCCTTCCAGTCCGTGCCGACCATTTGTTTTCCCCTAGTCCCATCTACCTGCACTCAGACCATACCCCTCCATTCCCTTCACGTCCATATACCTATCCACTTTACTTTTAAATGTTAAAATCGATCCTGCCTCCACCACTTCTGCTGGAAGCTCATTCCACACAGCCACCACCCTCTGAGTAAAGAAGTTCCCCCTCACATTACCCCTAAACTTCTGTCCCTTAATTCTCATGTCATGCCCTCTTGTTTGAATCTTCCCTACCCTCAATGGGAAAAGCTTATCCACGTCAACTCTGTCTATCCCTTTCATCATTTTAAAGACCTCAATCAAGTCCCCCCTTAACCTTCTGCGCTCCAAAGAATAAAGACCTAACTTGTTCAACCTTACTCTGTAACATAGTTGCTGGAACCCTGGCAACATTCTAGTAAATCTCCTCTGTACTCTCTCTATTTTGTTGACATCCTTCCTATAATTAGGCGACCAACATTGTACACCATACTCCAGAATTGGTCTTACCAATGCCTTGTACAATTTTAACATTACTTCCCTACTCCTATATTCAATGCTCTGATTTATAAAGGCCAGCACACCAAAGGCTTTCTTTACCACCCGATCTACATGCGATTCGACCTTCAGGGAACTATGCACAGTTATTCCTAGATCCCTCTGTTCCACAGCATTCCTCAATTCCCTACCATTTACCATGTACGTCCTATTTTGATTTGTCCTGCCAAGATGTAGCACTTCACTCCTTGTACTCCTTGAAGTCAGCCTGAACCTAATAAAGGAGTGGTGGAGCAGGCGCTTTAAATCATTAGTCTTGGACTTAACAGTGTGGAAACATGCCCTTTGGCCCAACTTGCCCACACCGACCAACGTGTCCCAGTTACACTAGTCCCATTGATATTTGGTCCATATCCCTCCAAACCTGTCCTATCCATCTACCTGTCTAACTGTTTCATAAATGTTGGGATAGTCATCCTCAACTACCTCCTCTGGCAACTTGTTCCATACACCCACCACCCTTTGTATGAAAAAGTTACCCCTCAGATTCCTATTAAATATTTCCCACTCACCATAAACCTGTCCTCTGGTCCTCGATTCACCGACTCAGGGCAAGAGTCTGTGCATCGATTGTAGAGACTGTGCATTCTGGTGAGGGTTGGTTTGCTGAAAAAGTGGTACATCAGGGGGAGCCCCAATGTTGGTTTGGGTGATTCTATCCATGTGAAAGAGGAACACTTTATTTACACTTGATTGCTGAACTGCATGTGGACACACTTCACAACATTCTGCCAATGCACATGGCATTTCACTGGAGCATATCTTTTCAACATGCTGCCCTTTTTTCCCCATTAAGTTATATTTCAACATTGAAATCTTCAGATCGGAAGTTAGATGTACTGCACACTATAAATCTGCTGAAAGTTACAAATTACTTTATGAACTTTAGAAATAATTTGTGCCTTTACATGAACTTAAAATGATTTGAATAAATATCAGGCCATCGGCTTAACATGTTTAAAATTTCCTGTCTTAGGATACCTTTGATGTAGTCATTCTGATGGCACGGTCCGTCAAGTACACTGTGAATTTTCTGGAAGCTAAAGAAGATGATTTGCATCGGTGAGTTGATGATGCAGTTAGTGTTCTAACTTTTTCTACAGTAATTGTTAAAATTAATGATTGATATTAATCAATGGAAATTAATAATAACGATTGCTAAAGTTAAGAAAAATGTGCACAGAGCATTGGATGCATGAGAATGAGTTACCAGATTGAGGCAATAGAATGAATTGATTCCTTTCTCACAGGTGATGTCAATCGATGGTGATTTCCATATTTTGCATCCTTTGTCAACATTTAATGTTAGACAATAGGTGCAGGAGTAGGACATTCGGCCCTTTGAGCCAGCACCACCATTCAATGTGATAATGGATGATCATCCACAATCAGTACCCCGTTCTTGCCTTCTCCCCATATCCCCTGACTCCGCTATCTTTAAGAGCCCTATCTAGCTCTCTCTTGAAAGTATCCAGAGAACCGGCCTCCACCGCCCTCTGAGGCAGAGAATTAGATGCAGCATAGTGCTCCTTTTACCTTGCCTTGCCATTCTTAATGGTAGATAATTGACCTGGAGGTAGACACAAAATTCTGGAGTAACTCAGCAGGACTGGCAGCATCTCTGGAGAGGAGTGCTGCCAGTCCTGCTGAGTTACTCCAGCATTTTCTCTTATCTTCGATTTAAACCAGCATCCACAGTTGCCTACACGTAATTGACCTGTATCTGTGTACGAGTGGGATTATCAGTTTAAAACCAGCTTTAAACATTTTTGTTCTATATGCACCTAGAGTGGGAGAGTCATAGAGTGATACAGTGTGGAAACAAAACTTCGTCCCAACTTGCCCACACCGGCCAACATGTCCCAGCTACACTAGTCCCACCTGCCTGCATTTGGTCCATATCCCTCCAAACCTGTCCGATCCATGTAATGCATACCAGGAATGCCAGTTCAAACAGGAAATTAAAAATACGTGCAACAAGGGTAAAACAGTTATAATGGGTGACTTCAATCTACATATATGTTGAGATGGGGCTCCTAAAGGACTGTGTTAGGAACCTGGAGCAGCAGCTCGATGACCTCCGTCTCCTCAGGGAGAGTGAGGAGGTAATAGAGAGGAGCTACAGGGAGGTAGTCACTCCCAGACCACAGGAGGCAGACAAGTGGGTCACGGTTAGGAAGGGCAAGGGGCAGAGGCAGGGGCTAGAGAGTACCCCTGTGACCGTACACCTGGAAAATAGGTACTCGGGTTTGAGTACGATTGGAGGGGACAGCCTAGCTGGGGGCAACAACAGCGGCCAGGCCTCCGGCACAGAGACCGGCCCTGATGCACAGAAGGGTAGCAAAAAGAGGAGGGCAATTGTAATAGGGGACTCTATAGTTAGGGGGTCGGATAGGCGATTCTGTAGACGCAGTCGGGAGACCCGGATGGTAGTTTGCCTCCCTGGTGCCAGGGTCTCGCATGTGTCAGAACGTGTACAAAAGATTCTGATAAGGGAGGGAGAGGAGCCTGATGTTGTGGTACACATAGGTACCAATGACATAGGCAGAAAAAGTGATGAGGTCCTGAAGGGAGAATTTAGGGAGTTGGGGGGAAAGTTAAGGAGAAGGACCAAAAGGGTAACGATTTCAGGATTACTGCCTGTGCCGCGTGACAGTGGGAGTAGGAATGAAATGAGGTGGAGGATAAATGTGTGGCTGAGGGACTGGTGCAGTGGGCAGGGATTCAAGTTTCTTGATCACTGGGACCTCTTTTGGAGAAGGCATGATCTGTACACAAAGGACGGGTTGCACTTGAGCCCGAGGGGGACCAATATCCTGGCAGGGAGATTTGCAAAGGCTACTGGGGAGACTTTAAACTAGAAAGGCTGGGGGGAGAGACTCTGGTAGAGGGGGCTAGGGGTCAGGGTGTGGGGCAAGAGGCAGAGAAGGGAAGCACTCGGATCCAAAATGTAGGCGAGAAAGATGAAAAAAGATAATAGACTGAGAATAAGGGATGGTGGGTTTCTAAAATGTGTATATTTTAATGCTAGGAGCATTGTAAGTAAGGTGGACGAACTTAGAGCCTGGATTTACACCTGGAAATATGATGTTGTGGCAATCAGTGAAACATGGTTGCAGGAGGGCTATGATTGGAAACTAAATATTCCAGGATTTCGTTGCTTCAGGTGTGATAGAATTGGAGGGACCAGAGGGGGAGGTGTTGCATTGCTTGTCAGAGAAGATATTACAGCAGTGCTTTGGCAGGATAGATTAGAGGGCTCGTCTAGGGAGGCTATTTGGGTGGAACTGAGAAGTGGGAACGGTTGTAGCAACACTTTTAGAGGTGTATTATAGACCGCCAAATGGGGAGCATGAATTGGAAGAGCAAATATGTAAGGAGATAGCAGATATTAGTAGTAAGCACAAGGTAGTGATTGTGGGAGATTTCAATTTTCCAAAAATAGACTGGGAAACACATTCTGTAAATGGGCTGGATGGTTTGGAGTTTGTAAAATGTGTGCAGGATAGTTTTTTGCAGCAGTCCATAGAGGTATCGACCAGAGAAGGGGCAGTGCTGGACCTCCTGTTAGGAAATGAGGCAGGTCAGGTGACGGAGGTATGCGTTGGTGAGCACTTTGGGACCAGTGATCACAATACCATTAGTTTCAATATAATTATGGAGAGAGTCAGAACTGGACTTAGGGTAGAGATTTTTGATTGGAGAAAGGCTAACTTTGAGGGAATGCGTAAGGATTTTAAAGGAGTGAATTGGGACACTTTGTTTCATGGGAAGGATGTAGAAGAGAAATGGAGGACATTTAAAGGGGAAATTGTAAGAGTACAGAATCTTTATGTCCCTGTTAGGTTGAAAGGAAACAGTAAAAATTGGAAAGAGCCATGGTTTTCAAGGGAAATTGGACACTTGTTTTGAAAAAAGAGAGATATCTACAATAATTATAGGAGGCATGGAGTAAATGTGGTGCTAGAGGAGTATGAAGAATGTAAAAAGAATCTTAAGAAAGAAATTAGGAAGGCTAAAAGAAGATATGAGGTTGCTTTGGCAAAAAAGGTGAAAGTAAACCCAAAGGGTTTCTACATCTATATTAATAGCAAAAGGATAACGAGGGATAAAATTGGACCATTAGAGAACCAGAATGGACAGCTATCTGCAGAGCCAAAGGAGATGGGGGAGATATTGAACAATTTATTTTCTTCGGTATTCACCAAGGAGAAGGATATTGAACTCGGTGAGTTAAGGGGAAAGAGTAGAGTAGCTATGGAAACTATGAGATTCAAAGAGGAGGAAGTACTGACACTTTTGAAAAATATAAAAGTGGATAAGTCTCCAGGTCCTGACAGGATATTCCCTAGGACATTGAGGGAAGTTAGTGTAGAAATAGCAGGAGCTATGACAGAAATATTTTCAAATGTCATTAGAAACGGGAATAGTGCCGGAGGATTGGCGTACTGCGCATGTTGTTCCATTGTTTAAAAAGGGTTCAAACAATAAACCTAGCAATTATAGACCTATTAGTTTGACGTCAGTGGTGGGCAAATTAATGGAAAGGATACTTAGAGATAATATATATAAGCATCTGGATAAACAGGGTCTGATCAGGAACAGTCAACATGGATTTGTGCCTGGAAGGTCATGTTTGACAAACCTTGAATTTTTTGAAGCGGTAACTAGGGAAATTGATGAGGGTAAAGCAGTGGATGTTGTCTATATGGATTTCAGTAAGGCCTTTGACAAGGTTCCCCATGGAAGGTTGGTTCAGAAGGTTCAATCTTTGGGTGTTAATGGCGGAGTAGCAAGATGGATTCAACAGTGGCTGAATGGGAGATGTCAGAGAGTAATGGTGGATGGCTGTTTGTCAGGTTGGAAGCCGGTGACCAGTGGGGTGCCTCAGGGATCTGTGTTGGGTCCACTGTTGTTTGTCATGTACATCAATGATCTGGATGATGGGGTGGAAAATTGGATAAGTAAGTATGCAGATGATACTTAGATAGGTGGTGTTGTGGATAATGAAGTAGATTTTCAAAGTCTACAGAGAGATTTGGGCCATTTGGAAAAGTGGGCTGAAAGATGGCAGATGGAGTTTAATGCTGATAAGTGTGAAGTGCTACATCTTGGCAGGACAAATCAAAATAGGACGTACATGGTAAATGGTAGGGAATTGAGGAATGCTGTGGACCAGAGGGATCTAGGAATAACTGTGCATAGTTCCCTGAAGGTGGAATCGCATGTAGATAGGGTGGTAAAGAAAGCCTTTGGTGTGCTGGCCTTTATAAATCAGAGCATTGAATATAGGAGTAGGGAAGTAATGTTAAAATTGTACAAGGCATTGGTAAGACCAATTCTGGAGTATGGTGTACAATTTTGGTCGCCTAGTTATAGGAAGGATGTCAACAAAATAGAGAGAGTACAGAGGAGATTTACTAGAATGTTGCCAGGGTTCCAGCAACTATGTTACAGAGAAAGGTTGAACAAATTAGGTCTTTATTCTTTGGAGCGCAGAAGGTTAAGGGGGGACTTGATTGAGGTCTTTAAAATGATGAAAGGGATAGACAGGGTTGACGTGGATACGTTTTTCCCATTGAGGGTAGGGAAGTTTCAAACAAGAGGGCATGACATGAGAATTAAGGGACAGAGGTTTCGGGGTAACGTGAGGGGGAACTTCTTTACTCAGAGGGTGGTGGCTGTGTGGAATCAGCTTCCAGCAGAAGTGGTGGAGGCAGGATCGATTTTAACATTTAAGAGTAAAGTGGATAGGTATATGGACGTGAAGGGAATGGAGGGGTATGGTCTGAGTGCAGGTAGATGGGATTAGGGGAAAACAAATGGTCGGCACGAACTGGAAGGGCCGAGAGGGCCTGTTTCCGTGCTGTAATTGTTATATGGTTATATAGATTTGGTGAATCAAATGGGTAGGGGTGCTGAGGAAGAGGATTTCGTGGAATGTATGCGGGATAGTTTTCTAAACCAACATGTAGAGGAACCAACGAGAGAGCAGGCTATTCTAGACTGGGTATTGAGTAGTGAGGAAGGGTTAGTTAGCAGTCTTGTTGTGCGGGGCCCCTTGGGCAAGAGTGACCATAATATGGTTGAGTTATTCATTAGGATGGGGAGTGACATAATTAAGTCAGAAACAAGGGTTCTGAACTTAAACAAAGGTAACTTTGAAGGTATGAGAAGTGAATTGGCCAAGATAGACTGGCAAGTGATTCTTAAAGGGTTGACAGTGGATGTGCAATGGAAGGTATTTAAAGACTGCATGGATGAACTACAACAATTGTTCATCCCAGTTTGGCAAAATAATAAATCGGGGCAGGTAGTGCATCCATGGATAACAAGGGAAATCAGGGATAGTATAAAAACAAAACATACCAGAGGACTGGGAGAAATTCAGTTCAGCAGAGGAGGACAAAGGGCTTAATTAGGAAAGGGAAAATAAATTATGAAAGAAAACTGGCAGGGAACATAAAAACTGATTGCAAAAGTTTTTATAGATATGTGAAGAGAAAGAGATTAGTTAAAACAAATGTAGGTCCCTTGCAGTCAGAAACAGGTGAATTGATCATGGGGAACAAGGACATGGCAGACCAATTGAATAACTATTTTGGTTCTGTCGTCACTAAGGAAGACATAAATAATCTGCCGGAAATAGCAGGGGACCGGGGGTCAAATAAGGTGGAGGAACTGAGTGAAATCCAGGTAAGCCGAGAAGTGGTGTTGGGTAAATTGAATGGATTAAAGGCCGATAAATCCCCAGGGCCAGATAGTCTGCATCCCAGAGCACTCAAGGAAGTAGCCACAGAATAGTGGATGCATTAGTGATAATTTTTCAAAACTCCTTAGATTCTGGAGTAGTTCCTGAGGATTGGAGGGTAGCTAATGTATCCCCACTTTTTAAAAAAGGAGGGAGAGAGAAAACGGGGAATTACAGATCAGTTAGTCTAACATCGGTAGTGGGGAAACTGCTATAGTCAGTTATTAAAGATGGGCTAGCAGTACATTTGGAAAGTGGTGAAGTCATTAGACAAAGTCAGCATGGATTTACGAAAGGTAAATTCTGTCTGACGAATCTTAGAGAATTTTTCGAGGATGTAACTAGCAGAGTGGATAAGGGAGAACCAGTGGATGTGTTATAGCTAGACTTTCAGAAGGCTTTCGACAAGGTCCCACAAGAGATTAGTATACAAACTTTTTTTTTGTAAAATATTTTTATTAGAAGTAATTACATATTAAGAAGAAATAATATAAAATCCAAAAAAAAGAAAATATTATTCGTCACATACATTCTTAATATTTTTAAAATTTACAGTCAATCTTATTTATACTTCTATATTTTTTTATTTTATAACAGTAGAAAATAAAGATAGGTAATAAAAAGAAAAAGAAATAAGAAAGAGATAAATAAAATGAGTGGAGTATTAAGCAAGATATTCTTCATTGGAGATATTCATGATCTATTGTATATAATTCTTCATCTATTCCTTCATTCAGGCTTCAGTCATGGCCTCGAACTGGACCACCTTAACCCTTTAAATATTCAATAAATGGAGACCATATTCCTCTGAATTGATTTAACCTGTCCATTAGGACAAGTCTTAATCGTTCCAGGTGAAGTGTCCCGACATTTCTGTAATCCACATTTTGATTGTAGGGGATATGGGACCTTTCCAAAATCTTAGTATTAATTTTTTACCAAATATTAAACTATAACCAATAAAAATTAATTGTTGTGTTGTTAGTATCTGATCCATTTCTAATATTCCCAATATAATTAATTTTGAGTCTGGAATTAAATTTGCATTAACTACATTTGAGATTATCAATTAGTAATTTTTGTACATTTTGTGAATGAATGCGTTAGATTAGCTTCTAATTGTTGACATTTATCACATATAGCGGAAACATTTGAGAAAATTCTGTTTAATTTGGATTTTGAGAAGTGTAATCTATGTATAACTTTAAATTGTATCAAGGAGTGTCTGGCATTTAATGAGCAATGGTGTATATATTGTAAACTTTCATTCCATACTTCTCTACTAGTATACAAACTTTTTTTTAAATATTTTTATTATAGTATACAAACTTAAAGCACACGGTATTGGGGGTTCAGTATTCATGTGGATAGAGAACTGTCTGGCAGACAGTAAGCAAAGGGTAGGAGTAAACGGGTCCTTTTCAGAATGGCAGGCAGTGACTAGTGGGGTACCGCAAGGCTCAGTGCTGGGACCCCAGCTATTTATAATATATATTAATGATTTGGATGAGGGAATTGAATGCAACATCTCCAAGTTTGCAGATGACACTAAGCTGGGGGGTAGTGTTGGGTGTGAGGAGGATGCTAGGAGGCTGCAAGGTGACTTGGATAGGCTGGGTGAGTGGGCAAATACATGGCAGATGCAGTATAATGTGGATAAATGTGAGGTTATCCACTTTGGTGGCAAAAACAGGAGGGTAGACTATTATCTTAATGGTGGGAAATTAGGAAAAGGGGAGATGCAACGAGACCTGGGTGTCATGGTACACCAATCATTGAAAGTAGGCATGCAGGTGCAGCAGGCAGTGAAGAAAGCAAATGGTATGTTAGCATTCATAGCGAAAGGATTTGAGTATAGGAGCAGGGAGATTCTACTGCAGTTGTACAAGGTTTTGGTGAGACCACACCTGGAGTATTGCGTACAGTTTTGGTCTCCAAATCTGAGAAAAGACATTCTTGCCATAGAGGGGGTACAGAGAAGGTTCACCAGACTGATTCCTGGGATGTCAGGACTTTCATATGAGGAAAGACTGGATAGACTTGGCTTGTACTTGCTAGAATTTAGAAGACTGAGGGGGGATCTTATAGAAACTTACAACATTCTTAAGGGATTGGATAGGCTAGATGTAGGAAGATTGTTCCCGATGTTGGGGAGGTCCAGAACAATGGGTCACAGTCCAAGGATAAGGGGGAATTCTTTAGGACCGAGATGAGGAAAACATTTTTCACACAGAGAGTGGTGAGTCTTTGGAATTATCTGCCACAGAAGGTAGTTGAGGCCAGTTCATTGGCTATATTTAAGAGGGAGTTAGATGTGGCCCTTGTGGCTAAAGGGATCAGGGGGTATGGAGAGAAGGCAGGTACAGGATACTGAGTTGGAAGATCAGCCATGATCATAGTGAATGGCGGTGCAGGCTCGAAGGGCCGAATGGCCTACTCCTACACTGTTTTCCATGTTTCTATACCAGTTCAAGACTACAATTTCAGAAAGAAAAATGCCCAGGATCACTTTATACTTCTCCAATCGATAGCCTTGCTCATCAGATAAGTCTTGCAAAAGACTTTCAAACCTGTTTGTAAATAGTCAAAAAAGCACATGCATTATCCAAACAACGGGCCCGAGTACTTAACATGAAAAGGCCCTTTGGCTTTTGGCATGTTTGCTTCCATCGGTCAAGGGATTAAATGCAAGATTTGGGATGTCATGTTACAACTATACGGTTGGTGAGATCACTCTTACAGTGTAGTGCGCTTTTCTGATCGTCGAGCAATAGAAAGTATGTGACTAAGCTGGGGAGGATGCAGCAAAGGTTCACAGTCGTGTTGCCAGATGCAGTGGACGCAAGTTGTAAAGAGAGACTGAATAGGCTGGGTTTTTCCTGGAGCATGGGAGCCTGAGGGGTTACCTTATAGAGGTAAATAACAACATCATGAGGGGCATAAACCTTTTCCCATGCATGGTAGGGAACATTTTCACACAGAAGATGGTGGGTATGTGGAATGAGCTGCAGGAAGACATGTGTAACATTACAACAAATGTCCTTTATTTGGATAGAGAGATAAGGGCTAAATGTAGGCAAATACAATACAATTTATTTGTTGTCATTAGAACCTCATTGAAGTTCAAATGAAATTTAGTTTCTGCAGTCATACAACAAGAAAATAACCAAGACACAAAACAATTTACACAAACATCCATCACAGTGAATCTCCTCCTTACTGTGATGGAAGGCAAAGTCTTATCTCTCCCCTGCACTCCCCATTCTCCTCCCGATGTCAAAATCAAAGCCACCGGTGAGCGATGGTAAATGAGTCTCGCGGCCATTAAATGGGACTAGCTTGGGGAGGAAGTTTGGATGGCATAGATGAGTTGGGTCGAAGGTCCTGTTTCCATGCTGGATAACTATGATTGTCTATGAAAGGTCAACAGATTGACAATAAACTGCTTTCTATACTAGCACTGCTAATGATCTTTAAATTTGCCAATGTAGAATGGAGATCCCCTTTACCTTTCGAATTCTTCAATCTGGGCAAGTCCATGGCTTGGCATTTTGGTTTGATGTTGCATTTGTAGGTTCACAGTAAGTATATTTTAGTTTTCACATCTCCCACTTCATCCCCTTTGTGCTTGCATATATTCTCCATCTGATTTTTGTGAATTAGTCTTCAAAGTTCTCTCTTAACACCTATAAAGTTTTATATTTACATTGCCTCTTCAGGAAAACAACACCGGCTGCTTAAGGGGCACGAGCAAGAGTTTCAGGTTTTACAGAGATTCCTAATAAGAAGGCAAAGGAATTTTATGAACTTGGGTTAGGAGGTGAACCAAAACACAGCCATTGATCATAGAGCAAGAGGGTGCAGTGGATGGAGCACAGGTATGGTTGCAGGTAGAAAAGAGCAAAACCACCTGGATCAGAGGAATACTCATTTCCTGTAAACATTGGAGAACTGGAAGAGATTAGGGATTATGGTGGAGCAGAAAATGAAGGCATTTGAGCACTAAGATGAGAATTCCAAGTCTCTGCAGTTAGGACAAGATTAATTGGAGGTACTGCATAAACTGGACTTGGTGAGATATTAGATATGGGTGAGGAGTTGTGTACAAGGTAAAATCTCTTGTAGAAGGCCAGAAGAGCAATCAAATAGTCATGGTTGAAAGGAAAAAGTCCTAGATGAGTATCACATCTCTAGGTAGACAGGCAGTGGGTGTATGTAGAGTCTTGAAGCTCAGATCAGTATCAAATTGAATGCTGAAATTGTGAGCCGTCTAGATCAGTCCGAAAAACAAAAATTGGCATTGAGAGTGCAGTGTCTGTGGCTGGGGAAGAAGTCACTGCCCAGAGTAAAACTGGTTATTGAATTGACTACCTGAAAGCATAAAGGTATTTGAAAATAATTGGTGCAATGATGGAACAGAGTTTTTGCATTGTTATTTAGACTTCGTCTGTGAATTCTTCTTATTCGTTCAGATGTGACAGTGACTGGAAATGCCAATTTTCACAGTCCATGGTTGTAGGTGTTGGGTGAGAAGCCATTTCCGTATATGCGGTTGGTATAATCACCAGCTAATTGTGAAATCAAGCAAGGAAATTTCCACCATTTTGGATGACAGGAAAACATTTGGGAAGACGATGAAGCAAAGATTGCAGATGCAAAGAAGGATAAAGATCACTAATCATTTGTTATTTTGAGGAGGTGAATTTTAATATTGCAGCTTGTATTAGCATTTCAGATATGTAATTACAGGAAAGATGGCAACAAATTTGAGAGGTGATAATAATGAAAGATTTGCTGAGTGCAATCTTTTCTATTTACTTTGAGGTAATGTTTTGCCCTTTATGTATATTCATTAATTCTAAGCACAACCTGGGGAGTAGAATGTTTACTTACAATTTAACTATGGAGCTGAGAGACATTGCCCATCCTCTTCTTTAATAATCTGTCATTGGATATGAGCTGACATACACTTCAGATGCACTTAATTGACTATGATACCGATTAGAATGCCTGAAGTCAAAAAGCACTTTATGCATGAACATTTTACAAGTATTTTAAGCAGCTTAAATGAAATGTTATTTCCACCTCACATTTGCATTTTTTTTCCTTTTTACTTCTATCTCCTTAAAAATTCGTGAGAGAAACTATAATCCAAAGATTAAAGAGAATTGAAAGAATGATGTACTTTCCCTTCCACCACTTTCTCCAGTGCTCTCTGTCACTTCTGATAGCTCCACACAATGACAACACTCACGGCTCATCAATTTTCTCTAGTATTTCACTTTATTTTCATTCTCTATATAGAAATTATGACACACAAAACAATCGTACAAACAAATTACAGAAACGTGCTAGCTCTTCACTGAAGTTCTTTACTCACAGCCCTTTATATCTTTCTCAAACTTGCTCCATTGGTTTTCTCCACTATCACCGTATCAAATTAAATGTATGTTCAGATTTGTTATTTAATGTATTTTCAAAAAATCCAGAATACTGTCTCTTTCAGAAAAACAATTTGGCTGTCAACTTCTCCCACTGAACCTTTGACACACTGGTACCAGGTGCGCTGTCTCCTACAGACCCCACTGTTTGCTAAAGAAGGCGAGACGTTCTCAGGGAAAGTTTTACTCGTGGCAAATAAACGGTGAGACATAAAATGCACTAGATTGTAATGGCCTTGATGTGTCTTATTGCTATTAGATATAGACAGAATTAAAGATGAACGAGTAACAAATAGAAAATAGAAAGTCTGAAGAAGGGTCTCGACCCGAAACGTCGCCTATCTCCTTCGCTCCTTAGATGCTGCTGCACCCGCTGAGTTTCTCCAGCTTTTTGTGTACCAACAAATAGAAAAGGTGGATCTCCTAGATGGAAGATAGGGAAAAATGCACTATAATAAGCTTAAATGTGAGATATGTGGAGAGGGGAAGTGATTTGCCTCAGTTTAGTCAGAGAAATAGAAAATTGCATTGACGTCCAAGCTTGCCTGATGTGATTTACAAGTAAATGGACAAGGATTCTTCCCATCTGACACAGTCTGCTTAGTATGCAAATTTGGACTGCGGGTTTACTTTTCATTTACACAGTGCTGAAAGAGTTGTCTGCAACATTACCACAGAACATAGTTTGTCTACCCATATACACTGGCAACATGTTTTCCCACAGAAGCATCTGTGTTGATGTATCTGTCTCCAAATTGTCTGCCACCCTGTGATGGATAAATTGCCTCCCGTCGATAGTAAGGAGGATATGAGCCATTGTCTCCTGTCCTCACCACAAACCCATTCCAAATCTATCAATTCTATCGAAAGCTGGAGTAACTCAGCGGGTCAGACGGCATCTCTGGAGAAAAGGAATAGGTGGTATTTTGGATCAAGACCCTTCTTCAGGCTGAGAGTCGGGGAAAGGGATTCCATCTCTCTGGCAACTGAATCAAACTGCTCATAAACGTGAAGGTCTTTTTTGTAGCGATGTTACAATACTTACCTTCAGCGGCGCTGCAGTTCTGCCACTGGCCGTGTGTGCGACTTTGGGGGGGGGGGGGGATTAAAATGCCGTTTTCTCCTGCCTGTCGGAGGCAAACTTCCTCGGGCTGCCAGCTGCTGCAGAACAATCAACCGGACTTCCGTCTGCTTTTGGCCACTGACCTAGTCTCATTGCTCACCTGCATCTCATCTGCTCACCTGATCATGTTTTTGAGCACACTTCTGTTGTGATCCCACTGTCAGAGGAGTAGGAGTGTACCCAGCCACTTGCTGAGGGTGGATGACTAACATAGAAGCAGGTGTATCACTAGCTAACTGGGTTTGAGCATAGTATATGCATAGTCATTCAATGCAATGGTCGTTCAATCTATGGGAAGAAATTAGCCATCATTATTATACAATAACCATCATTATCGTACTGATTAATAACCAAATCAAGTTATCTTTTTTTGTGAGATGTGACTGATGTCAGAAGATTCATTGGATAAACCTTAAGGAAAGTTTATGATAGGGTTTATGTTGCACAACCTGCCAATCATGGGCGAGCCTCGGAGAGGACTTTTTGAAACTAACAGTGAATATGGAAACTAAAGTGACAAAAAATGCAGACTTTTCTTTAATGATAAATTATTTTGTAATGGATACCACATCCAAATATCTCAACTACATTATCATAAAGGGATTGAACTATCTGTATGAAGAACTATTGGTGTCTTTAGACATAGATCAATAATAACTCGATGTGCATTGTGACCATGAGTAGGTCTACTAAGGAGATGAGACGATAGTAAAAAGGTTCGTATAAAAACATTTTGCTGTGAGTTTAGTTTAGTTTAGAGATACAGTGCAGAAACAGGCCCTTTGGGAAACCGAGCCCACACTGACCAGAGATTCTGGTACATTAGCACTATCCTACACACTTTTACATTCTTTACCAAAGCCAATTCACCTAAAACCTGTGCATCTTTGAAGTGTGGGAGGAAACTGGAGCACCCAGGGAAAACCCACGCGGTCACAGGGAGAATGTACAAATTTACACAGGCAGCACTCGTAGTCATGATCGAACTTGGGTCTCTGGCGTTGTAAGACAGCAGCTCTACCGCTGCGCCACTGTGCTGCCCAGTTGTATATTTCCATCAATGTCCAGGCTCTAATAAATTGATCAGGGAAAATAAGTTTGTTTTACTTGTGTCTTCTTCTGCCTTCACATTGCAGGCAAAGTTACGATATTCATATTATGGCTATGGTAGACCAGACAGGCTTCAAGTCTGGGAACCTACTGGACTTAAAGAATCCTTTCTTCAGGTAAGGCATTCAGTTCTGAACCTTTTTTTAATTGCTATGGCCCAAAGTGATAGTATTCATCAGTATTACTGCACTATAAAGCAGTGATGTATGAACATGATTAGATATGCACAGTAATGCTTTGTGAAGATATAGGAGTCATATCTTTGGGAAGATATAGTCGTAAATACAAGATTTTGAATTTTAATGAATCACTGGTTAATGATCCTTGTATTGTGATAGAATTAGCCAGTACACATTCAAACACAAGAATGACATTAATCATTACTCATTTTATTTTCTACTTTTTCTCTCATAACTAATGTTTATATTCTGGTGTATCACCTCTGCTCAGGCCTCTATCAGCTGTTCGTTGGCTTCACGAATGCAGATGTTTTCACCCTCCCTTTCCATTTCCATCTCTCTGAAGAAGGTATTAGATTCCCACAACCTCTAGTTTGATAACTCTTCCTGGGATCTGATGCCTTTGGAGTGTAAATTGTATCAGAAAGCTTCCAAGGAAAGATGTGGGTCTAAGTTCTGCTCTAAAGATGGGAACCTACTGGACTGATATGTGAAGAAGAAACTAATTGTAACATCTCCAAGGGAATTAATTGTAACATCTCCAAGTTTGCAGATGACACAAAGCTGGGTGGCAGAGTGAGCTGCGAGGAGGATGCAATGAAGCTGCTGGGTGACTTGGATAAGTTGGGTGAGATGGCAGATGCAGGATAATGTGGATAAATGTGAGGTTATCCACTTTGGTGGCAAGAACAGGTAGGCAGATTATTATCTGAATGGTCAGATTATGAAAAAGGGAGGTGCAACGAGACCTGGGTGTCCTTGTACATCAGTCACTGAAAGTATGCCTGCAGGTACAACAGGCAGTGAAGACAGCTAATGGCACGTTGGCCTTCATCGCGAGAGGATTTGAGTTTAGGATCAAGGAGGCCATGGTGAGACAACAGCTGGAATATTGTGTGCAGTTTTGGTCTCCTAATTTGAGGAAGGACATTCTTGCTATTGAGCGAGTGCAGCGTAGGTTCACTAGGTTAATTGCCGGGATGACGGGCCTGACAAATGCTAAATAATGGGTTGACTGGGTTTGTATTCACTGGAATTTAGAAGAATGAGAGGGGATCTTATAGAAGCATCTTAAGGGAATGTTAAAAAATCTTAAGGGATTGGACAGGAAAAATGTACCCCATGTTGGGGGAGTCCAGAACCAGGGGTCACAGTTTAAGAATAAGGCGTAGGCCATTTAGGTCTGAGATGAGGAAAAACGTTTTCACCCAGAGAGTTGTGAATCTCTGGAATTCTCTGCCACAGAAGGCAGTGGAGGCAAATTCACTGGATGTTTTCAAATGAGAGTTAGATTTAGCTCTGAGGGATAACGGAATCAAGGGATAAGGGGGAAAAGCAGGAACGGGGTACTGATTTTGGATGTTCAGCATCATCATTGAATGGCAGTACTGGCTCAAAGGGTCAAATGGCCTACTCCTGCACCTATTTTCTATGTTTCTATGGAACACAATAAATGAGGGGGCGCTGTGTGTATAGAGGTTGGTTTCTTTCAAATGGGATGAGGGAGTTATTTCCAGTCTTTTAGTTAATTAATATTCCTAAAAATAAATACAAGTTGTTGTTGTTTTGCTCTTTCTTACATATTGTGGCCTCAGAACAGCTATATTTGGAATTTACTTCATCTGTAGAGCACCCGGGATCATTCATGCTGGACCTGTTTAATTTAGAGATACCATGTGGAAACAGAACCTTTGGCCCACTGAGTAGACCAGTGATCACCCCATACACTAGTTCTATCCTACTCACTGGCAACAATTTACAAAAGCTAATTAACCTACAAACATGCACGTCTTTGGAATGTGGGAGGAAATCGGAGCGTCTGGAGAAAACCAATGTGGTCACAGGGACAACATGCACGTCTCTGCCGCTATAAGACAGCAACTCTACTACTGTGCCACCCTTTTGCGTAAAAAATGATACAAACCCTTCTTTTAAATGTTAGTGGCATTACTACTTGAGTCATAACCAAGAATTCCAGACGAGAGGAATTTTGGACAGAACAAAAACTGGGAAAGAATGACAAATGACAATAGTTTCCCCTCCAGCACTAAACCTACACTCTCTAGTTTTGGGCTCCATTCTCAGGGGGAGAAGACTGGACTGCTTAATTTTTCAATAACATAATATTGTCAAGTTAGTTTACACCAATCTCCAGGGAGAGAGAGAAGCAAGAGACTGCAGATGCTGGAAGTTGGAGAACAAAACGAGTTGCTGGAGAAACACATTAGATCAGGTAGCGTCTGAGGAGGCAAAGGCATGGTTGATGTTTTAGGTCAAGACACAGCATATCCCTTTTCTGCCTGACCCACTGAGTTCATCCAGTACCTTGTTTGCTGCCTAAAATCTCAATATACAAATAATTCAAATGAGTAATTTTATGAATGAACACTTGTTTACTGTATCTTCGTGCATCGAGGATGACATTACAGATCCTAAAATTATTTTGTATTCGCAAAGGAAAAGGATTGCAGAAAGAAAAATTGAGGAGTTGGAGACTGAAAACATATCTTGAATATGATAGTGAAGGACATGAGTATAGATCTGTTTGAATATTTTATGTCTGTCTTTGCAAAACAGGTGGTCAGTACTAATATTAATTGTTAGAGGAAAATGATGAAATATTGGTAATCATTTCCAATTTGAGGAGGAAGAACTATTAAAGTGAAGAGTAATACCAGAAATTTTATTGCCTGGTTTTAATGCAGTGAATCTATTGCGCTCTATTAAATTCCTTGCATCGTGGTAAATATTAATAATTTGCACTTAAACAAAAGGGCCATAATTTAAAAAATTCATAGAGGATTACAAAATGCATCAGAAGATTAATGGCGAGGAAAATGCGGCACAGTGGCGCAGCAAACTAGTTGCTGGCTTACAGCGCCAGATGCCCGTGTTTGATCTCGACTCCGGGTGTTGTCTGTAAGGTGTTTGTACTTTCGCCCCGTGACCGTGTGTGTTTTCTCCGAGATCTCCGGTTTCCTCCCACACCCCAAAGATGTACAGGTTTGTAGGTTAATTGGCTTGGTGTAAATGTAAATTGTCCCTAGTGTGTGTAAGATAGTGTTAATGTGTGGGGATCGCTGGTTGGTTTGGACTCGGTGGGCCGAAGGGCTTGTTTCCGTGTTGTATCTCTAAACTAAACTAATAAAAAACGTTCTAGACAGCCAGAAGATATTGATGGATTGATCAGATGAGTGCAACAAAAAACTCCGTACCGTACTTCCATCCCTACATGTACTTTTACCCATTCTTCAGATGCTCCTTAATTCATAATTCTTTGACTAGGCTTGCGGCCACCTGTCCTGATACCTGCTTATTTAATTTGAGGTTATATTTCACCTTTAACCTTCCTTGTGAATCATCTTCAGGCATTCCTGAAAAAATCATTTGCACCTCACAGGAACTAATACGATTTTGCAATATATGTGTCGGAGATGCAACTACATATTTTTAAACATTAGTTCATTTGGGTATGTGAAAGAAAATGCTTTACAATCTTAACTTTGAAAATATGATTAATCGTTGCATAATAAACCTTTCAGCCAAATGTAAAAAACAGGTAAATGCTGATGAAAGATCTGATGAAAATGTTAGTTATTTTATTTTTCTATCATTTTTCATTTTGTCCTTTAGTTTTTACGAATGAAAAGTTATGAAAAAGCTCAGTCCAAACTGACACCAGCATATCTTCTGAACAAGATACTCAGGTGACTGCAATGCAACAATATCAAGGTGGAACTTGAATCAGCGTTTTTTGATGATGCCTCCTAATTGCAGTATCCCCTCTCTAGAATATTTTATCAATCTGTATTAATGAATTAATTAATAAATGCACAATGTGTCAACACTAGTGATAACAATGTGCAAACACTTGTGCAAAACATCAGATACAGCCTGAGATTTTGAATTGACCAAAAGCAGCCAGATATACATCTGTTGTCAGCTGCATGGTAATAAGAATAATGTCATAACTGTGTAGCCTGTTTTATACATGTATATGGTATATATGAGTGTGATGTTACTGTGTAGTAGGTCAGATACAATTAAGAATATTGTGTAAATAGAACAGTCATAAGTACTTTAATAATGGTTAAATTGCAACTTCAATGGATAAATTGCAAGAAATCGTTTCAATACTTGCCTAAAAGAAATTATTTTAGAATTAAAACGTTCAATAAGTAAGGCTTATTTATATCTCCAGCATTCTATATGAAATGTAAAATATATTTTTCACTGCTCCATGACATGCAACCAAGAATTATTAACTATTTTCACTGATTAAATTGCAATTTCTCCATACTTGGGCCTGTAGCATTGTTTTGCCCAATATCAAACTTGTATCTGGATTAGATGTAAAATAACAATATAGCGTCCAAACTCTTTACTGTCCCACAAATGAGCCAAAGTAGAGGATGATCCTGAATGCACAAGCTGCTGATTGCTTGTTCTTGACCAGTATTTCGCAACCAATTTTAGTTCTAGCCTGTTTCAAGTTATGCATGGTGTAATCATGACGTTGGATGTTGCTTCGATGTCTGTGAGAAGCAAATGACTACACCAATCATCTCTGCCAACTATGCCATCAGTATAAAATGATTCCTTTATTATTTTTGAAACGTTTAAATTTTACCCAATTACCCACTGCAACAGGAAACCAAGTCATTAGTAGGTATTTAAATGTTTACACATGTGAAAGAAAAAGAGGGGCTTTAGACTAGTGGTGTATCTTTGGAAAGGGTTTTTTTAAATAAACTTTCCAACTATGTTTATAAATCATACCTCATAATATTTAAAAGATTCACAGTCCCAAACCAATCCATAAAGCATCTGCAAGAATCTGCTCCCAAAAGGATCAGATCCTGCTTTGAATTAAGAACACACATCGATGAGCAAAGAATCCTTAAGACCCTGCTACATTTTCTTTTCCACAGAATTTTCCAATTAAAGTATCTGAATTTGCTAGAATACTCAAATGCTTTTCTAACTCATGATATGTTCTACTCAAACTGCACAAAAAAACATATTTCCTGGTAAGTTAAAAAAAAAAACAAATGTTAGAACTAAAAATGTAATTCCTGTATGTATGATGGCACAATTGTGCCCAGTTCACAATATGGGGCATCTATATTCAAACTAACCTAAGCTGCAACACACCTGTTTAGTGTCTAGACAGCAGCAAGTTATTTCAGATTAGTCTGTGAACTGAATGATCTGTGAAAAAGCTACCTCTTACACCAAGTGGCAATGGTAATACTAGTTAATAGGAAGAAAATGAACTGTGGTCTTGGATTAAGTTAAGGTCGTTTTAGTATCAATCGGAGAGACACAACAGTCTGTAGAATTTAGAACCAAAAACACACAGTTGGAAAAACTCAGCGAGTCAGGCAGCAACTGTGCAGGGAAATGGTTAGACGATGTTTCGTGTTGGTACCCTTCAAGATAAGCAGCATCTGTACATTTCCCTCCACAGATGCTGCTGACCCGCTGAGTAGAGGAGAGCTAGTTGGTAGCAAGAAGTAAGAGTTAGAGGTAGGGCAGCTGGCAAATGATAGGTGGATGTAGGCAAGGATGAGTTAATTGGCAAATGGCTTGGGTGCGGAAGAGAAGGGTACAGATAGTCACAAAGCCTTGAAGTGCAGAACCAGAGATAGTAATGGGGAGAATACAGGGGGGAGGGGGGGTGGGAATAGATAAATAGAGGACTCTCGGTAGGGAATAGTGGATGATGGGCAGATGGAGGGGACAGAAACTGTGTGACATAGGCAGGGGAAGTGGAAAGAAAGATGAGCATGGGGGAGGAGCTGGGTCGATGTGGAGGGGTGCAGTTAACCTGGATTTGTAGAATTCAATGTTCATGCCATTGGGTTGTAGGCTATCCAAGCAGAATACGAGGTGCTGCCCTCCCAGTTTGCATGTGGCCTCGCTCTGGCAGTGGAGGAGGTCAAGGCCATACGGTCGGAAGGGGAATTAAAATGTCCAGCATCTAGGAGCTCCGGCTGACCCTGATAGGCAGAGCACATGAGTTCAGCAAAGTGTTTGCCTAATCTACACTTTGATCTCACTGATGTAGATGTGGTGACATGGAGAACAATTAATGCAATAGGCAAGGTAGGAGGAAGTGCATGTAACTGGTCTCACCTGAAGGCAGCAGGGGTCCAGAGTTGTAGGTGAGGGAGGAATCACAGGGAGAATTGTTTCACCTGCAGTTGCAAGGGAAAGTGCCCGGGAACAGATGAGCGAAACAAGGAGTTACAGAGAGATGTCATTAGTGTTTACTTGACAATTGCTTGAATCTTTGTTTAACATTAAAGATGTACCTTTTTATCAATGTCAAAGTGTCAGCATCTGGATGATGAGAGTTTTATATTCCACATCATGTTTCAGCTGTCTAGAGTTATATATTTAAAGTAGATCTTATTAACCTTTGAAAACCAAGGACCACCCTGTCCCCACAGGCAGTTACTGTCCCAGTGACTTAGCTAAGCACCTGACTTAGTTCAAAGTAAATTTGTTTAAATGTATGAGACCATCAAAACCCCCAAAAATAAAGACAATGCAGGAAATAATTCATAATGACACACATTTAAAACAAATTAAAATCTAAATTTAATAATACTTCCTTGCAACCATTCTTCATTGTAATGGATAAATTTTCAAGCACTCCATGGGATACTCTTACGTGAAGCGTAGCATAGGCCGACTAAAGTCAGTCATATGAAGGTGAGTTTATTGTCAGATGCTCAAGTACGGTGAGGTGTAGGTACAATGAAGATCTTGCAGCAGCATCACAGGCACACCGCCTTAGACAATATAGAAAACATAACTGTTGCTCCTGCTCTTTCTGAACACTTCGAACAATATTTCATTTAGCCCGTTATACCAAGGTGCTTTACTTTCGAGGCAAACTGAAGGACATGAGTTGGATCCCAGCAAACATAGCTTTATTCACGCATTCTCATATATACAGTTAATCGTAGTAATAATAATAATATTTTGTAGTTCGGAGCATATATGAGGATGTAGTATTTAATATCCTGATGGCTGTAGGGAAGAAGCTGTTCCTGAACCTGGATGTTGCGGTTTGAGGCTCCTGAGCCTTCTTCCCGATGGCAGTGGTGAAATGAGTGTGACGCCAGGATGGTATGGGTCTCTGATGATGTTGGCTGCCTTTTTCAGGCAGCGACTCCAATAAATCCCTTCAATGGTGGGGAGGTCAGAGCACGTGATAGACTGGGCAGTGTTCTAATCTTTTTCCAGTCTTTTCCGTTCACAGATGCTCAAATTGCCAAACCAGACAATGATGCAACCAGTCAATATGCTCTCTACTGTGCACCTGCACCTGGATCCTCTTTGACATACCGAATCTCCGTAATCTTCTCAGGGTGTTGGGTCCAGGAAAGATCTTCAGAAATATGCACGCCCAGGAATTTGAAGTTTTTGACTCTCCACCACCGTCCCATTGATATAAACAGGATTGTGGGTCCTCATCCTTCCCCTTCCATAGTCCACAATCAGTTCCTTTGTTTTACTGATATTGAGAGCTGGGTTGTTGTGCTGGCACCGTTTGGTCAATCGGTCGATCTCACTTCTATACTCTAACTCATCATCGCCATCTGTAATTCGTCCCACAACAATGGTGTCGTCAGAGAACTTGACGACGGCATTTGCGCTATGTCTGGCTACACAGTCATGAGTATAGAGTGAGTAAAGCAGGGGGCTGACCACGAGCCTTGAGGTGCTCCCGTACTAATTGTTAATGAGTGTGACGTATTTCTGCCAATTCGAACAGACTGGTCTGTGGAAGTCGAGGATCCAATTGCAGAGGGATGCGCAGAGGCCCAGTTCTGTGAGCTGGAGTGTAGTGTAGTGCATGAGGTGGTCCATAATGTTTAATTACTGAGCTAGGATTTGGGTTCTGCAGGCTGGTTCAAGAGCCTGATAGTTGCAGAAAATTAACTGTTCCTGAACCTGGTGAATAGGATTTTGTTGCATGCTAACCAGTCAGCGGAAAGATGGAGCAAGTGAGCCCACCGCTCTCTGAAGCCTCGTGTGTCCCAGTGCTTTGGAGTTGTTGAAGCAGGCCATGATGCAACCAGTCAGTACATCAGTTGAGCTTTGTTAGAGTATTGACATGCTAAATATTTTAAACTTCTAACAAAGTAGGGGGACTTGCATGCATTCTTCATAATTCTATCTGCCATGCTTGGGACGGGTCACATGAGATGTTAATGCCTATGACTTTGAAGCTGCCAACTATCCACCCTGGTGCACTTTTATTGATGATCAGTGAGGAGGAGATAATGTTTCCGATCTGCACCGCTTGAAGTTAAGAATCCATTTGCAATGAGAGGTTCAGCAGCATAGGTCTTGGAGCTTTGTGATGAGTTTGGAGGGGATGATTGTATTGAATGCTGAACTGTAATCAATGAAAAGCAGCCTGACATTTGTGTTCCAAATAATCCAGGGCAGAGTGGAGAGCTAGTGAGAGAGCTGTTGACCCAATGTGCCGATAGGCAAATTGAAACGGTTTAGTTATTTCTGAGGCAGGTGTTGATTTGCGCTGTAAACAACCACTTGAATCACTTCATTACAGTGTGAGTGCGACCGGACGGTAGTCATTGGGGTAGGTCACCATGCTCATCTTCGGCACCAAGCCCTTTGAAACAGGTGGGAACCTCAGAAGCAAGAGGTTGTGTAATACTCCAGCCACTTGATCCACAAAGGTCTTAAGCACTTGGTCAATATGTCAACTGGGCTGGACGCTATGAATGGATTTAGCTCCTTGAAGAATGCTCCGATGTTGCTTCAGAGGCTGAGATCTCAGGGTCACTGGAGGCTGTGGAAGCTCATGCAAGTTTGATTTTTCTCCTTTTCAAAGAGTGCATAAAAGGCTATGAGTTCACCTGGAGGTGATGCATCA
Organism: Okamejei kenojei; assembly: GCA_035221665.1. Taxonomy (NCBI): domain Eukaryota; kingdom Metazoa; phylum Chordata; class Chondrichthyes; order Rajiformes; family Rajidae; genus Okamejei; species Okamejei kenojei. The sequence goes on from CM069133.1 coordinate 98,637,358, forward strand.
GGGTGTATTGGGGATTGAGCAATATACTTGAGAAGAACATCAAGAGGTCAAAAAAGAAGACATGGGACAATAGTGATAGATAAGATTAGGAGAATCCAAAGTGCTCTTTTAAGAACATTAAGATAAAAGGGATAATTAGAGAGGGAAGGGCGGCACAGTGGTGCAGCGGTAGAGTTGCTGCCTTACAGCACCATAGACACGGGTTAGATCCCGACTGGTGTCGTCTGTACAGAGTTTGTACGTTCTCCCTGTGACTGCGTGGTTTTTCTCCGAGATCTTCAGTTTCCTCCCACTCTCCAAAGACGTACAGGTTTGTAGGTTAATTGGCTTGGTATGAATTTAAATTGTCCCTAGTGTGTGTAGGGCAGTGTTACTGTGCAGGAATCGCTGGACGGTGCGGACTCAGTGGCCGAAGGGCCTGTTTCCGTGCTGCATCTCTATACTTAAACCTAGGGTTCCTCAGAAACCAAAGTGGTCATGTATGTTTTAGTCTCAGTGATACAGCGCGGAAACAGGCTCTTCAGCCCACTGAGTATGCACCCCACGATCCCCGCACATTAACACTATCGTACAAACACTAGGGACAATTTACAGATATACCTAGCTAATTAATCTACAAAACTCTACGTCTTTGGACTGTAGGAGGAAATCGATGATCTCGGAGAAAACCCGTGGGGTCATGGGGAGAACGTACAAAATCCATACAAATGGCACCCGTAGACAGGATCGAACCCGAGTCTCTGGTGCTGTAAGGCAGCAACTCTATCGTTGCGTCACCATGCCACCCAAATGTGTGGAACAGCCAAATCTTTTTGTTATTTTCTAAGGGCCCTGCCACCAATATCTTAATAATGGATTCCAGAATTTTCCCCACTATGGATGATGGGCTAATTTGTTTTCTGTCTCCCATTTTGCCTATCCTTCCATTAAGTACTAAGTTTATATTTGCTACAAATCTGTAGGATCCAATCTAGAACATGTGCATTATGGAAGATGGCAACCAGAGCACTTGGATAGCCAAATCTTTCAAAACTGATGCAATTCAGCAGGTCCTGGGGATTTATACATTTTTAATTCTATACATTTTTTGAATTTTTATTTAGAAAGTAATGCTGTTTTTTTTTCAACTGTTTGTTCATGCCAGACTTTTTTTTCACTGCTTTTTCTATAAAGTGTCAGAATGATGGAGAAGTTTACTTTCTTATTATTTAAGACGTACCTAGAAATGCACTAGAATTGTTGAGGCAGAAAATAAAGGACAAAGTGCTGGTAAATGGGGTTAGTATGGATAAGCATGGAATTGATGGCACAGAGGGTCTGATTGTGCGGTATTAGATTCTATAACTTGGGTTTTTTGTATTTTCCAGGAAGACGGACATAAAATCTCGCATTTATCTTCAATTTACTTATTTTCCAAAATAATTTCTCTCATTTCAGTGGACTCACTTTCATTTTTGCTAATCTTATTTCCTTTTTGTAACTGTATTCATGTGGTTCAATACAAATTGCTTTTTATAAGTATGTTCTGAAGAAGTCAGCAATTGCAAAATGATGAAAAGCTGTTATTACTGGGATTTAATAAGAAACTCACAAAATCAGGAACATCACATGCATCTTACATCGCACACTCTCCTTTGCAAATCTGACGTCTATAATGTTTACAAGGTCAAGGAAAACCAGAAACTAAAAGCAGAAAATGCTGGAAATATTCCTCAAGTCAAGCAAAATCTCTGGTGAAAGAAATGGAGATCAGATTTCAGATTAATTACTTTTTGTCGAATTTAGAGTTCAAGAAAATTTCATACAGAAAGAGGAGAGGCGAGAGAAAACACAAGGGAAGGTCTGTGTTTGTGTGGAGATCGGGTCTGATTGCATGATATGGTGACAGTGTGGGCTGAAAGAGAATGATAAAGGTTATTGAATGACACAACGTATGTATTGAGGAGGAGTAAACAGGAGAAAATGAATGAATTATGAAATTATCAGGAGAGAATAAAATTCAATGCTGAAAACTGATAAACAAGACAGGAAAAGCCGATTATCCAACATTGTTAGATTCATTCATGGCTGTGGAAGGCTGTAATATGATATTGAAATCAATAATAAAAAGGGGGGAAAAAACGGAAAGATGTGAAGTTTTCATGAAGAAAAGGGTAACAATTCTAGCTGTGGTCTATATATTGGTGAGACCAAACTCAAACTGGGTGATCGTTTTGCTGAACACCTGCACTCAGTCCGCTTTGGCCTACATGATATCCCGGTTGCCAAATGCTTTAACTCCCCTTCCCATTCCCATACTGAAATTCCTGTCCTTGGCCTTCTCCACTGTCAGGATGAGGCCAAATGCAAATTGGAGGAAAAGCACCTCGTATTTTGCTTGGTCAGCTTACAATGCAGTGCTATGAATATTGATTTTACTTCGGAGTCACGTGAGTGACTACGTGAAGAACCCGCCTCACGCTGGTAACGGCATTACGTCGACGCTGACGGCAGAAGCAGGAGCTGCAGTAAGGAGCAGCTCCTCGACAGCGGTAGGTTCGGAACCGGCAGGTAAGTGCTGTTGAAAAACTTTTTAGGACTAGAAAACTCCGTGCCTGGTGGAAACCAGGATTTTAAAGGTTTTAAAAACTAACTAAAAGTTTAAATTAAACAGATATACTCTGTTAAAATAACGGAGTTTTTAAAAAAAAAAAAAAAAAGAACGTCCCAGGGGAATACCCAGCGATCGGGACGAGAGATTAATTACGGGGCCAGTTCCGATACTGGTACCGTTTAAAATACGGTAGAAAGGTTTAAATGCTCCACAAATTTGGCAGGATTTTTTAAAAAGTCAGAAAGACTGTATTTTTAAAAAAGTTAATAAAATTCGCGATATGGAGAAAGTACTCCATAATATAAAAAGAGACTAGGGTCACAGTACCCAAACAGTTCCCCAAAAAAGACCCTGAGGGGCTTGAATGTACTAAAGACCAGGGTCACAGTACCCAAACAGTTCCCCAAAAAAGACCCTGAGGGGCTTGAATATACAAAATATGGCTATGTGCCAAATTGAAAAATAAAAACTCTGACCCTGGATAGGGTGGAGGAAGTCTCTTTGGATATAATTCCAAGTGGATCAGGGCTGCAAAAGACAGACCCTGCAAGTGGTGATGTGAATTATGAATACACACTACAAATAAAATAAAAATAAAAGTGAGGCCAGGTGTGCCTGAGATAGCAAAAGTTTTGCTATATCTAAAGGAAGTGGTGAGGCTATGGAAAAACCTAGCTACCTACATTATGTATATGGTATCTCACCAACTTCATGATTCTGTGATGATTGAAATATTAAAATTGCACAGCACAGGAAATTGTGCCTCATTGGAAGAGCCTACGGTTTATCCGTTAATATGGGCATTCATGACTCCAAATATGAGAGCGTCAAATAGTGAGGTTTAAAAAATCCTCACAAATTACTCTGCTGCTATTATGGCTTTTGGGCAGATGAAAGGAAAACATAAAATAAAGACGCTATTGTGCAATTTTTTCTATGAACTTTTGTATAAAATAAATGGCTATTTGGCCCATTTTTCACCCAAGGTTGCATACCTGTGTCGAGCAAGTGGTGTTTAAGCTCTTGGTTATCTGTTTGGAATAATCTGCCTAACTTATTGAAATTGGATGAAAAGCTAAAATATTTTAGCTGCATGAAACCTTCGTCTTTGGACGAAAAGGTATTTTCGCCCAGAAGGGGATTTGATATTGGAAATAGAGGCAGAAATATGTCAAGGAAGTTTATTGTATTGCACAACCAAATACTTACCCGAATTCAGGGGATAAGGAGACCACCAAGCTCATATGCAGAGGAATTAAAGACGTGTTCCCTGCTTAAAGAAACTGCGGATTAATCTCCAGTTAGAGGGAGATTACAAAAAGTTTATTAAAACTGGCTTACTATTATTTTTGATCAGTATATTACGAGCAGTTTCATTAACTACTATTACTTTTAAAAACAAGAGGTTAATCCTCCTGTACAGAATAAACCTGCTTATGTTTTCGTGTTTCTGCATTGAAAAAGCAGAGTTTTATGTCCACATTGCCTAATTATCTGGAAAAGGGGTAATGGAAAAGATTTTGAACACGAGCATAAATTTGTCTTTAATGTTAGAAGGCATTACAGATGATGGTTGCAGAAGTATTCTGGACCTTACAGGTCTAAATAAGTTTGTAGAATACAAACATGTTCAAATGGAGTCATGGAATACTGCAAAATATTTAATTCAGCAGGTTGTTATATGGCTAAGATTGATGAAAAGACGCCTATTATTCTGTACCTATGTATCAGGTTTCGGTGATACTTAAATTTTAATTGGTTGTGACAATTATGGCAGTTAAGCTTTGCCAAATGGACTGAGTTCAGGTTTTTACTCTTTACGAAACTGTTGAAACCAGTTTAGCCCAATTAGAGCACAAAATGCACATCATTATGGCTTATCTCAATGACATTCTGGTCATTAGTGATTATCAGGAGTCAGCTGAGGACTCAGTTTCAGTTACTAAAGCTTTGTGGTAAGCTAAGGTTCTTAATTATCTAATTAAGCCCCAGCTGCAGCCAGCACAAACAATTTACTTTTGGGGTTTGTAATTAACTCAGTGACTATGTTAATACCTTTACCAACAGTTAAAGTCGATGATATTTTGGTAACTTGTCATTATCTCATTCAAAACCTTATCCTTCCATCCGAGAAATGGTGACAACCATTGGTGAACTACTAGCAGCAGTTTCCTGCATTAGAATTTGGTTCATTACATTTATTGATATCTTCGAAGGTACAAGATACAAGCTCTCAAAGAGAAGGCAGGCCATTTGACAGGCCTATGTAATTAACAAAAGAAGCTGTATTGGAATTTACAATGGTGGGTTAAAAAAAGGAAAATGTCCCACAAGCTGCTAAATAAAATATTATGATTAAACAGCCTGAAATGGTTTTACATACAGATGCTAGTGCTCTCGGATGGGGGACCACAGATTTATCCTCCAGTTGTGGAGGTAGATGGAAAACTGAAGAACAAGTGTTTCTCCAAGAGTATGGTATTAACTATTGGGAGTTATTGGGGGCCTTTTATGGGCTTAAAGCATATTGTTGTGCTAAACAAGGTCTGCATGTGTTAATACAATTACACAATAAAACAGCTGTGGTTTACATTAATCACATGGGGAGAGTTGGATCAGTATCATGTGATTGTCTGGTCAATGAGATATGGCAATGGTGTATTGGTCGGCAGATATGGATTGCAGTAAGCTATACTCCAGGTAAAGACAATGTGGTAGCAGATGAAAGGTCCAGGATTTTTAAAGATAATACGAAATGGATGTTTAAGCCACCAATATTTAAGAATATTGTTCGACGATTTGGGTTGCCAGAAATTGATTTGTTTGCATCCAGGCTTAATCATCACTTGCCTCATTATGTGTCTTGGGAACACGATCCGGACGCAGTTGCAGTAGATGCATTTTTATTACACTGGGGAAAAATGTTCTTTTATGCTTTTCCACCATTTGCTCTGATCCAGAGATGCTTGAAGAAAATAGAGCAAGATTCAGCTTCCGGATTGTTGGTAGGGCCAAATTGGCCAACTCAACCTTGGTTCCCAGTTATGCTGAATATGATTAAAGAACCGTATATGCAGATTCTTAACTGTAGTGATATCTTGACTAATCCAGTAACAAATGAAGATTATCCATTATATACATATATGAATTTGTTAATCTGCAGGTTTTGACCAGACCACTACAGGAACTGGGATTGTTGGACCAAACTTGACAGTTATTGGCACATCAGGACGAGATAGCACACAGAAACAATATATGACACATATTAAGAAATAGGAAGAATTTGCACTCAGTCAAAATATTTCTGAGGATTATGTGAATGTTACTCATGTTTTTGGAATTCCTTGCCAATTTGCGCTTTGGCCAACATTTTACAGTGCCATTAACACTGCACGCAGTGCCTTGTCGTCCTATTTAGGACTTATGACTGGTGAAAAATCAATTGGGTCGCATCCATTAATATCACGATTCATGAAAGGAATTTTTCACATGAATCCGCCAAAACCTAGATATACAGAGATTTGGGATGTGAGCATAGTACTTGCTCTACTTAGAGAATGGACGCCAATTGAAGGGTTGTCATTGGATAGGTTAACATTGAAATTGGTCATGTTAATGTCACTGGTCTCAGCCCAAAGAGTGCAAACTTTACAAATGTTGCGTTTAGACTGTATGCATGTGACTACAGATAACGTTGTATTCTATGTTTACGATCTGATCAAACAAAGTAGACCAGGGAGATCTGGAACAAAGGTAACCTTTCAAGCTTTTCATATTGAGCTTGCTTTGTGTGTAGTTAGACATTTGAACCAATGTATTAAAGTGACGGACACTTTTCGAGGAAACGAAAAGACATTGCTGCTTACGCACAAAAAGCCACACACAAAAGCTTCAGTTCAAACTATCTCAAAATGGTTGAAACAGGTGTTGGTTTTAGCGGGAATAGACACTGATGTCTTCAAATCTCACTCCACCAGGGCGGCAGCTACGTCCGCGACGAAGGGGCGGGACGTACCTCTTGAGCATATTTTTAAAAATCGCAGGGTGGAGTAAAGAAGAAACTTTTTCAAAGTTCTACAACAAACCTGTTCACACTATGACAAGCTTTGGACACGCGGTGTTGGGAGCACTATAATCACCTGCTTTGTTTGCTATTAATTGCTATAATCAGTTGTGTAGTCACTGATATTTTTTGTCACTTATAATCATTTTTTCCCTCAAATATAAGGAGGGTATTATATGGTCTTTCAGCCATTAAAAAACTTGATTGTGAAAAGATCTAACATTTGTGTGCTTTCTCATGTATGTGTTTACTTAGCCGGATTGTCGTACGGATTAATTCTACGACATAAAAAACACAGAAAGCTTTAAAACTCTTCACGTAGTCACTCACGTGACTCCGAAGTAAAATAGTAAGATTAAACGAGAACTCACCTGTTCGAAGTTTGATCGTTATTTTACGAGGAGTTACGATGAGGGATTACGTGCCCTCCGCTCCCACCCTCGTAAAATAAATGATCAAATGGTGGTTCTAAGTCTTTTTATGAGCCTTACTATGTTACTCCGGCTTTGGTGTTCTGTGTTTTTCATGCCGTTGCTTTGAAGTATGCCGTTACCAGCGTGAGGCGGGTTCTTCACGTAATCCCTCATCGTAACTCCTCGTAAAATAACGATCAAACTTCGAACAGGTGAGTTCTCGTTTAATCTTACTATTTCTGTAACATCAAGTAACGCTTTCATTGCCTCTCTCTCTGTCCCTCCCCCACCTAGTTGTCGCATTAGTTTCACTTTCAGCTGGGTTTCACTGTTTGTATCACTCGTCATTACCTTCCCCACAGCCAACAGTGAACCATTGTGGGCTCAACCTTTCGTTGATCATTGTTGCTGACTTTGATTTATTCTACGTACCTTTTCATATCGCTCGTTTCCCTCTCCTCTGACTCTCAGTCTGAAGAAAGGTCTCGACCCCAAATGTCACCTATTCCTTTTCTCCAGAGATGCTGCTTGACCTGCTGAGTTACACTGAAGAAAGACACAAAAAACTGCAGTAAGACAGCATCTGCATTTCCTTCCAACACAACTTTGCGGTTGAGCTTGGAAAGGCTCCCTCTTGTGTTTGCTGTTGAAACTGCAGCCATCAGTTCTGAATGTGCTGGCTTGTTGGTACACAAAAAGTCCTTGTCATGGCAGCTAAATTCTTTGAACAGCATCAGTCAATCCAGGGACCCATCCAGGTCCTTGTTAAGTTCAGTCACAACTCAACAGTTGTGGAGAGGTTGTATAAAAATGTAATGTTGTGATTGTTTCCAGTGATCGTTTTTTTCAGCTGGAGCCATGATATCAATTAGTGCTGTTAGACAAAAAGGTTCAAGTCTGAAGAAGGGATTCAGCCCGAAACGTTGCCAATTTCCTTCGCCCCATAGTTGCTGCCTCACCCGCTGAGTTTCTCCAGCATTTTTGTCTACTTTTGATTTTCCAGCATCTGCAGTTCCTTCTTAATCAGTTAGTGCTGGTTGATTACAGCAGGTTTTATTTATCCAGTCATGTCATGTGTACTCCTTGACAAAATCTGCATAAATTAACCACCTATAACTGCCTAATCAATTCAGAGACAATTCAACATCAACTGCATAAGCCACTCCAGAATCATATGATTATCATTACAGATATAGGAATTCCGGATTCACATTGCACATGAAATTACATGATTTACAAGGCCTAATGGGTGGAATTAATAAGATTTGCAATTCAAATAGAGAATCATGGCACGTGGCACGGAAAGAGGCGCTTTGGTCCATCAAAGTGGTGCTGACTCAGTGTCGGTCTCACTAATCAGCTCTTTCCCCACAATCCTGCATGTTAAGGGCCTGTCCGACTTAGGCGACTTCTTTTGCGAGTGCAGGTGACTGTCATAGTCTTGTTGAATCGCCGAAAAGTGAATGTGTAGAAGACATCCTACGACTATGTAGAAGATAAGCTACGACTATCAACGACTTAATCGCCGATGCACTCATGACAATTGGCGACCCAATAGTGGGGAATGAAGACGACCACCTTTGACTTACAGACGACTACACCCACGATCACAGAAAGCAAACTACGACAAGCTATGACTGGCTACGACTCTATAGTCACCTCAAAAAATGGCATTAGATTTTTCAAACATTCTTTTAAATTCAGTGTATTGCTTGTTTTATTGTTAGATTTATCGAGGTGTATGAAGATAAAATCCTTTTAAATGCAGTGCATTTGAAGTGCTTGTGTCTGTTTTCTTCATCAAAATAAATGTGAAATGTCAAACTTTAAATACAACGCATTCCTTCCTTGCGTGTGTGTGTTTCAATGATCTAAATATATGAGAAATGAAATATGAGATATAAGCGATGACATGAGGGACTACTATGAAAAATAATTATATTCATACATCAATTTGAGGTTAAAAAGCCAAGGATTTCCTTTATTAATAGTGAAACATACAAAAGTCTTATAAACAAACAAATGTTGATAACAGCCTGCTGGGTGGTGTTGGGGATTGTGCCCTGCCCCTGCGCTGAAGCCTTCTCGGAGCCTTGTCTCACACCGTCTGATCCACCGAAAGCAAAATGCTCAATAACCGCGCACTGGAATGACAGCGCATCACGTGCTGCTGTTTACATACCTTTTTTTCCGCAATGTGCCAATGAAAATGACCGGTCAGCAAAGGCGATTAACTAAAGGAGCTGTCCCACTGTGGCGACCTAATTCAAGAGTTTAGGCGAGTTTGAAAAAATGTCATGTTGAAGACCTCCTTCGACTATGGAAAGACCTCCTTTGACCTCCTTTGACTATGTTGAAGACTAGCTTCGATTAGCTTCGACTAGCTTTGGAGAAAATTGGACTCCGAATATTGGAGAGCGAAGACGACCTCCTTCGATCCACTTCGACCTCCCTTCGACTATGTTGAAGACTATCTATGACTACCTTCGACTACCTTCGATTACCTACGAATAACATGTCGACCTACTACGACCTACTTCGACTAAACCTACGAGTAAAAAAAGTATTGAATTTTTTCCATGGCGACCTTTTCTTACTCGTGGGCATTTTTCAACATGTCAAAAAACACGCCGCCACCTAGCTGAGGCCATGAGTACGCAGGGACTACGCTCGAGCATGAAGGAGAGTTACAACGACTTCCTAGGACCTCGTGTCGACCATGCTGCGAGTATGAGTTGAGGGCAAACTCGCCAGAACTCGCGGATTAGGTCGCCGCAGTGGGACAGCCCCTTAAGACTACCTACGACTCTACCTAAGACTACCTACGACCCCACTACGACTAGACCTATGGCTACAAATAAATCGATTTTTTCCATGGCATTGTTGGTTGCAGAAAATTTTTCAACATGTTCGCATTTTCTTTTATGTAAGATATTTTTATTAGAAGTAATTACATATTAAGAAGAAATATAAAATCCAATTAAAGCAAAAGAAAATATTAACGTCGCATACATTCTTGATATTTTTAAAATTACCAATCAATCTTATTTGTACTTCTATATATTTTTTTTAATTTTATAGCAGTAGGAAATAAAAAAGAGAAAAAGAAAAGGAAAAAAAAAGAGAGAGATAAACTGATTGAGTGGAATATTAAAGATATTCTTCAATGGAGATATATTTATGATCTATTGTCTATAATTCTTCATCCATTCATACATTCAGGCTTCCGTCATGGCTTCGAACCATGTTCGCATTTTCGGCGACCATACTGAGGCCGCGACTAGTTCCCGAAATGCAGGAACTCCTCTGGACCATGAAGGAGACCACTGCGACCATGGGCGATCTTGTGGCGAGCGTAGGGTCTCCTACACTAGCCAAAGTGGTCGTCTAAGTGGGACAGGCCCTTTAGCTTCTTTCACGTCCAATCCAATTTGTTTTTGAAAGCCATGATTTACACTGCTTCCACTGTGCTTACAGGAATTGCGTTGCAGACACATGAAAGAAGGTTTTAGGTATGTGGTAAATAAAAACAGAAAATGCTAAAAAAAAAAGCCAGCAAATCCGGCAGCATCTGTGGAAAATGTAGTTAATATTTGGTCACAGACTCTTGTTCACAGGTACAAAGAAGGAAAGCTACAAATATAGTATGGGTGTGATGTGATTGTTAGGATAAGGGAATACCTTTGACAGGGTGAGGTCAGTCTTGGCCAGGTTTCTTCAAATGTTTATAGAACCATATCATAGGTTAATGAGGATGGTTGCGATGAGAGCAAAATAAAGGGGCATGTAAAAGTTGTGAAATGCATGCCAGGACTATTGCTAAAACCTGAAACCAAAAGGATAATCCTGAGAATGCCCAACAAGTCAGATGGTGTCTGTGGAGAGAAGAAACATGAATTAATATTACAAATAGGTCATCCCACAGCAGAACTAGCATGTTCTGATACAGAGAGGAAAAGCAAATTCCCATAAATTATTGAATATAATATTCAGTCCTGAAGTCTACTATATGCCCATATGGAAGACATGGTACTTTGTTGGTAGACACAAAATGCTGGAGTAACTCAGTGTGAGAATATCCCTGTAATTTGTGTATATGAGCTATGCTCATTCTCGCACAAGCTCAGTAAATCAGTCAGTGACCTTTGACTTGGAAATAAATCATTCCTGTTTTAGACTCCAACATGAGTGTGTGTGTAGCTATCTTTCTCTGTACATTATGTTCTAGGTTACTTATTTTATAAGTAGATAGATATCAAAACATGGTGGAGGCGCTGAAAGTGAACATTTGTGATTCAAGTAGACACTGATGATTAGCAAAAATGCTTTGAAAAGCTTTCAGGAATCAACGTTTCAACGCTCAGCAATCGGACTAGCTGCATGCATGAGTGAATGCAGGTCAGTGAACACACAAAGCTAAGACGCTGTGTGTAAATCAGTGCTATGGGAGTCGATGTTTAAAACGACGTGCTGTGAGAATCTGCTTAAAGATAAAATAAGCTAATAAGAATGAGGAAATACGGCGCTGATATTTCAAAATGGCGCAGACCTGTCCATCTTTGCATGTGGCTCCATCACCCAATCTAAAGCTCAAAGAGAGCAGGGTGGAAGAGTGAAAAATGTTTAAACATATATATGAAAATCATGCAGTGATAGCAGAACTGGATAAGAAGGAGAAACAGTATCAAAAAGCAGTATTCCTGCATTCTGTTGGACCGGAGGGCGTGCGAGTCTACAATACCCTGACGTTCGAGACGGTAGCAGATGAGACAGATGTGAAAGTCATCATCGACAAGATGTCTACCATCATCATAGGAGAGACGAATGAAACTATGAAGATTCGTTTTCAATAAACAAGACCGGAAATCAGGGAAAAACATTGAATCGTATGTTGCAGAGCTGAAGGAGCTTGCTAAAACATGCAACTTCGGTGAGTGCTTGACAGAAAGCCTCATTTGAGATTGCATCGTCATTGGTATTGCAGACTGGTCAACTAGGAAGATACTCCTTCAAAAGAGGAATCTGACACTGAAGGGGACTGTGTGGATATGTGCATATGTGGATCCTCTGAGGTAACAGCGGCAAGAATGCAGGTCATCGGCGAAGAGCCGACAATACACAAGTTGGAATGATTCAAGCCAAGGGAAAAGATGGTTGATTTTCCTTCGCAGAGGAAGAATCAGAGACTAGTAAAGTGCAAGTTCTGTGCAAAGACGCCCAAACGTAGGAAGGAGTCCGGTGCCAGTGTTAATGTGATTACCAAGCATTTGTACCCAACAAAGAGGACATTAGACAAGAGAAAATCACCTTAAAGATGTATAACGGATCCAATCTGCTGGCAGGATGTAGGGCGAAAGGCATACTCCAGAACGAGACGAACAAACATAGTGGTAGAGGAAGGCTGGCTCACACCGCTCCTGAGCGGCAAAGCTGCACAACAGATGGAAGTCATCACGGTTCACTACGAGAACTTCAAGAGCCTGAATGCTGTTAGCGAGGCTGACTCATTACTCAAGAAATACAAATACCACAAGCCATTAAAAGTCATCGTCAAAAAGCCTCTGCATACAGCACCAAGATGTCTCCAGGGCATGATGATGAGGATGCTACACTACGACATCAAGATCATAGAAACAAAGAAAATAGGTGCAGGAGTAGGCCATTCGGCCTTTCGAGTCTGCTTCGCCATTCAATATGATCATGGGTGATCATCCAACTCAGTATCCCGTACCTGCCTTCTCTCCATACCCCCTGATCCTCTTAGCCACAAGGGCCACATCTCCCTCGTAAATATAGCCAATGAACTGGCCTCAACTACCTTCTGTGGCAGAGAATTCCAGAGATTCACCACTCTCTGTGTGAAAAATGTTTTTCTCAACTCGGTCCTAAAAGACTCCCCCTTTATCCTTAAACTGTGACCCCTTGTTCTGGACTTCCCCAACATCGGGAACAATCTTCCTGCATCTAGCCTGTCCAACCCCTTAAGAATTTTGTAAAGTTCTATAAGATCCCCCCTCAATCTTCCAAATTCTAGCGAGTACAAGCCGAGTCTATTCAGTCTTTCTTCATATGAAAGTCCTGACATCCCAGGAATCAGTCTGGTGAACATTCTCTGTACTCCCTCTATGGCAAGAATGTATTTCCTCAGATTCAGAGACCAAAACTGTAATAATATTTTTATTAGAAGTAATCCATCATAACAACGGTATAACAACTTTTCAAATACACAACCAACTTATTTCAATAAGTATACGAATGTTACGAATAATTCTTATAAACTATTTTTTTAGAAAGTAGAAAAAGAAAAGAATAGATTTTAATCAATAAGAATACTGATTAAATAATAATTTTGATTATATAGAAAGAGAAAGAGAAGAGAGAGAAAAAAAATATGTATATATTCTTGTTATGTATATTTAATTAAAACAAAGTATTATATATATATTAAAAAAAGAGATTATAGTATACATCTTAATAGTGAATAACACAATTTCAAATAGCGATATCAATAGAGACATGTATACAAATCAAAAAGAAAAACAGAGAGTTATTTTCATCTAATCCTGCCGGGTACCCATTGAGTTGTGATGCCAAGAACAGCTACCCCTTCTAATATTCTGTATATGGAGACCATATCTGTTCAAAGAGTTCGTATTTGTCCATTAGGACAAATCTGATTATTTCCAAATAGGAGACCAAAACTGTACGCAATACTCCAGGTGTGGTCTCACCAAGACCCTGTACAACTGCAGTAGAATCTCCCTGCTCCTATACTCAAATCCTTTTGCTATGAATGCTAACATACCATTCACTTTCTTCACTGCTGCTGCACCTGCATGCCTTCTTTCAATGACTGGTGTACCATGACACCCAGATCTCGTTGCATCTCCCCTTTTCCTAATCGGCCACCATTCAAATAATAGTCTACTTTCCTGTTTTTGCCACCAAAGTGGATAACCTCACATTTATCCACATTATACTGCCCACTCACCCAGCCTATGCAAGTCACCTTGCAGCCTCCTAGCATCCTCCTCACAGCAAACACTGCCCCCCAGCTTCATGTCATCCGCAAACTTGGAGATGTTGCATTCAATTCCCTCGTCCAAATCAGCCTTGCGGTACCCCACTAGTCACTGCCTGCCATTCTGAAAAGGACCCGTTTACTCCTACTCTTTGCTTCCTTTTTTTTTTTTTTTTTTTTTTTTTTAATATTTTTTTTATTGTAGAAACAGTATATACCAAGTACACTCTTATACGACATTGAGATTTATACAATGTGTAAAATTATAACGTATTGATTATTAATTAGTACTATTTATGATAATTGTAGTATTATCCATTATACATTTCATTATTATTTATTTTATATAATTGGGAGTATATGTAGTATATTCCTAAAATAAGTAATACACTTAGATTTCTCAAATCATAGATATTCTTCTAATTACCAAATAGAAATCCCCGCTAATTTAACTACGTAGTACCCAATCTTAAGCAACATTTTTTTTTAATATTCATAATGTTATCAAAATATTAATAATGTTTGTATTATTGTTAATTTTATATTTCATAGTTATTGTATAATTGAAAGTACATAGTTTTATATAATTACAAGTTTAAGACATCTATAATCTTTTTTATACAAACAGAAATAAGTGTGTACATATTAAAAATTTATATAGTAAGTTTCTATAATTTTTTCCTTAATTAAAGATAGAGAGATAGAAAAAAGGAATAGAAAATAGAAAAGAAAGTGTGAAAAGTTTGATGGAGATTGAAGTATTACTAAGTAATCCAATCTTGGAGATACATTCATGATTTGTTATGTGTATTTCTTCATCCACTCAGATATTCAGGCCTCAGTCAAGTCCCTGCGCCGAACCGTTGTGACCCTGTAGATATTTAATATAGGGAGACCATATCTCCTTGAAGAGATCTAACCTGTCCATGAGGACAAGTCTCAATCTCTCCAAGTGAAGTGTCTCCGTCATTTCTGTATTCCACATTTTAATTGTTGGGGATACAGGGCCTTTCCAAAATTTTTAATATTAATTTTTTCCCAATTATTAAAGAATAGTCGATAAAAGTTCTATGATTCCTTGTAAATTATTTGTTCCATTTCCGGTACTCCAAGTATGATTAACTTTGGGTCATAAATCATAGTAATATTAATAACTTTCGAGATTATTTTTGAATATTTCATTCCAATATTGTAAAATCTTCGTACAATTAGTAAATGAGTGTGACAGAGTTGCTTCCATGATTTGACATTTATCACATATAGGTGATAGTTTTGGAAATATATTATGTAGTTTAGATTTAGAATAATGTAATCTATGTAAGATTTTAAACTGTATAAGTGCATGTTTAGCGTTTAAAAAAAAGAGCAATAATGTATATGTTGTAGGCTTTCTTCCCATATTTCTGGACTTATTATTTGACTTAGTTCATTTTCCCAGCGCTGTCTATGTATTTCCGATGATGGGATATCACTTTCCAACAAAATATTATAAATGTATGATATCATTTTTTCTGTATTTGGGTGTTTATTCAAGCATTCATCTAAAATTTCACTCTTTCTATTTCTAAGTTCTTGTGTATTTGCAGAAATATAGTTTCTGATTTGTAAATATCTGAAATATTCATTATTATGAAGCCCGTAAGTTTGTTGTAATTCTTGAAATGAAAGAAATGAATTATCCTTATAAAGATCCCCTATATTTAGAATTCCTTTATTTTTCCATTGTATAAAAGCTTTATCCATCATTGACGGTTTTAAACGTAAAATTATTGGCAATTGTAAGAGCTAGCGGTATAAATTTTAGTTTTTAGTGTTTTCTTTATTTGTTTCCAAATACGTATTCCACTTTCTATTATCAAATTTTCACTATAAGTTTTCTTAGGTACATTAATATTAGCAAATATTATAGAGCTAATTTCAAATGGAAAACAGTCTTCTCTTTCCATTTTTAACCAATTTGGTTTATTATCTATTTCTCCTAACCAAAAATTCATATTTCTAATATTAACTGCCCAATAATAGAACATAAAATTTGGTAAAGCTAAGCCCCCGTTTATTTTAGCTTTACATAAATGTTTTTTATTTATTCTATGATTTTTGTAGTCCCAAATAAAGTTAGTGACTATTGAGTCTACTTTTTTAAAGAAATTTTTAGAAAGATATATATCGGGATTGATTGAAATAAATATAATAATTGTGGGAGGAAAATCATTTTTATTGCGTTTATTTTACCTAACATTGAGATAGGTAAGCTTTTCCAATATAAGATATTTTTATTTAATTTATTCAATAATAACGGGAAATTAGATTTAAATAAAGAGTCAAATCTTTTTGTAACAAAAATACCAAGATATTTAATATTTTCATTTGTTATCTTGAAAGGAAATTGTTGTAATATCTGTAAATTATTCATGGTTATTGGCATAAGTTCACTTTTATTCCAATTGATGCTATATCCTGAAATTAAACCAAATTCCGTTATTAGTTTTAACAAATTACAGATACTTATTTCCGGTTTTGTAATATAAAGTAATATATCGTCCGCATATAACGAGATTTTATTCTTAGTATCTTTAGTATCGTATCCATATATTTCTGGATGTAGTCTTACCCTTTGAGCAAGGGGTTCGATTGCTAACGCAAACAGTAATGGTGATAAAGGACATTATACTGCCCACTCACCCAGCCTATGCAAGTCACCTTGCAGCCTCCTAGCATCCTCCTCACAGCAAACACTGCCCCCCAGCTTCATGTCATCCGCAAACTTGGAGATGTTGCATTCAATTCCCTCGTCCAAATCAGCCTTGCGGTACCCCACTAGTCACTGCCTGCCATTCTGAAAAGGACCCGTTTACTCCTACTCTTTGCTTCCTGTCTGCCAGTCAGTTCTCTATGCACATCAGTACTGAACCCCCAATACCATGTGCTTTAAGTTTGCATACTAATCTCTTATGTGGGACTTTGTCGACAGCCTTCTGAAAGTCCAGATATAACACATCCACTGGTTCTCCCTTTTCCACTCTACTAGTTACAGCCTTGAAAAATTCTATAAGATTCGTCAGACATGATTAACCTTTCATAAATCCATGTTGACTTTGTCCAATGATTTCACCACTTTCCAAATGTGCTGCTATTCCATCTTTAATAACTGACTCTAGCAGTTTCCCCACTACTGATTTTAGACTAACAGGTCTGTAATTCCCCGTTTTCTCTCTCCCTCCCTTTTTAAAATTTGGGGCTACACTAGCTACCCTCCAGCCGTCAGGAACTACTCCGGAATCTAAAGAGTTTTGAAAAATTATCACTAATGCATCCACTATCTCTGGAATGCAGCCTATCTGTCCCTGGGGATTTATCAGCCTTTAATACATTCAATTTACCTAACATTACTTCCTGGCTAACCTCGATTTCACTCAGTTCCATCTCATTTGACCCCCGGTCCACTGCTATTTCCGGCAGATTATTTATGTCTTTCTTAATGAAGACAGAACCAAAGTAGTTATTCAATTTGTCTGCCATGTCCTTGTTCCCCATGATCAATTCACCTGTTTCTGACTGCAAGGGACCTACATTTGTTTTAACTAATCTTTTTCTCTTTGCATATCTATAAAAACTTTTGCAGTCAGTTTTTATGTTCCCTGCCAGTTTTCTTTCATCAAGTGGGTAAAGGGAAAAAACATGCATCTAGCAGATATGCTCTCCTGAGCATACCTCCTTGACACCACAGAATCAACCAGATTCACTGATGTCAACGTAGTTGAGTCCTTGAGCATGTGAGAGGACAAGGTCAAACGCATCCAAGCCCACACCAGGCAAGACAAAACACTACAAACAGTTAAGAGAGTAATCCAAAATGGATGGCCAGATCACAAGGCAGAAGTTCCAGAGGCAGTACAATCGTACTTCAACGTCAGAGACGAGTTGAGTGTGCAAGACGGCCTAGTATTCAGAGGAGAGAGAGTTCTAATCCCTGTTCTAATCACTAAGTAGAGATATGAAGGAGACACTCCACACCTCTCACCTGGGAGTTGAAGGAACCCTCAGACATGCTAGAGAATGCATTTTCTGGCCTGGAATGAACTCTGATGTGAAACAGTTCATTTCAACTGTGAAGCCTGCATGACGTACAAACAACAGAATCAGAAAGAAACTCTTATGCCCCATGACCTCCCAGATAGATCATGGATGAAAGTGGGAACCGATATGTTTGAACTTGAGGGGAAAAACTATTTAATCACAGTGTTCTAATTTCTGGGAGATAAACAGATTGTAAGACCTGAGCAGCAGGACAATCATTGTGAAACTCAAGAACCACTTTGCAAGATACGGAATTCCCATCACCGTGGTAAGCGACAATGGGACATAGTTCTCATCAGAGGAGTTTGCCAAATTTGCCAGGAAATGGGAATTTGACCACTACACAATTTCTCCAAAACATAGCGAAGCTAATGATAAGGTGGAATTGGCAGTCAAGGTAGCTAAGCGAGTGCTGAGGAAAACCAAGACAGATGTTTACTTGGCAATACTGGAATTGCGCAACACCTCAGCGCAAGGATTGAACAGTAGTCCTGCACAAAGACTACATGGAAGGAGGACAAGGACGACACTTCCAACTACATCTAACCTCCTCAAACCACGTGGTGCTGAGATACTCACAGAAGAGAGGGAAAAGATGAAGGATTTGCAAGGAAAACAGTCAAAAATCTACAACCGATCTTCCACAATCCTGGAGGAAGGTGATGTTGTAAGACTCAAACCCTATAAACTAGGAGATACCCGATGGCAGAGAGCAACAGTTCAGAGACAACTGGATGAGATATCATACGAAATCGAGACAGTCAGGACTTATAATCTGACGTAATCGAGTGGATCTGAAGAAAACCGGAGAACTACCTCCACACATAACTCCAGAGAAACCACCAGACGTGGAGTAGACTGGGACATCTTTGCAACCTCAGCTGACATGGAAAAGACCAACACAACATGCATCACCGGAAAAAGAGGCAACTCGTGAAACTCTTAACTCAGAGAAATCAAAACAAAAACAAAGTGACACAAAAGAAGAAACTGGAAGAAGGTGGGAGAACTGGGAAGGAGGAGGATATAGAGAGAGAGATGGAAAGCAAGGGTTATTTGAAGTTGGAGAAGTCAATGTTCAGTCAATGTTGGGTCAGTTTAGAAGACCACAGATAGATAAATCTCTGGTCTCAGTCCTTGAACATGCTGCTTATGAAATTCGCAGCTTCCAATTCCTCTATGTGAAACAGATAATTTAAACTCTTGTCAAATATTCTCTGGATTTTCATTGCTCAAAGATAACAAAGAAACACAGTTTCTCCAGCTAAACCTACCACTTATCTCTTGTACAAGCGGTATTGAATGGGAATTGTTTCCTTGTTCAAATCATTTCATACTTGTTTCTTTGGTTAGCACATTTCTAGCTCTCATCAAAAGCTCGTCAGGTGGTGTAATTATGTTACTGAGACAACTGATTAGATTTAAATTATTGTAATTCCTTTTTATGCAATTTGGATGTTTATTGTTTGTGTTCCTTCCAGAAAGAGAACCTTTTCACGAGGTTACATTTATTGCTTTGGAAACTAGGACAAGATAATCCATCTTTGACTCCATGTATTAAAAAATATATATAATCACCAGGAAAATATTAATAGATTCGAACTAAAATTGTGATGGAATTGAAATTTGACGAAACAATTTGTTATTTTTATCGGATAATCTTAAATTATAGAACAAATTGTTTGAGACGTGGTGGGTTTTATTCTCCGAATATAATAACATAATCGACACCAGGTTTTGGACTCTGTGACAGAGAAGGGGGTTGTCAGCCGGATACTCTGCCCTAGTGACCTGAAGCCAGTCGGACCATGAATCTGTAACACCAATTCCGCCCGGGCAATCGATCGCGGGGGCAGCGCTGGTCGGGGTTCATTTCAATGCGGACGTCGCCGCTCACACGCGCCGCCTGGCGACAGAGGAGAGAGAGGGGGCGGGGCGGGGAGGGGCATGACGTCACGGCGCTGTGGGTCGTAACCCACCCGGCGCGGGAGCAGCGTGCTGACGTCAGACGGAGCGCGACCGGCGACGACGTCGACACGCGGAGCGGGTGAGTGGGGACACGGGGGGCGGGGGGGGGGGGGGCGTCACAGACACACGGGGACACACACACACACACACGCGGGGGGGGGGGGGCACAGACACACACACGGGGGGGACGACGACACGCGGGGGGAAATCACACACGCGGGGGGGGGGACACACACGGGGGGGAACACACTGGCCGCAGACACGCACACGGTGGGGCACGCGGGGGCTCCAGACGCACACACGCGGGGGGGGGGCACAGACACACACACACGGGGGGACGACACGCGGGGGGGGGGGGGCACACACGCGGGGGACACACACACACACGCGGGGGGGACACACACACGGGGGGAACACACCGGGGCCGCAGACACGCACACGGTGGGGGCACGCGGGGGCTCCAGACGCACACACGCGGGGGGGGGGGGGGGGGGGGGGGATAAACACACTGAAGCGGGACACACACACACACACGGGTGGAGGAGGAAATAATGCAAGTGGTAGATGGGATGGTGTCGAGGGGGGAGGGGAGCAGTGGCGAGGTCGTGAGGGGCTGGGAGGGAGAGGCGACAAGGGGGGGGGGGGGGTGGAAGGGATCTGTTGGGTGAGGGTAGAGGGATCTAGAGAGAAGGGGCCGGAGGGGAGAGTATAGGGATCCAGGCGGCGGTGGTGGAAGGGACTGGAGGGAGCAAGGTGGTGAAGGGGCCGAAGGGAGTGAACCGGAGGATGGAAGACTGGAGGGGGGGAGGTGATAGGGACTGGAGGAACGGGAGGAGGTAGAGGGGGCCCAAGGTGATGGTGGTAGGGGGTGGTAGAGAACCTCGGACACTCCTGCATTGAACCTCTGACAATCCAGAGAAAACAATACAAGTTTTGTCTTAAGGGGTTGGACAGGCTAGATGCAGGAAGATTGTTCCCCGATGTTGGGGAATCCAGGACAAGGGGTCACAGCTTAAGGATAAGGGGGAAATCCTTTAAGACCGAGATGAGGAAAGACTTTCTTCACACAGAGAGTGGTGAGTCTCTGGAACTCTCTGCCACAGAGGGTAGTTGAGGCCAGTTCATTGGCTATATTTAAGAGTGAGTTGGATGTGGCCCTTGTGGCTAAGGGATCAGAGGTATGGAGAGAAGGCAGGGTACGGGATACTGAGTTGGATGATCAGTCCATGATCATCGGTGCAGGCTCGAAGGGCTGAATGGCCTACCTGCACCTAATTTTCTATGTTTCTATGTTTCTAACATGTTCTTGTAACTAATACCATCTAACCCTGGCAGCATTGTGGTGAACCGCTTCTGCACTCTCCATAGTCTCCGCATCCTTCCTGTAATGGGGTGACCAGAAATGCACAAAATACACCAAATGCGGACTAACCAAAGGTTTATAAAACTGCAATATGACTTTCTGACTCTTATATTCACTGCCCTAACCAATGAAGGCAAGCATACCATATGCCGCCTTTACCTCTCTACTTGTGTTGCCATTTTCAAGGAGTTATGAACTTGGTCCGCAAGATCCTTGTGCACATCGATGATGTTAGGGTCTTTTCAGCATGTAAATGGGGCATTCGGCAAAACTGGCCCATGCCGAGCAAGATGCCAATCTTAACTAATCGATTTGCCTGTGTTTGTCCAGATCCTTCTAAACCCTTTCTATCCATGCTCCTGTCCAAATATCTTTTAAATGTCACGCTCTATAGCACAAAACAGCAAAGATGGATTATCTTGCCCATACTGACCAATGTAGCATACTGGGCTAGTCCCCTTTGCCAGTATTTCATCCATAACCCTCTAAACTCTTCTACATAATCTAAATGACATTAAATTGTAATTGTATCTGCTTCCATAACTTTCTCTGACAACACATTCCATATGCAAACTTATCGCTGAGTGGAAAACGTTGCCCCTGAGATCCCCCTTAAATCCCCCTATTCACCTTAAACCTCTGCCCCCTAGTTTTAAAAGACTGTGAATGGTCACTTTACTGATACCCTCATAACCTCCAAAGAAAAAAGTCCCAGCCTATCCAACCCTTCCCAGTAACTCAAGCCCCCAAGCTCGGGTAATATCCTGGTGAGCAAAACACAAAGTGCTGGAGTTGCGCTACAGGTCAGGTCGTATCTGTGGAGGGAATGGATTGGCAAAGTTATGGGCCGGGACCCGTGACTTGACCTGCTGAGTTATTCCAGCACTTTTTGTTTTGCTCGAAATTCCAGCATCTGCAATTCCTTGTGTGCAACATCCTGGTTAATCTCTTCTGCACCCTTTCCAACTTAATGATATCCTTTCTGTACCTGAGTGACCAGAAGCTCACATAATACGCCCACGTGTGGCCACACTACTACATGTATCGCTGCATAATGGTGTGCCAACTTTTACGCCCAAAGTTTCTTCCCAATGAAAGCAAACATGCCCAATGCTGCCTTCGCCACACTTGACTTGCCACTCTCAGAGAACTATGAACCTGTACTCTCAATTCTCTCTGTCTGCAACACTCTCAAGGGCATTTGATGTGTAACTCCTGACCTGGTTTGACATACTGAAGTGCAGCATCTCACACTTGCCAGATTTAAATTCAATTTGCCATTCCTTGGCCCATCTAATAAACTGATTTAGATTCTGTTGTAAACTGAGATTCACTGTCCATTATACCACCAATTTTGGTGTTGTGAAAATTTACTATCATCGCCCGCTGGGGTGCCCTGGTCTCATCTATCCTCGTGGTGACCTCTTCAAAATATTCTCGCAAATTTGTGAGACATGATTTGCCGCCTGCTCGGATTCTACTCGATCTGCCAATTCTCAGCCCATGTCTATAACTGATGTATCTTTGGTGGCCTTCTGTTAAGGCCATTTGGGTAATGGAAATTCGCTTTTGCAGAATTCACAAATCACTCCAACATTTGAGATACAGAATAAAATTAGTTCTTAGGAAATTTATGTGGGGGAACATTCTTGATCACTGCATCAGTGAAAGAGGACCAGGTTAGGTTGCTGGGGTTAGAGATGCCTATGAACTTGAAGCTGTCAACCATCTCTGCAGTAGCTTTGTTGATGAGGACAGAGTATAACAACCAACTCTTCTTGCTGACGTTAAGGACTATATTGTTCTGATATCATAACATAAAGTTCTCAATCTTGTTGTTGATCGGCTGACAACAGTGGTATGATCAGTGAACTTCAAAATTGAGTCGTTGTACTTGGCCACATGGTCATGGGTGTACAGAGAGTAGAGCAAGGGACTGAGCATATACATCCTTGAGGCCCGAGTGTTGATGGTCCAAATGGAGAAAGGTTACAACCAATTCTACGTGACTTGTATCTGTGCTGTCATTTTTTTTTCTTATTTCAAGTCCCCATTAATTTAGAAAAGGAACCTTTATTTTCTCTTTGTTTTTCTTCCACTGTGACTTTATTTCTCTAACCCATCCTGACAGTTACCCATTTCAACACCTTGAACTAAAAACAGAAAATGTTGAAAACTCTCAACAGGTCAGGGAATATCTGTGGAATTAACATCAATGTTAATCTTCATTGTAAAGTTCAATAAGTAAATTTTTTGCATATTATTCACATGCATGCGCCACCATGGTTTGCCGTCATTTCCTTTTTTTTTTTTTTTTAATATTTTTTTTATTGTAGAAACAATATATATACGCATATTGATTATTGATTAATGTGTACAAGATGTAACTGCCCAATCAATATAATAATGTTATCAAAAGATAATAATGTTTGTATTATTGTTAATTTTATATTTCATAATTATTGTATAATTAAAATACATTTTATATAATTACAAGTTTAAGACATCTAGCGAAAAAAATGTGAAAAGTTGGATTGAAGTATTACTAAGTAATCCAATCTTGGAGATACATTCATGGTTATGTGTATTTCTTCATCCATTCAGATATTCAAGGTCAAGTCCCTCGCGCCGAACCATTGTGACCAATATTTAATATAGGGAGACCATATCTCCTTGAAGAGATCTAACCTGTCCATGAGCAAGTCTGTGAAGTGTCTCCTCATTTCTGTATTCCATTTTAATTGTTGGGGATACAGGCCTGAGTAGCACTTTGGGTCATAAATCATAGTAAGAGATTATTTTGAATATTTCATTCGTACAATTAGTAAATGAGTGTGACAGAGTTGCTTCCATGATTTGACATTTTATCACATATAGGTGCTAAGCTGTATAAGCGCATGTTTAGCATTTAAAGAGGCAATAATGTATATGTGTAGGCTGCGGATGATGGATATCACTTTCCAACAAAATATTATAAATGTATGATATCATTTTTTCTGTATTTGGATGTTTATTCAAGCATTCATCTATTTCACTCTTTCTATTTCTAAGTTCTTGTGTATTTGCAGAGATATAGTTTCTGATTTGTAACTGAAATATTCATTATTATTTTGTTGTTAATTCAAATTTATTTCCAAAGTCCCGTTGGCCTGAGTGCTCTCAATGACAGGAGCAGACAAAAGATCCAACACAGGGTCTTCGACCCAAAGCATTCTATCTTTCGACATGTCTGTTCTGCCATAGTTTTATGTCATAGAATGATACAGTGTGGAAATAGGCCCTTCTACCCAATTTGCTCACACTGGCAAACATGTCCCAGCCACACAAGTCCCACCTGCCCTCATTTGGTCTGCATCTCTACAAATCTGTCCTATCCACGTACCTGTCTAACAGGCACATGCCGTGAGTAATTACTCAGGGTAGGCACTCAGTCGGCTATAAAAAAAAATTAAACCGCGCATGCGCAGGTTGTTCTCTCCGTAAAAATAAAAAAATAAAAATAAAAGCAGTAAAAGTAACAATTCAATTTGCCCAAGGCTTCCTAATCTCCTTTATTCTGAATTACTGAATGGGTGGGAGGGTAGAGATTGATGGCAGGTGGAGATATGGTGGAAAAAACGGGAGTACAGGGAATAGTTGAATCGGTTGTCATCTAATTGAATGACAACACTTGTTCAAGGGTCCAATTGGGGGGAGAGTTCCTTTCACAGCGTGTGGAGAGTCTGTGCCACGGGTAAAGTTTCGGGGAGAGCAGGAGTGTTGAGAAGGAGGGGGTCGGGGATAATGCCAGTAACTCACTCACTGCTACCGCAGCGCTCCGGGCGCGAAGCCACGCACTAGCCGGGGATAGAAGCAGCTCGGGGAGCTGCGAGCGGCAGCCGGGACCCGACAGCATAACTGGCCGCCACTTCAGCGCCTTCTGCCGGCCCGCTCACCTCTGGCAGTGCTCTCCGTCGGAACACCTCTCACCTGCCACTCGCTGACTTCGTTCATGTCAGCGGCTTCCTGCAAATCCTTATATTCCCACAGCCGAGTAACCTTAATCACGCTGTTGGAATTTAAGGATTTGCGGGACATGAGTGAAGCCAGCGAGCGGCAGGAGAGAGGTTTTTAGACGGAGAGCTGCCAGAGGTGAGCAGGGACCGGCAGAAGGCGCTGAGGTGGCGGCCAGTTCTGTTGTCATGCCGCTCACAGCCACCCAAGCTGCTTCGCCCCCCCCGTGCAAGGAGGGTCGCAAGTGGCATTATCCCGATGCCCTCCCTCACAACATTCGTGCCCTCCCCGCAACTTTACCCCGGGCCAGACTTCCCAAACACTGTGAAAGGAGCTCTTCCCTTCCTCCCCCCCCCCCCCCCCCCCCCCCCCCCCCCCCCCCCCCCCCCCCCCCGGAAAATACGGTATTCAAAAACATCACCAAGAAATGTACTTACCACATCATTGGTACGCAAGCTCCATTCTTCTCTCCCTGTTTCCTAAGATACACTTAAAATAATGCCAATCCATATTTGAAAACCCCGCCAAGAAACTAGTGCTGCGCATGCGCAGTAGGCTGCTGCGCCTGCAAAGGCAGAATTTCAGCTGCCTTCAGCCCCGCTTGAAATTGACGGCTTCAGGCAGCGCTGACGGCACGTGGGCTGCACAGACAAGCGCTGCGGATGAAAGGCACGGAGAATTATGCCTACCTAAGAGATCGATCTCTTACATAGGCATAATTCTCCCATGCCTTTATTATTTATATTTAGTTATTACCATGTCATAATTTTAGTCAGGGTAGGCAGTGCCTACCTTGCCTACCCTGACGGCACGTGCCTGCTGTCTAACGATTTCTTAAATGTTGGGATAGTCCCAGGCTCAACTGTGGCAGTTTGTTCCATACATCCACCACCCTTTGTGTGAAAATGTTACCCCTCAGATTCCTATTACATCTTTTCCCTTTCATCTTAAACCTATGTCCTCTGGTTCTCGATTCACCTACTCTGGGCATGAGACTGCATCTACCCGATCTATTCCTCTCATGATCTTGTACATCTCTATAAGATCACCCCTTATCCTCCTGTGCTCCAAGGAATAAATCCCCAGCCTACTTAACCTCTGGTTATAACTCAGACCCTCTAGCCCTGGCAACATCCTTGTAAATCGTCTCTGCTCCCTTCCCAAGCTTGACAACATTTTTCCCATTACACGGTGCCCAGAACTGAACACAATACTCTCAATGCGGCCTCACCAACATCATATACAACTGCAACGTGACCTCCTAACCTCTATACGCAATATTCTGGCTGATGAATACCAATGTGCCAAAAGCCTTTTTGACCACCCGATCTACCTGCGAACACCTTCAAGGAACTATGCAACTTCAAGATCCTTCTGCTCTACAACACTACCCACAGCCCTACCATTCACTATGCAGGTACTGCCCATGTTAGACTTCCCAAAATGCAACCCCTCACATTTCATTGAATTAAATTCCATCAACCATTCCTCAGTTCACCTGGCTAATCGATTAAGATCCTGCTGCAATTTTTCACAACCATCTTCACAATCTTCAAAACCACCCACTTTTGTATCATCTGCAAACTTGCTAATCTTGCCGTGTATGTTTTCATCCAAATCTTTGATTTAGATGACAAACAGTAATGGGCCCAGCACCAAACCCTGAGGCACATCACTAGTCACAGGCCTCCAGTCCGAGAAACAACCTTCCACCATCACCCTCTGCTTCCTTTCATGAAGCCAATTTTCTATCCATTCAGCTATCTCTCTTTGAATCCCATGTGATCTAACCTTCCAGAGCAGCCTACCATGTGGAACCTTTGTCGAATACTTTGCTGAAGTCTTATTTTAGATTTGACGCATCTGCTCATTTTTATTTTCTCTACCTTTGTACATAAAGTCCAGCTTTGTTCATAGTTTAGAACAGTTTTATAATCCAGCAGCACAGAAGCTCTCTAAGTAGTTTCCAATGTAGACTATATCTGAGGAATGTGTACAAACGATACTTTTACTCCACGGTTAGAGTTCGATGTTCATTTAATTTTGTTTAGTTTTGTTGCTAAAGCTGTTGATGCTTCATTTAGTCCTAGGGAAGATTTCAAAATTAATTTTGGTCATTTTCAATCTTGCAAGTATAATTATGCCATGTTTGTGCATTTTTGCATTGATTGTCTAGAAAAAATGTATAGTTATTTTATAGTAGTATATAGTTATAATGTAATATTGATTCAGTGCTGTATTCCCGTTGTTCTTTCAGGTTTCTTTGAGCTCAGTGACAGTATGGTGCTTAAAGGTAAAACGTTTTCTGGAAAAAGTGGAGGTGCCCCATCTAGGAAGGACAAAGTTAAAAAGTTTGATGGATCTAAAAATGTTTCAGCAGGTAAGACCTTGATTTCACTAGAAACAAATAGGTGAATCAATCTATCTGTTTTAATCCAGAAATCAAACATATGCTCCCACACTCTTATTACACTAAAGAGCTAATCTTCCAAATAAGATCTCTACACAGAAAATTGCCAGCTGCTTTCATGAACGTAAAGTATCAAGAAAATGAAGTGTCCTGAAAAACGTCAATAGTTGCACTAGTGGCACTAGAGGTCAGGAATACAGACACCATGGTTGGCAACATCTTTTATTTTAAAGGCATATTCCCATTCTTCAACTATTATTGCCATTGCCTAGTTCTTCAATTACTCACCAAATCCAGTTTCCTGATCAAAAAATACCTATTTCCTAATTCATCACATCGTTCTCTGACATTTCCATGATCCCACCACCAGTCACATCTTTCCATTCTGCTTTCTGTAGAGACCGCTCCCTCTGCAACTCCTTGGTTCACTCCATCCCACACAAACCAGCCCCTCCCCAGGTCCTTTCCACTCCAACAGTAGGAGATGTTATACCTGTCCCCATACCTACTCCTTCACATCCATCCAGGGACCTCAGCTGTCCTTCCAGTTGAGGTTCACTTGCACCTCAGATAGATACAAAATTCTGGAGTAACTCAGCGGGTCAGGCAGCATCTCTGAAGAAAATCGATGGGTGCCGTCTGAAGAAGGGTCCCAACCCGAAACGTCACCTATCTATTTTGCTATCCTGACCACCTGAGTTACTCCAGCATTTTGTCTACCTGTGGTATAAACCAGCATCTGCAGTTCCTTTTTATTTTACATGCACATCCTCTAACTCATCTACTGCATCCAGTGTTCCCAATGTAGCCTCCTGTACATTGGTGAAACTCGGTGACTGTTTCATGAAAGATGTGCTTGATACATCAAGCACACTACGTCTCCTGGTTGCTCTCTAAGGCCCAGCATTGAAGTCAGTATGGGAATGGGGAGAGAAGTTAAACTTTTAATTCTGGGTGTCCTCCATTGCCAGAACGAGACCACATGCAAACTGGATGAGCAGCGTCCTCATATTCCTTGAGTAACGTACAACCCAATAGATGAACATTGCATTCTCCAATTTTGGGTAACCCGCAACACCCTTCTTTGGGCCATGTCAGCGCTTGTGCTCCTCATGAGCCTCTTTCCTTGCTTCATCCTATCCAATGAATATTATCAGGTTGTTTTTTTAATGCACCTTTACTTTGCTATAATCTTGTATAGATGACATGTTGTAATAACTGGCCACAATAATTCATAGATTGAGAGGTTCACATGTACCTCCATAAATCAGTCGTCAATGCTTTATTTCCCAAATTTAATTTTGAAATTTGTAATTAGATTTATTACAGCAATTACAGGCATCTGTGATAACGTCCTGTTATTTTGATTGGGTTTTGACACAGATGAACCTGGGAAACACAATTCAAAGTTGAAATTTCAAAAGTTGGCGAACAAGGCAAAGTTTCACGGCAAGAAGTTGGCAAAACCGAGTGGAAAAATGGAATCATTTAAGGGAGAAAAGCAAACTGCAAGAAAAAGGAAACAATTAGGTGGAAATGAAGATGGTACGTAACTTTTAGTTTAAGAAAAATGCAAGCTTCATTTTTTCACATTTTAAGCAGTGTATAAAAGTAATCATGGAAATTATTGCTTGGATTTCTGATAAATTTAAGCCATTTGTCTAATCTACATGTAATATGATCGTAGCTACAATTTATCATTAAGTAAGTAATTTTTTTCATATGTTTCAGTTCATCATTTTAGGCCATGTTTTAATATTCTATATCAATCCATGCCCAATGTATTAAGAGGTGGCCGTGTTCCTAGAAAACAGGCTGTACAAGCTACAGGTTAAAAAAATAAATTTGTGTTGATTAATTTACTTTTCTTTCATACAAATTCCATGAGAGTGAATATTGATGTATCTCAAATTTTGTGATAGTGATTTGTTAATTCTCTAAGGGCAAATTTCTGTAACCCAAAGGCTATAATGGTTCATTTGCAATAAAATGTGTGAACAGATTCAGATTCATGAAATCTAATCATTTGGTCACAGTAAATTGTTTGCAATGTTTAACGCTGATGTGACATAAAGTAATCTGATTTTTGCCATTTTGATGTTTTCAATATTTTGATGCATTTGGATTGATAGTTTTGCTTCAATAGACAATAGGTGCAAGAGTAGGCCATGTGGCCCTTCGAGCCAGCACCATCATTCACCGTGATCATGGCTGATCATCCACATTCAGTGCCCCGTTCCTGCCTTCTCATCATATCCCCTGACTCTGCTATCTTTACGAGCTGTATCTAAATCGCTCCTGAAAGCATCCAGAGAATTAGCCCCCACTGCCTTTTGAGGCAGAGAATTCCACAGATGCACAACTCTCTGGGTGAAAAAAGTTTTTCCTCATCTCTGTTCTAAAAGGTCTACCTCTTATTCTTAAACCGTGGCCCCTGGTTCTGGACTCCCCCAACATCGGGATCATGTTTCCTGCCTCTAGCGTGTCCAATCCCTTAATAATCTTATATGTTTCAATAAGATCCCCTCTCATTCTTCTAAATTCCAGTATACAAGGCCAGCCGTTCCATTCTATTAACATATGACAGTCCCGCCATCCCGGAGATAACCCCGAGAGCCTACGCTGCACTCCAGCAACGGCAAGAATGTACATCCTCAAATTTGGAGACCAAAACTGCACACAATACTCCAGGTGTGGTCTCACACTAGGGCCCTGTACAGCTGCAGAAGGATCTCTTTGCTCATATACTCAACTCCTCTTGATATGAAGGCCAACATGCCATTAGCTTTCTTCACTGCCTGCTGTACCTGCATGGTTACTTTCATTGAGTGATGAACAAGGACCCCCAGATCCCGTTGTACTTTACCTTTTCCCAATCTGACACCATTCAGATAATAATCTGCCTTCCTGTTTTTGCCACCAAAGTGGATAATCCACTCGCGCAACCTGTCAAGTCACCCTTCATCCTCATAGCATCCTCCTCACAGTTCACACTGCTACCCAGGTTTGTGTCATCTGCAAATTTGCTAATGTTACTTCGAATCCCTTCATCTAAATCATTGATGTATATTGTAAATAGCTGTGGTCCCAGCACCGAGCCTTGCGGTACCCCATTAGTCACTACCTGCCATTCTGAAAGGGACCCATTAATCCCTACTCTGTTTCCTTTCTGCCAACCAATTTTCTATCCATGTCAGTATCCTACCCCCAATACCATGTGCCCACTAACCTCTTACGTGGGGCCTTATAAAACGCTTTCTGAAAGTCCAGGTACACTACATCCACTGGCTGTCACTTGTCCATTTTCCTAGTAACATCCTCAAAAAATTACAGGAGATTAGTCAAGCATGATCTCCCCGTTGTAAATCCATGCTGACTCGGACCGATCCTGTTACTGCTATCCAAATGTGCCGCTATTTCATCTTTTATAATTGCCTGCAGCATCTTCCCCAACACCGATGTCAGGCGAACTGGTCTATAATTCCCTGGTTTCTCTCCCTCGCCTTTCTTAAAAAGTGGGGTAATTCATTTGTGCGTTATGGGAAAGACAAAGTTTACTGCATTTTTAAGGAATGGGTTATTCTTTTCCATATCAGATTTTTGATCTTGGCCTTGCTCCTGCATTATTTCTGTTTGAGTGGAGGGAAATGGAAACTGGGAGGAAAATTTAATAGAAAAATAGTTCCTGATCACTCCTGGTAAAAAAAACTTTTGGATTTGGTTGTTACTGTGTGTTTAAGCTGGCTTATTTATTCATTTAAAATTAGCTTTAATCTTTTTTCTTAAAACATTTTTATTTTTTCCTCTTAAAATTGCTGTCTTTATCAAGCAAATAAATCATTGGAATTAAAGACTTTGGACATCATTAGTGCTTTTCTCATATTTTCTTACTTTCTGTTGATGTAAAAAAGGCTCTTTGGTCCATCAAGTCATTCGTTGTTTCAGCAATCCCATTTTCTCGTAACATATTCCTATCATATTCCCATAAACTCCATTCTGATTTTGTTCCTACTCACCTATACTGCCAAGCCACAGGATCACCCAGTAGATTATAGATTGAGCGTGTTAATGACATGGTATGGTGCACCGTCCGTCGATTTTTAAATTCATGGGATAATCTGCGTGGTGTTTTAATATATTGAAGCTGTTATTTCTGACGGACATCATATGAAACTAACATGATTTTGTGATCTCAGGCACCATTAGGAAGAAACCTAAGTGGGATGATTTCAAAAAAGAAAAGAAAGAACTAAAACTGAACAGACAACAGGACAAGAAAACTAATTATGATTTAGTAATACGATCAAAGCAGATCTGGGAAAGTGTAAGAAGGTATTTTCAACAAAGTTCAAATCAAATGTATCTCTTACACCTGCAATAGTTGAATGTGCACTTACAAAAACAATGTAGCCTTACAGAAAGCAGTCTTAATGGCAGATTGCTCATTCCTCATTTCACTTTAATTCAAATAGGTTTTATTCCGTTGATCCATTTTTTGTCGGTTTTGGAGATATAATTCCTGAATATCTGAATCAATCCAAGCCCACCTATGATTTGATCCTCAATGTATAAGCACATAAAGGAAAAAAAGGTACGGGCGGCACGATGGTGCAACGGTAGGGCTACTGTCTTCCAGCTCCAGAGACCCGGGCTTCAATCCTGACTACGGATGCTTGTCTACGGAGTTTGTACGCTTTTCCCCGTGAACTGTGTAAGGTTTCTCTAAGATCTTCGGTTTCCTCCCACTATCCAAAGACGTACAGGTTTGTAGGTTAATTGGCTTGACGTAAATGTAAATTGTCCTAGAGTGTGTAGGATAGTGTTAGTATGCGGGGATCACTGGTTGATGCGGACTCAGAGGGCTGAAGGGCCTGTTTATGCGCTGTAACTCTAAACTGAACTAAAACAAAAACAAATATCAGCCCTGTGGATTCAGTGCCGACTCCCTCAGTAGATTATTATTTTTCCTTGGTTGCTGCTTTTTATTGAGGATCATTATTGGAATATTTGCTGGATCAATATACAATTTAAATGCAATGGGACAAGTAAAAATCTGTCAAATATAATAATCTCTTTAAATTAGCAATATCATCTGGTTTTGATGAAGATTCACCGCCTACATTTATCACTCTGCTCCTCACTCCTCAGCTACTATCTAACTTTCTGAGTATTTCAAATGTTTTCTGTTGTATCATTTTAAGTGACATTGAAATTGTTTTCTAACCTTTTTAAAAATGTTTCTATTCTTCCAGAAAAGACTGCAGTAAAGAAAAGAAAGCAGAACTTATGAGAGAATTACAGAAGCTTGTTCATGGAAATATTAAAAATGTATGCTTTGTTCACTTTCAACCTTTCATTTCTTGACAATTTGTTAAGATCATATCTGTAGTGTTGAACACATCTCAGATCTCTTGTATCATACGTAGTATCAAAATATAATTATCTTTACAGTTTTTAACCTGCAGTTTGACGTATATCATAACAGTACTTTTTCCACCAATTATAGGCCAATACAAGGTGTACCCTAAGAATAACATTCCCTACATTTCATCACCGATTAATACAATGGGGCAACATTTCCACAAAGTCCACGACAAATGTTCAGTGGATATCTTCTTAATAAGGCAGATCTTAAGTGGAGGCTATGGGGTAGTGCCTCATGCAGAAGGAGCTGCAGGATTTGGACTCCTTGTGAAGTCTAACAGGGCATTGTGAATCACCTCAGATTTCACATAACTCTAAGTGGAACAATGTTTGCTGAGGTCCTGCCAGCTTAATTTGGTGCAGGTATAGCAGGGAGTAGATCGCTGTCACAGGAGACCCGTTGGACGATGTGATTCCCAAAAGTACTTTACAAATTGCATTATGTTGGGAGAAAATCCAATTGAAGTGCAGTATTGGTTCCCTTTTTGATTCTTACTGGCAAATGAATGTTGACATCTTATTCATTCATAATAATCCTTTTTTTTAAAACATAAATTACTTTATTATCTTTTCCAGATTGCATTTTCACACGATTCTGCCCGTGTAATCCAGTGTTACCTTCAGTTTGGTAATGAAGAACAAAGGCAAGACGTCTTTGTGGAGTTAAAAGGTACTTTAAAGCTTTGTGTGTTCTTCAATAACCTACTCATTGACAATAGTTTAAGAAGGAACTGCAGATGCTGGAAAATCAAATGCTTGGGTCTCACCGGGGTCTCTTCTATGCCCCGTAACTCTGCTCTCACTCCCCATCCTCCCACTCGTCACATAAAACAAATAATCCTCCAACATTTTCGTCACTTCTAACGGGATCCCACCACGGGACGCATCTTTCCATCTCCTCCCCTGTCTGCTTTCCACAGAGACTGCTCCCTCCGTAACTCCCTGGTCAATTCGTCCCATCCCACCCAAACCGCCCCCTCTCCTGGCACTTTCCCTTGCAACCATAGAAACATAGAAAATAAGTGCAGGAGGAGGCCATTCGGCCCTTCTAGCCAGCACCGCCATTCATTGTGATCATGGCTGATCGTCCCCTATCAATAACCCGTGCTTGCCTCCTCCCCATATACCTTGACTCCACTAGTCCCTAGAGCTCTATCTAACTCTCGCTTAAATCCATCCATTGACTTGTCCTCCACGGCCCTCTGTAGCAGGGAATTCAATAAATTCACAACTCTCTGGGTGAAAACGTTTTTTCTCACCTCAGTCTTAAATGACCTCCCCTTTATTCTGAGACTGGCCCCTGGTTCTGGACTCGCCCAACATTGGGAACATTTTTCCTGCATCTAGCTTGTCCAGTCCTTTTATAATTTTATATGTTTCTATAAGATCCCCCCTCGTCCTTCTAAACTCCAGTGAATACAAGCCTAGTCTTTTCAATCTTTCCTCATATGACAGTCCCGCCATCCCAGGGATCAATCTCGTGAACCTTTTGCTGAACCGCAGGAAATGCTACACTTGCCGCTTTACCACCCCCCTTGACTCCATTCAAGGACCCAAGCAGTCTTTCCAGGTGCGGCAGAGGTTCACCTGCACCTCCCTCCACCTCATCTATTGCATCCGCTGCTCTAGGTGTCAGCAGCTCTACATTGGTGAGACCAAGCATAGGCTTGCCGATCGCTTCGCCCAACACCTCCGCTCGGTTCGCATTAACCTACCTGATCTCTCAGTGGCTCAGAACTTCAACTCCCCCTCCCATTCCGAATCCGACCTTTCAGTCCTGGGCCTCCTCCATGGCCAGAGTGAGTCCCACCGCAAATTGGAGGAGCAGCACCTCATATTTCACCGGGGCAGTTTACACCCCAGCTGTATGAACATTGACTTCTCCAATTTCAGGTAGTCCTTGCTTTCTCCTCCCCTTCTCAGCTCTCCCTCAGCCCACTGTCTCTGCCTCTTCCTTTCTTCTTCCCGCCTCCACCCTCACATCCGTCTGAAGAAGGGTCTCGACCCTAAACATTGCCTATTTCCTTCACTCCATAGATGCTGCCTCACCCGCTGAGTTTATCCAACATTTTTGACTACCATTGACAATAGTTTGTATTTGCCAGGACCACTTGGTTCCAGACATCCAGTCTGGGTCCATATATTGATCAGAGAACTGAATTGCAGTGGTGATGTGTAAGTGTGTACCCTTGACAACAAGGCAACATTTGCCCTAGTGTTGCATCCGGCTGCCCTGGTAAAAGGCGTTAATCTTGGTCCATTGTCCGAACTCCAATCTTCTGTGCTTCATTAGAGCCACGTGTGGAGATGCTGATGATTCCACTATATTTAGTTCCATTCGCAACTCCTGAGCAAATTAAGCTGCTTCTGCCTGCATTCAGCAAGATCTAGACAATGTTCAGAAACGTGTTGATAAGCAGCAAGCAAAATTCTTTCCACAAAAGCACTGGGAATGGCAATATCTATTAAGAGATAGCCTAAGTACCTTTCAAACCCAGAGCGTCTACTACCATGAAGGACATAGGGCAGTAGTTGCATGGGAACTGCAGGGCAGCACAGTGATGCAGTAATAGAGTTGCTGCCTTACCACCGCCAGAGACCCAGGTTTGATCCTGACTGGGTGTTGTCTGACCGGAGTTCGTACATTCTCCCTGTGACTGCATGATTTTTCTCCGGGTGCTGCGGTTTCCTCCCACATTCCGAAGATGTAGGTTAATTGGCTTCTGCAAATTGTCCTTACTGTGTCGGATACAACTAGTGTATGGATGATTGTTGGTTGGCGCGGACTCGGTGGGCCAAAGAGCCTGTTTCCACGCTGTATTTCTAAAACTAAAACCTGCGTCAACCTGACTTGGATATGTATTGGTGGTCCTTCATTGTTGCTGAGTCTAAATCTTGGTATGGTGGCCAGCAGCACTGTGCAAGTACCTTCAACAGAAGGACTGCAGAGGTTCTAGATTATGGTTTCCCATTTTCTCCTCAAGATCATTTAGGATTGGGCAATGAATCCTGGCCTAACCAGCAATGTCCAGATCCCGGAAATGAATATGAAAAAAAAAATCCTCTTGGGTTAATTTCACCTGATCATTTAATTTCAGAGCATCTGGTTGAGTTGAGCAAATCCAAGTATGGCAGGCATATTGTGAAGAAAATTCTAATGTATGGGTAAGTACAGTGTTGGAGATTAATTGTGAGGTAGTAGCAAAACATTTGCATTTGGTTGTTTCTGTAGGTGCAGGATTTATTTGTGTTCTTTGGTTTTAAAACACTGCATTAAATTGTGCTACAGACATGCTCTATCCAGATACTTCCCGACTTATGTAAGAGTCACGTTCCATAAACCCTTATGCAAGTCGGATTTTAAGCAAGTCGGAATCACCTTAAAACTGGGTAGAATCAAAGAACTGCTTAATACGCAAAACGACTGAATCAGTCTGAAGAAGGGTCCCGAACCAAAATGTTGTCTATCCATGTTCTCCAGAGATGGTGCCTGACCCGCTTGAGTTACTCCAGCACTTTGTGTAGTTTCACCGTAAAACTAGGCTCCAATGACCCTGGTCAGCTCCAGTGAGACCTCCTTCACCAGCAGCAGTAGTGTCTGTTTGACGCAGCTGTTGTTGCGGCTCACTTGTTGACCCAGGCCGATGGCGCTTTCTTCGACAGGAAACTGTGTCACTGTGGGACTCCCTAACCTCCCACCAGCTGCTGCTTCTTCCTGTCGGCCGTCACTTTGTCCGCTCTCCCCTCCACTGCCACCTCCACCTTGTCCTCCGGTGTCCAAGGTGGAAAATGTCAGTGACTCTGGGGAAGGAGGGGAGAGGCGGAGTGACCAAAGCAACGGCCGATAAGAAGAAGCAGCAGCTGATGAGGGGAGGGAGTCCCACGGTGACCGAGTGTGTCCTGTCGTTGGCGGCAGCCTCAAGAAAGTGCTGTTGCCTAGAGTCTACACTGAGCCGCAAGAACAGCAGCATTAACTGGATGTTGCAGCAGCTGATGAAGAAGGGATGTTACAAAATTTTGAGATTAAAAAAAATCTAGTCTGCAATTTATCCCATCAGATAAAGCATAAAAAGAAGTTTAATTTGACACCTAATTCACTTTCATATCTTCAGTATTAAAAAAGTTATGGCCATTTTCATACTCGTAAATTAGCATCTTGTTCCCCATTGCCTTTCCATTGACTTTACACAAAAGCTGTGATCTAGGACAGTCAAAAGCCCATAACTTTCTTAAAAATTAAGGGAACTCAATGAAATTTTCAGTTATTATAGATTGAAGCATTCTGAAACAAATACTAAACAATATTACTTGGATGACCTGAAATTAAAGCATATAATTAGTTAGTTATCTAATTGTAGCTAATTACAAAATTCAATTACTAGATCCAAACATCTATCCATTTCTTAAGAAATGATAAACATGTTTAAATTGCCTAAGTGTCCAAATAACATTCACACAATAATCCACAATATAACATGATTTTTAAATCTAATTTTCATGAATCTATAGGCCAAATGGAAGGAATTTAGTGTTTAATGCCTGTAAATTAATGGCCATTTAAATCAACTTGCGAGTGGGTTTTAGTGGAATGCGGTGGATTAGAACGTTGCAATTTGCGGTGAAGTCGGCAGGGAAAATACAGCCGGTTCATACATTTTTTTTGTCCCCTTTTCGCCACATGAAAATGTGATTAAATGCTTCCTAAGAACCAGATTTTTATGTAAAAATAAACTGTGTAGCTTCTTTTATTGCCTACGTTAGGTCCGTTCTGCTGTCAGCGTTCAGAGCTTTAGAAGATGATTTTTAAACTACTCTAGTTAATAAATAATCTAGCGTAGTTTAAAAATAGCTTCATGAATGAAATGTCGGAGCGATTTCTCTTTAGCGACGAAATCGCCCGACATGGATCGATTTGGACTGTCTAGGGAAAAAAGGCATTTTAAACCCGCTCCCCTCTGAAAGGCGCCAAAGTCATGCACACGGGGAGCGGCAGAACTGCAGCGCTGCTAAAGGTAGGTATTGTAACACACCTATACCTTGTGGAAGCTGCCAACGACTCGGCCGGAGTTGCTCTGCACCGCCTCCCTCGTTCTCACTCACCCGACTCAGTATTGCTGGAAGAGCCGCGAGACCGGCGATACTTTTATATCTATGAAGCTGATGGGAAGCCCTTGCCATCTTCCCGTTGCAATGACACAGATCATTCAGGAAACGGGACCACCTATTGTGAATTGTTTACGTAGATCGTCCATCACATACGCCGGGGAGTGCCTGTACTTGAGTTTTGTTTGGGTCGTAACCGCAAGCTATTACTCTTGGTTAGGTGCTAACTTGCTGAGTTATGGAGAATGGGAATGGTCTCTACCAGTGATTACTAGATGACAAGCTTTTTTAAAATCACACCAGCAAGTTATACTCCTGAGATCCTAGGACCAATAGTTCAGATACAAGTGAAGCTATAAGTTAGAATGTAATTTGAAAGTATGAGCTAGGCTAACAAATAGCATTTACATTTTCGTATTTTCAGAATCAGACAACTGTTATCCACATTTGTTACTTTCAACGTAATCTTGATTCATTTCTGCCAAGTATATTTTTTCAGAGTTGATTTTAATTCATTTTTAATTAATACAAAATGAAATTATGAAAGAAAATATGTTGTTACTATGTGATTATAGCGTAAGCCTAGATTTCAAGTGCACTTTATTTTGCTAGAAATAAGCAACAAGTAGCAGAGGTAATTAAAAGTTTCAAAGGTGAAGTGAAGAAGTTACTGCGACATTCGGAGGCATCAGGAATTGTGGAGTACGCATACAATGACAAAGCAATATTGGAACAGAGGAACATGCTGACAGAAGAGCTATATGGAAATATGTTCATGATATGCAAGGTACGTTTTGATACATTTGAAGTTGTCAGTCCAGAAAAAAAAATTTCTATTGTTTAATTCTAACCTGTTTCTAAACATTAACCAATTTGATTTTCTCCAAACTTTTTTTATCCTGAGTTATTGTAGTTAAATATTTCGATCTATGTTATTAACCTGTGCGACCAACACCAATATTGGAGAAATTAACCGAAGCTAGTGCAGAACATTTTTTCACAGGATATCTAGATGAAAAATCATATAAATTTATGAAGGCCACTCTGAAATATGTCTCAGGAAAAGCAGCATGTGACCTGGAAAGGGCTTGTATTAGACAAAAGACAATAGGTGCTGGAGTAGGCCATTCGGCCCTTTGAGCCAGCATCACTATTCAATGTGATCATGGCTGATCATCCCCAAACGGTACCCCGTTCCTGCCTTCTCCCCATATCCTCTGACTCCGCTATCTTTAAGAGCCCTATCTCGTTCTCTCTTGAAAGTATCCAGAGAACTGGCTTCCACCGCCCTCTGAGGCAGAGAATTCCACAGATTCACAACTCTCTGTGAGAAAAAGTGTTTCCTCGTCTCTGTTCTAAATGGCTTACCCCTTATTCTTAAACTGTGGCCGCTGGTTCTGGGCTGCCCCAACATCGGGAACATGTTTCCTGCCTCTAGTGTGTCCAAACGCTTAACAATCTTATATGTTTCTATAAGATTCCCTCTCATCCTTCTAAACTCCAGAGTGTACAAGTCCAGCTGCTCCATTCTCTCAGCATATGACAGTCCCGCCATCCCGGGAATTAACCTTGTAAACCTACGCTGCACTCCCTCAATAGCAAGAATGTCCTTCCTCAAATTAGGGGACCAAAACTGCTCACAATACTCCAGGTGTGGTCTCACCAGGGTTCTGTATAACTGCAGAAGGACATCTTTGCTCCTATACTCGACTCCTCTTGTTATAAAGGCCAACATGCCATTCGTTTTCTTCACTGCCTGCTGTACCTGCATGCCTACACTCATCGACTGATGAACAAGGACCCCCAGATCCCGCTGTACTTCCCTTTTTCCCCAACTTGACGCCATTTAGATGGTAATCTGTCTGCCTGTTTTTGATACCAAAGTGGATAACCTCACATTTATCCACATTAAACTGCATCTGCCATGCATCCGCCCACTCCCTCAACCTGTCCAAGTCACCCTGCATTCTCATAGCATCCTCCTCACAGTTCACACTGCCACCAAGTTTTGTGTCATCTGCAAATTTGCTAATGTTACTTTGAATCCCTTCATCCAACTCATTGATGTATATTGTAAAAAGCTCGGTCTCAGCACTTAGCCTTGCGGTACCCCACTGGTCACTGCCTGCCATTCTGAAAGGGACCCCGTTAATCCCTACTCTTGGTTTCCTGTCTGCCAATCAATTTTCTATCCATGTCAGCACTCTACCCCCATTACCATGTGCCTTAATTTTGCCCACTAATCTCCTATGTGGGACCTTATCAAATGCTTTCTGAACGTCCAGGTAGACTACATCCACTGACTCCATTGTCCATTTTCCTAGTTGCATCCCCAAAAAGATCCAGAAAATTAGTCAAGCATGATATCCCCATCGTAAATCCATGCTGACTCGGACCGATCCTGTTACTGCTATCCAAATGTGTGGCTATTTCATCTTTTATAATTGACTCCAGCATCTTCCCCACCACCGATGTCAGGCTAACTGGTCTATAACACCGATGTCAGGCTAACTGGTCTATTTGTAAGGTCCAGTCACTATTAAGTATAGAATGAATAAGACAGTGTGGAATCACTGAAGCAAGTTACATGCCATGAACCACAGTCACTGAGCCTCCTCTGGATTGAACCATTAGAAGGGGAGAAAAATATTCTCCTGAGCATCCTTGCAGATTTTGTGAAATGGACTACATTTTACACAAACTGAGTGGAATCTGCAAGTTGTTGTGCTTCTTTAGTCCAATTTAGTTTGGCTATAGGTCATAAATATGACCAGTACGAAGATTAATTTTCCAAATTGTACATGGAAAGGTTATAGTTTGTTGCAGATCATAATTAAGGATAGTTATTTTAATCACTGTCACAATAGTGCAGCTTATCTCATGGCGCTTAAATAACATTGTGTTTTTAAATGTGAAATTGTCTGGTTGCAGTAAGTGTATTCTCCTTATGATCAAAATTGGAAAATTAGCATCAGTAAGGAATTTTTTGTTTATATAGTCATACAACATGGAAACAGGACCTTGGGTCCAACTTGTCCATGCCGACCAAGATGCCAACCTAAGCTGGTCCCGTTTACCTGCTTTTGCCCCATGTCCTTTTAAACTTTTCCTATCGAAACCTAGACCTCATCTACTGTATTTGTTGTTTTTGGTGTGGACTTCTATATATAGGTGAGACCAGGCACAGACAGGGCGATCGATTCACTGAACACCAATGCTCAGTCTACCTTGGCCCATGTGGTCTCTCGAATGCCAAATATTTTAACTCCGCTTTCAGTTCCCATACTGACCTTTCTGTCCTGGGCCTCCTCAACTATCAGAATGAGGCCAAACGCAAATTTGAAAGCGCCTTATATTTCGCTTGGGCTGCTCTCAACCCAACGGTGTCATTATTGATTTCTTTAATTTCAAGTAACCATTGCATTTCTTCTCTCTCTCTCTCTGCTCCTCCCCATCCTAGTCATCCTGCTAGTTTCACTGTTTGCATCCATATATCCCTTCATTATCACTTCTTGCACAGCCAACAATGGACCAATGTGGGCTCCATCTTTCCTCGCTCATTTGTGCTGGCTCTGATTTGTTCGGTACCTTTTGATACCTCTAGTTTCCCTCTCCCCGATTCTGTCTGAAGAAGGGTCTTGACCCAAAACATTGCCTATTCCTTTGCTCCAGTGATGCTGTCTGACCCGCTGAGTTACTCCAGCATATGGTGTCTATCTTAAAACTTTTAACATTTGGACTAGCCATCTTCTCCATAAGAAGGCTTGCCTATTGACACTTCAGTCACTTACCCTGCCTAGTTCTCTAAAAGTAGATCTCCCTTATATGGTTTGCTACATATTGCCTGAATAAATTTTCCTTTATTGACAAATTCCGCCACAATAGGCCCTTGGCACTATGGCAGTCCCAGTCTATATTGGGAAAGGTAAAATCACATATTATGACAACCCTATTATTTAGTTTAATTTAGTTTAGTTTAGAGATACAGTGAGTTACAGGCCATTCGGCGCACCAAGTCCGCACCAACCAGCGATCCCTGCATATTTATACCAAGCCAATTAACCTGCAAACCTGTACGCCTTTGGAGTGTGGGAGGAAACCGAAGATCTTGGAGAAAACCCACGAGGTCACGGGGAAAACGTAAATCTCCGTACAGAACAGCATCCATAGTCAGGATCGAACCTAGGTCTCTGGCACTGTAAGGCAGCAGCTCTACCACTGCGCCATTGTGCCACCCAATTGGTCTCACAGCTGTCTGCAAGCGCGCAGAAAATGTGCTCCACTAATTTCCATTGATTACTTTGGGTCCAAAAATACACTTCAAACAAGATGATTACCCCCTTGTAAATTTATTCAGGTACTGCTTTTTACTGTCCATTATTTCTTCCAATTAGAAAAATGTCTATCCTATGTGGTCTGATTGCTGCTTAAATGTGCACAAGACCAAGGTTAAACCAAGTGTAAAATTTTAATGGTGTAGAAGCATAGAAAATATATAAGATTTTCCCCTTATCCTTAAACTGTGACCCCTTGTTCTGGACTTCCCCAACATCGGGAATAATCTTCCTGCATCTAACCTGTCCAACCCCTTAAGAATTTTGTAAGTTTCTATAAGATCCCCCCTCAATCTTCTAAATTCTAGCGAGTACAAGCCGCTTATGCCGAGTACAAGCTGTACATATGTACAAGCCGAGTACAAGCTGTACATATGGAAATTCAAAAAGCTGATAAAGCAAACCTTTTGTCATAATTAAGAAATATCTAAAACTTTCCTATAAAAATTGCCAAAAGCAATTTCACTTTTTTGAAAAATAATATTGTGTGCGTTGATTTCACTGTTAATATTACTGATGTACCTTATACAATGTGACTTTGGCTTTTTTTTCTCTGTGTATTTAATAGTCTTCTTGATCTGGCTATATTGCATTGAACAACAACATGTTTCCCTGCAGGAAGGAGAAAATAATAGCTTCTATATTAAGTTTTATTCTGAATCTGATTAAATAATATATATTTTGGTCCGTTTTATTACAACATTGTAAATTTTTTTTATTAGTCGTCTTTTTGTCCAACATTGGATAAAGTTCTTGAGTCTAATCCTGATAAGCGAGAAGGAATAATGGGAGAAATGAAAGAGATCCTCACACCAATGGTACAAAAGTAAGATGACTATTAATGATTTTACATTATTATGTTATTTAAATGTCATTGAACAATACAAAGCATCTGTATTGCTTTGCAAAATAATTTTGTAACATATTAACGATACAAGTGAAATAACTTACTGACATTTGCTGATTTAATCCTGTTGACCAGCTGATCCAATTTTACCTTGTCTGGTGTGAAGGTTAAAAAATTCTAGCTCATAAAGTCATAAGCGATAGGAGCAGAACGGGGCCATTTGGCCCATCAAGTCCACTCCGCCATTCAATCATGGCTGATCTATCTCTTCCTCCTAATCCCACGCTCCCTTTTCCTGCCTTCTGCCCATAACCCTTGACACTCGTACTAATCAAGAATCTATCTCTGCCTTAAAAATATCCATTGACCTGGCCTCCACAGCCTTCTGTGGCAAAGAATTCCACAGATTCACCACCCTCTGACTAAATAAATTCCTCCTCATTTCTTTCCTAAAGGAATGTCCTTTCATTCTGTGGCTATGACCTCTGGTGGAAACATCCTCTCCACATCCATTCTATCCAAGCATAATGTCGTTTGGACATAAAACGGTTAAGGGAAAAGGAAAATCCAGGACTGCTCATGGATTTGGCTCTTCTGTATGCTGTAACCATCTATTTTGGGAGTTCTATTTCATGCTTATTAAGCTAATAATGAAATATGGCAAGAGCTTATAAGTAAAATAAATCTGACCAGTAATTTTGTTTTCCAATTTTTTCAGTTTGCTAATGTGGCCAGTAATTGGACACATTCTATCACCTTAAAATATCTTGTCAAAATAATCGTAAAGTTGTAGACATTTATGACATAGAAGGGAGCTATTCAGCCATTTGTATCCATGGTGGCCAAAATGCCTTATTGCACTTTCCAACTCCTTGAATACATGAAGTGCTTAGCTAAGTGTTTTACTTGGTGTTGTGAATGTTACATCTTTGTAAGTGTTTTTTGCAAAATGTGATTTTTCAGTTCTTTTCCTGATTCCAACTCATTTGTATTTTACTTATTTGCTATTTTACTAGCTCTGTGTTAGTTTAAAGATTTTATATATAT
Source organism: Okamejei kenojei (assembly GCA_035221665.1). NCBI lineage: Eukaryota > Metazoa > Chordata > Chondrichthyes > Rajiformes > Rajidae > Okamejei > Okamejei kenojei. The sequence goes on from CM069133.1 coordinate 98,682,014, forward strand.
ATATATATATATATATATATATATATATATATATAATATTTAGAGAGAGAGAGAGAGGGGGAGAGATATCTCTCGACCCGAAATGCCACCCATTCCTTCTCTCCAGAGATGCTGCCTGGTCCGCTGAGTTACTCCAGTTTTTTGTGTCTACGGTTTAAACCAGCATGTGCTGTTCCTTCTTACACATAATCTTTCCGCTGACTGGTTAACAGGCAACAAAAAGCATTTCATTGTACACCGGTAAACATGACAATAAACTAAACTAAATGTACCCAATATTCCATCCAAATTAGTGGTGCAGGTGTGGTTTAACCAAATCATTCTTTTTGGTGATTTCTAGAGAGGCAGTAATAAAGCACACATTGGTACACAAAGCATTTTTGGATTTCTTCACGTACTGCTCTGATAAAATGAGAATGGTAAGTGCATTTTGCCTAACTAATCATGCAATCTTTTACCGTTACTCTGAATTTACATTTAATCTGGAAAGAGAGACCAACTTTGTTAAACATGCAATTTAAAAGTGTGTTTTATATGACAACGTTCAAGGACCCTTTGGTTTAATCTTATACAAGCAAAATAATTTCAGATTGTGTTGGATAGGTTTTAATAATTTTGAAGCATCCCCCCCCCCCCCCAACCCCTCTGTTTCCATCATCAAATAGAGCACCTTGCCGTATTAATCTATGGATATATAAATAGTAGAAATTCTGAGTAAATAATAGACATGTTTTAATTGTGAACTGTTCCTTAAGTAGGGTTCAGTGATGTAATATTTATTTTTGTCTTTCTATGTTACACTTTAAAAAAAATGTTTAGCAAGTGAGCCTCGGCCATCCCTAAAGGTGCCTGTGGAGGTGCTGTTGAGCTGTATTCTTGAATCCCTGCAGTCTTTTTGAGGATGTACAACACTTAAGTCGGGAGCTCTAGTATCTTGATCCAGTGACCATGAATGATCAGTGTTGTATTTCATTCAATATTACGTGCGATTAGCGAGTGCCTGCCACATTTGTCCTGGGCAGGAGAAGCATCGTGTGCAAAGAATACTTGCATTTGTTTGGATGATGTCTCCTTCGCCCTTTCAGAACATCCCAAAGTGCTTTACAGCTATTAAACAATACTCACTGTTGCAAGGAAATAAATACAGCCAGCAACTTAGATGAAATATACTCTCACAGGCAGTAATGTACATAAAATCTTTTGTTTTAAGGACCATTAATTTTGATTTAATTTTTTTGCCAAAAAATAGTGCCTTCAATGTGTTGCACTGGAGTGTCACCTAAGGCCTTTGTATTATAATCTCTGAAGCGAAAATTAAATGAGAAAATTCCTATTTTGTAATAGTGACTGCGCTTAAAGCGTAATTGTTATAAAGAAAGGCAAGTCCCTCGGGACATACTGATAGGGATATGAAAGGCACAATATTAATGCAAAGTTGTCTTTTTTAGCTGGGTGAGTGCCAGCTGTCACGCCACAAGTTTGCAGAGATGCTGCAATGGATATTGTCAATAGCAGCCATCCATAGCCCTTTTCAAATAGAAACATAGAAAATAGGTGCAGGAGTAGGCCATTCGGCCCTTCGAGCCCTCACCGCCATTCAATATGATCATGGCTAATCATCCAACTCAGTATCCCGTACCTGCCTTCTCTCCATACCCCCTGATTCCCTTACCCACAAGGGTCGCATCCAACTCCCTCTTAAATATAGCCAATGAACTGGCCTCAACTACCTTCTATGGCAGAGAATTCCAGAGATTCACCACTCTCTGTGTGAAAAATATTTTTCTCATCTCGGTCCTAAAAGACTTCCCCCTTATTCTTAAACAGTGACCCTGTGTTCTGGACTTCCCCAACATCGGGAACAATCTTCCTGCATCTAGCCTGTCCAACCCCTTAAGAATTTTGTACGTTTCTATAAGATCCCCCCTCAATCTTATAAATTCTAGCGAGTACATGCCGAGTCTATCCAGTCTTTCTTCATATGAAAGTCCTGACATCCCAGGAATCAGTCTGGTGAACCTTCTCTGTACTCCCTCTATAGCAAGAATGTCTTTCCTCTGATTAGGAGACCAAAACTCCAAGTGTGGTCTCACCAAGACCCTGTACAACTGCAGTAGAACCTCCCTGCTCCTATACTCAAATCCTTTTGCTATGAATGCTAACATACCATTCGCTTTCTTCACTGGCTGCTGCACCTGCATGCCTACTTTCAATGACTGGTGTACCATGACACCCAGGTGGATAACCTCACATTTATCCGCATTAAACTGCATCTGCCATGCATTTGCCCACTCACCCAACCTATCCAAGTCACCTTGCAGGCTCCTAGCATCCTCCTCACAACTAACACTGCCCCCCAGCTTCGTGTCATCCGCAAACTTGGAGATGTTGCATTCAATTCCCTTGTCCAAATCATTATATATATTGTAAATAGTTGGAGTCCCAGCATCAAGCCTTGCGGTACCCCACTAGTCACTACCTGCCATTCTGAAAATGACCCGTTTACTCCTACTCTTTGCTTCCTGTCTGCCAGCCAGTTCTCTTTACACATCAATTCTGAATCCCCAATACCGTGTGCTTTAAGTTTGCATACTAATCTCTTATGTGGGACCTTGTCGAAAGCCTTCTGAAAGTCCAGATATAACACATCCACTGGTTCTCCCTTATCCACTCTACTAGTTACATCCTCGAAAAATTCTATAAGATTCGTCAGACATGGTTTACCTTTCATAAATCCATGCTGACTTTGTCCAATGATTTCACCACTTTCCAAATGTGCTGCTATTCCATCTTTAATAACTGACTCTAGCAGTTTCCCCACTACCGATGTTAGACTAACTGGTCTGTAATTCCCTGTTTTCTCTCTCCCTCCCTCTCTCGTTACCCTCCAATCCTCAGGAACTACTCCAGAATCTAAAGAGTTTTGAAAAATTATCACTAATGCATCCACTATTTCTGGGGCTACTTCCTTAAGTACTCTGGGATGCAGCCTATCTGGTCCTGGGGATTTATTGGCCTTTAATCCATTCAATTTACCTAACACCACTTCCCGGCTAACCTGGATTTCACTCAGTTCCATCTCATTTGACCCACGGTCCCCTGCTATTTCCGGCAGTTTATTTATGTCTTATTAGTGAAGATAGAACCAAAGTAGTTATTCAATTGGTCTGCCATGTCCTTGTTCCCCGTGATCAATTCACCTGTTTCTGACTGCAAGGGACCTACATTTGTTTTAACTAATCTTTTTCTCTTCACATATCGATAAAAACTTTTGCAGTCAGTTTTTATGTTCCCTGCCAGTTTTCTTTCATAATCTATTTTCCCTTTCCTAATTAATCCCTTTGTTCTCCTCTGCTGGACTCTGAATTTCTCCAAGTCCTCTGGTAGGCTGCTTTTTCTGACTAATTTGTATGCTTCATCTTTTGTTTTAATACTATCCCTGATTTCCCTTGTTATCCACGGATGTACTACCTTCCCTGATTTATTCTTTTGCCAAACTGGGATGAACAATTTTTGTAGTTCATCCATGCAGTCTTTAAATGCCATCCATTGCCTATCCACCGTCAACCCTATAAGAATTAATTGCCAATCTATCTTGGCCAATTCACATCTCATACCCTCAAAGTTACCTTTCTTTAAGTTCAGAACCCTTGTTTCTGAATTAATTATGTCACTCTCCATCCTAATGAAGAACTCAACCATATTATGGTCACTCTTGCCCAAGGGGCCACGCACAACAAGACTGTTAACTAACCCTTGCTCATTACTCAATACCCAGTCTAGAATAGCCCGCTCTCTCGTTGGTTCCTCTACATGTTGGTTTAGAAAACTATCCCGCATACATACCAAGAAATCCTCTTCCTCAGCACCCCTGCCAATTTGATTCACCCAATTTATATGTAGATTGAAGTCACCCAGTATAACTGTTTTACCTTTGTTGCACGCATTTCTAATTTCCTGTTTAATGCCATCCCCAACTCCACTACTACTGTTAGGTGGCCTGTACACAACTCCCACTAGCGTTTTCTGCCCCTTAGTGTTTCGCAGCTCTACCCATATCGATTCCACATCCTCCAAGCTAATGTCCTTCCTTTTTATTGCGCTAATCTCCTCTCTAACCAGCAACGCTACCCCACTTCCTTTTCCTTTCTGTCTATCCCTCCTGAATATTGAATATCCCTGGATGTTCAGCTCCCAGCCTTGGTCACCCTGGAGCCATGTCTCCGTGATCCCAACTATATCATATTCATTAATAACTATCTGCACATTCAACTCATCCACCTTATTACGAATGCTCATTGCATTGAGACATAAAGCCTTCGGGCTTGTTTTTACAACACTCTTACCCCTTTTACAATTATGTTGAAAAGTGGCCCTTTTTGATTTTTGCCCTGGATTTGTCTGCCTGCCACTTTTACTTTTCACCTTGCTACCTATTGCTTCTACCCTCATTTTACACCCCTCTGTCTCTCTGCTCACATATTTAAGAAACCTGCCACCTTTTATTCTCTGTTTATTATCTTTTTCTTCTTTTTCCCCTACATGTTGGGTCTGAGTGCTTCCCTTCTCTGCCTCCTGCCTCACATACTCTACTAGCTTTCACTATTTGAGCCCCTCCCCCCAACCGTTCTAGTTTAAAGTCTTCCCAGTAGCCTTTGCAAATCTGCCCGCCAGGATATTGGTCCCTCTCGGGTTCAAGTGCAACCCGTCCTTTTTGTACAGGTCATACCTTCCCCTAAAGAGGTCCCAATGATCCAGAAACTTGAATCCCTGCCCTTTGCACCAGTCCTTCAGCCACGCATTTATCCTCCACCTCGCTCCATTCCTACTCTCACTGTCGCGTGGCACAGGCAGTAATCCTGAGATTGTTACCTCTGCGGTCCTTCTCCTTAACCCTCCTCCTAACTCCCTAAATTCTCCTTTCAGGACCTCTAATCTTTTTCTACCTATGTCATCGGTACCTATATGTACCACAACCTCAGGCTCCACTCCCTCCTCTTTCAGGATACCTTGGACACGTTCAGACACATCCCAGACCCTGGCACCAGGGAGGCAAAATCGCCTATCTGACCCTATAACTATAGAGTCCCCTATTACTAATGTCCTCCTCTTCTTTTCTCTACCCTTCTGAGCAACAGGGCCGGTCTCTGTGCCGGAGGCCCGCCCGCATTTGCTACCCCTAGGTAGGTTATCTCCCCCAACAGTACTCAAACAGGAGTACCTATTGCCAAGATGTACGGCCACCGGGGTACTCTCTAGTCCCTGCCTCTGCCCCTTGCCCCTCCTAACCGTGACCCACTTGTCTGACTCCCATGGTCTTGGAGTGACCACCTCCCTGTAACTCCTCTCTATGACCTCCTCGCTCTCCCTGACCAGACAGAGGTCATTGAGCTGCTGCTCCAGGTTCCTAATACGGTCCCTTAGGAGCCCCATCTTGACGCACCTGGCGCAGATTTGGACGTCTGGAAGGCTATCAGACTCCATGACCTCCCACATCTGACATCCAGAACAGTAACCGGCCCTGGCACTCATGCTCCTCCCTTACCCAGGATACAATACAAAGTGCTGGAAGAAATCAGCAGGAATCTGACTCCCAATCAGCTGCTTCCTCTAGTCTGCTTTCACCAATCAGCGGCTTCCTCAAGCCCACTTGTTTTGAAACGCAAATGGAACGTTGCAGATTTGGAACGTTACAGATTTGGGTTCCTCTTACACCAACGGCTCCTGGGCCTCTGTAAAAACAAAGCCCCGCACTCGGGTTTTAAGCTTACTGCTCGGACGTCGCTCCTCCCACACCAACGGCTCCTGGGCCTCTCTCATAGAGACTGTTTCATTACACTCCTGGTTTGTACCCAGTACATTGTGAAAAGCTTTTAGTGAGACAAGTTACTCATCACACAATACCTAGTCAACTGATATGGGTGAGGGATGCGATACCGATTATACTTTTGAATGTTTGAAGAATGTGGTTAGACTCTTGGGGAATGGACTATATCCAGCACGTGCTAGATATTAGTCCAAGTCTATTCTTGTTGCCTTATAGGCACTGACAACTGATAAGCTACTTCTTTCTGATTGATCTCTGCGAACCATACTCTTATTTCTTCGTTCCTCAATTTACATCAGCCGCCTCAGAGTCTTCCTTTAGATTCCCAATGGCAGTTTAGTCAGACTGTTTAATGTCAATCTAGTCAAAGAGTACCTTGACATCAACAGCAGTTATTTTAATCTCATCTTCAATGCGTTGATCCAGTTTTACATTGGGATCCGATGCAAAGTACTCCAACTAAATCCAAAGGGAACAATCAAGATTCAAGAGACATTTATTGTCACATGCACCAATTGGTACAGTGAAATTTGAGGTCACCATACAGCCATACGAATGTTTTTGTGACCTGCATGATAGTATTGTTTGTCAGCAGCATCATCGCATTTGTGATTGAAACTAGTGATAGTACTGTAATTGCTAGTTTTGATTTGATTGCTTTGGCCATGCAATGAGCATTGAACAACGTATCCAATCTTTCGCAATAATTTAAAACTTCGTCTGAGTCAATCCCTGCCTTGGCATATCTGCTGCAGAAGCCCTCAACAATATCTCTTGTTGTGTCTAGTTTGGACTATTCAATCTTACTGGCAAGCTTAGCTTGTTCTGATCTTTATAACATGAGGTCTAAAGCTCTACTAGTATTCCAACTCAGGTCACAATCATCCATCATCCCTTGCATTCTGAATTGCATTGTCTTTTAGTTCGACAGTGCCACAATTTTGAAATTATCATTCTTGTTTTGCATTCTGTACATGGTTACCCCTTTATAACATATAATTTTATAAGAAAAGCAATATACTGCAAGGCAGTAAATCATTTAAACATTTTGGTTGCTTGACCAGCTATGAATAAATCTAAAGTGGTCTCAAATGGTCATTTGATGAGAATGCAGTCTTAAATACACTCCGAAATCCATTCTGAGCTTTTTTTTGCACATATTGTGTGTGTTATACACAGTGGCAGCATAATGATATCCAGAGTAAAGTATTAATAATTATAATGTCATTATTATATCAATTTGTAATGTATTTTCTGATTTTAGGAAATGATTGAATCAGTGAGAGAAGCAGTCATCTACATGGCGCACACACATGACGGGAGCAGAGTAGCCATGCAGTGTTTGTGGCATGGCACCCCTAAAGTAAGTCAAGCACATACAATCTTTTGGCATTTACTGTTACGGCCCTTTTGGACTTGGGAAGCAATCAATTATTCTATAGAAGAATCTCATTGCATCCAAGGATTAAAAATATCAGAGGATTGTTCAAAAGGTGCCGAGTGCTCAAGAAAATATTATTATTTAACAGTTTACTTCTGCTTTAATTCTTGATTTAACATTTATTTACATATTTGGATTGCATTTTTCTAATCTAAATTTTAAATTTCTTGTGCAAGGAATGATACATTTTTATTTGCAACATGTAATTGGGTAATAATCTGAGGTAAATGATGAAGGTCCTCCTGAAGGCTCAGTTGTGTTCCACTTTATTTAGAGCAGTAAAATTCCATGTTCAATTCCCAGTTTCTGTTAAGATAGTTATCTTTCAAGATGATGGTGAGCATGTGGAGATGGTGGTAGATCATCATAATTTACCTCTGATGCCTTGTTAAAGGTAGAATCAATGGCTTTCATTGGATTTAGATATCCGTGGAGCTACAGTGCCCTCCATAATGTTTGAGACAAAAACCCATCATTTCTTTATGGGTCTGAATGCTTTATGGGTCTGAAGAAGGGTCTCGACCCGAAACGTCGCCTATCTCCTTCGCTCCTTAGATGCTGCTGCACCCGCTGAGTTTCTCCAGCTTTTTGTGTACCATCATTTCTTTATTTGCCTCTACACTCCGCAATTTGAGATTTGTAATAGAAAAAATCATATGTAGTTAAAGTGCACATTGTCAGATTTTATTAACGGCCATTTTTACACATTTTGGTTTCACCCTGTAGAAATTACAGCAGTGTTTATACATAGTCCCCCGTCCCCCCCATTTCAGGGCACCATAATGTTTGGGACACAACAATGTCATGTAAATGAAAGTAGTCATGTTGAGTATTTTGTTGCATATCCTTTGGATGCAATGACTGCTTGAAGTCTGTGATTCATGGACATCACCAGTTGCTGGGTGTCTTCTCTTGTGATGCTCTGCCAGGCCTGTATTGCAGCCATCTTCAGCTTATGCTTGTTTGGGGGGCTAGTCCCCTTCAGTTTTCTCATCAGCATATAAAAGGCATGCTCAATTGGGTTCAGATCAGGTGATTGACTTGGCCACTCAAGAATTTACCATTTTTTTAGTTTTGAAAAACTCCTTTGTTGCTTTAGCAGTGTGTTTGGGATTATTGTCTTGCTGTAGAATGAACTGCTGGCCAATGGCATTTGATGCATTTGTTTGAACTTGAGCAGATAGGATGTTTTCTATACACTTCAGAATTAATTATGTTACTACCATCAGCAGTTGTATCATCAATGAAGATAAGTGAGCCAGTACCTTCAGCAGCCATACATGCCCAGGCCATAACAACCCCACCACCATGTTTCACAGATGAGGTGGTATGCTTTGGATCTTAGGCAGTTCCTTCTCTTTCATACTTTGCTCTTGCCATCACTCTGATATGTTAATCTTTGCCTCATCTGTCCACAATACCCTTTTCCAGAACTGTTGCTCTTTAAAGTACTTAGTGGCAAACTGTAACCCGGATATCCTATTTATGCCAGTGGTTTGCATCTTGCAGTGTAGCCTCTGTATATCTGTTCATGAAGATTTCTGCAGACAGTGGCCATTGACAAATCCACAACTGACTCCTGAAGAGTGTTTCTGATCTGTCGGACAGGTGTTTGGTGGTTTTTCATTATAGAGAGAATTATTCTATCATCCGCAGTGGAGGTCTTCCTAGGTCTGCCAGTCCCTTCGTGATTAGTAAGCTCACCAGTGCTCTCTTTCCTCTTAATGATGTTCCAAACAGTTGATTTTGGTTGGTAGGCCTAAGGTTTGGCTGATGTATCTAACAGTTTTATTCTTGTTTCTCAGTCTCATAATGGTTTCTTTGACTTTCATTGGCACAATTTTGATCTTCATGTTGATAAACAGCAATAAAAGTTTCCAAAGGTGACGCAAAGACTGGAGGAAAGACTAGGTGCCAAAACACAGCTGTAATTCCTACATGGTGAAACCAAAATATGTAAAAACACCCTTTAATAAAATCTGACAATGTGCACTGTAATCACATGTGATTTTTTAAATTACAAATCTCAAATTGTGCGGTACAGAGGCAAATAAATAAATGATGGGTCTGTCCAGCATTATGGAGGGCATTGTACATGTATGGGAATGTCTGGCAGCAACTCTTGATGAAATGCCTATTATCTTGTTTCAGTGTGGCCACTTGGGGTCATTGGCCATGCCATTCACATCATAGTGAATTCAGAAGGGGGGGGTGGTGAGAGGATCAAGAAGGTAGAATAATGGAGAGCTGGAATAAAATCACACCACAAAATTATGGGGGTGGGTGATTAATTGATCACTGATCAAAGTTCTTTATAAAATGTCGCTTTTTTTCCCCCCTCAGGATAGAAAGGTTATTGTGAAAACAATGAAGACCTACATTGAGAAGATTGCTACTGTAAGATGTGAATCTATTTGACTTTATAATGCAAGAGTTCAAAACTTTTTTTAGATTTAGTTTCAAATTTTGAGGTGAAATAGGAAAAAGTAAACATTGGTCAATTGCAGGATGATACCTTTATTACCTGTTATTTTATCAAAAATTACCCCATTGGTAATTAACTGTCTGAAATGTTAAATATTAAATAATAATGGGCTATATTTGTTTGTTGTGCTGAACTGGAAAAATATAGTTTGCCTCTTAACTGTGAAAGATTAAGCATGACAGATCCTTGCCAATAATGATTTGAAATTAGTTGCCAAGATTGAGTATGAGAATCTGCTAAAATGATTTTCTACCCATGAGAATTTTCGCCCTCTTTGTTGAAGAATGAAAATATAGAATATGAGAAATTTTAACGCCAGGTCAATTTCAGGTCTTTTACTATTACAAGGCAAATAATATTTCATTCTGCTCTGCGTTTTTATTTATACTGCTTTTGTGGTAATTTTAGACTTTGTTTTTAAGCATTAATATTTATTAGAGTACAAATTGGGTTACTCTTTCGGTGTTATTATTAAAAAAATGGTGGTGAGTTAAGGAATTAGCACATGCTTGAGATGGGGTTGCAATTTTTATTAGCTTTTGTTTTGAGTTCTTGGCTTAAATCCAAATATATAATTTTGTAATTAATGTCAAAGTGGTTTGGAAGAAGATAATTATACATGTTATTAACTTCTGAAAATCTAGTCTATCTTGCTGTTTTAAATTGCTTTGCAGGGTGAATTCTCACATTTGGTTCTCACAGCGGCATTTGACTGTATAGATGACACAAAAATAGTAAAACAAATAATACTGTCGGTGAGTACTTGAATTTATTTCTGTGTGGGAAAGAAAGACATTTTTTTTAATGCATCACCCTTTGTAGAGGAAGAAAACCTTGTGTATTGATTTCATTCATCTTGGTGGAAATGAAACCTTCAGATAGAATTTAGTCTCACTATGGTCACATCGAAAAAGCAATTTGTAGCGAGTACCATGAGGCCACATGGAATTTGGAGGAACAGCAACTCATATTTTGCTTGGGGAGCTTACAACCCAGTGATATGAACATTGAATTGTCTAATTTTAAGTAATTTATACCTATACTTCCCTCCCCTACCCCTTTTGCTCCTTCCTTCACCGTACGCATTTAACCACATTGTGTCCCTCTTGAGATCACACCTTTTCTAGCCAACAATGGGCCTACCAGGACCCCATCCTGCCCAACCTAATCGGTTCTGGTCTTTTCTCACCTCCAGCTCTTCACCCTCCCAAGTCCTACTTTCCGTCTGAAGAAGGATCCCGACCTGAAATGTCACCTATTTACCTCCAGAAATGCTGCCTGACCCGCTGAGTTGCTCCACACTTTGTGCCCACCATTTAGAACTAGATTGCTTCCATTCCAACTGGTTGATTGGAAGTAGGTTGACGTCAAAATTTGCAGCTGCCCAGCCAGAGGAATTTATACCATATCTTTGAAAATTATATATACAGTAGATAATCTGCACACAATGAGACAATGTAGCCCATCTTGTTTGTGCTGATGGAAGTAGTAGTTCCCAACCTCTTCATCCTTTTAGCACTGGATCCATAGTCTGATGGGTTATGGCTCTCCAAGTGCACATTGATATCTAAAATGTGATGAGGGTTTCTGCCACCATTACCCTTTCAGGCAGTGCTTTCCAGACCCCTGCCACATTGTGGGTTAAAAACATTATCCTTGTCTCCATGGAACTAGTGTAGATGGGACATGTTGGCTGACGAGGGCTAGTTAGGCCGAAGGGTTTGTTTCCATTCTGTATGTCTTTATGATTATCCATCAATTACTTTAAACACCTAATCTGTTTTTGATTCCTCTGCAAAGGGAATTACATGCTTCCTACCTATTCTACCCATTCTACTAAATGCCTTAATACTTCTGGAATATTTATGGAGGTCTATGGCAAAATGTCTTTAAAAACAGCTTTCAATGTAAAAGCCTTTGAATTTGTCCAAATGGACTGATTTAGACCTCCTTTCTGTCTTTCGATCATTAAATATGCGTGGGAATTTGCTGCATATCAATGAGAACCAACAACATTTCAATATTTTGGTTGAAATACCCTTTCATGACATCTAAACTTGCCTGTTTTCTAGTGGGAACATCGTTGGGAACAAGGGATCTGGTAGTCACAGTCACCCAATTCACCATCAGCCCAGTCTTATATCTTGCAAAACACTACTAAATTAATTAGCTGCTGATTTCACGAAAACGTAATTCCAAATCTGTTAATGTCCCTGAGCTGTAATTTAAGGCACCATTTCATATTTATGGAGCAGTTGGGGAGCTATCAGCAGTGAATCCAGTGTGACATATTGTAAAGAGGAAAAATATAAAATGAAGGATAAATTAAACTGGATGACTGAAATAATGCAGCAATTAAGTAACTAGGTTTGTTTTCTGTTACATTGTTTAAATGTAATGCTTGCAATATAAATCTGAATAATTTAGTGCCATTTGGTGTCCTAAAACTGTCAATTTACAGGAGATCGTCAGCTCCTTGCCTAACCTAATCAACAATAAATATGGCAAGAAGGTGTTGCTTTATCTGCTAAGCCCAAGGGACCCTGCACATAGTGTGCCAGAAATTATCAAGCTTCTACAACAAGGAGATGGCAATGTTCACAGGTTAGAAATATTTACTTATTCAAATGACAGCATCTACTGTGCCGTGGAAACCTTTTAGATCTGTTGATTTTTAAATGAAAACATAAGAAGCATTCCTGGAGAACATGGATAAGACCCTTTTTCAGACTGATTGTGGGTGAGAGGAAAGAAAGCTAGGTGTCAAAATCTGCAGTTCCTTGTTTCTACAATCAAAATCCTATTGGAATCAATATAGATTTATTGGAAAGTTGTGAGAGTGAGTGAGCAGCTCCTAATGTCAGCAAGCGCAAGTTCAGGGAGTCAAACAGCACAAAGCTGGCCTTTCAGCTAACCAAGATTGCACTGGCCATCTCACACCCATTTACATTAATCCCACTATCTCTACCGCCATCATCCAATAGACTGTGCATGTAAGGAGGGGGTGAAAGCAAAGAGGTCAGGTGTGGGAGAGATAGTAACGAAGGCCGGACATGATGAGTGGAGAATACAAAGGGGGCTAATAATGCAATCTGGTTAAAAAGGAAGACAGGAAGTGAAATATAGAACCAAAGAGAGGGATGGTAGGTAGAAGGGTACAGTGGAGAGGGGAGGAAAAAGATGGGGAACCTGGAGGAGGGAGATGTGGGTGAGGAGCTGCTACAGGAGGGAAAGGAATTGAGTGATGAGGCAGGGAAAAGTTGAATGTAAAGTGTGCGTGGAGATATGCTGCGCAGATAAGGAGACGGGAAGGTGTGGGGGGGGGGGGGGGTACCTGAAATTGGAGAATTCAGTTATCGTGTCATTGGGTTGCAGACTATCCGAGCAGAGTATGAGGTGCTGTTCTTCCAGTTTGCGTGTTGCTTCATTCTGACTGGTGGCCCAAGAAGCACTCGTGGTGAGGGCAACAAGGCAACATTGGAGGGGTACTCGGATGGCTCACAACTGGGAAACATTTAAACTCGTAATAACTCTCGTTTATCACTGGCCCTGGCAGACAGATAATCATAACGGGCAGATTCATATTCGTCGCTTCAGTTCTTTAAAACATTTTTTCCCTATTTTCTGTAAATGTAATTTCAAAGAAAGGTCAATGAGATTGACTGGATAATCTGTAATTGAGTATGAAATATGAAAAATAAGAGAGAGAGGTCGAGAGAGAGAGTTAGAGTTATTTAAATGTTCTGTAACTTACTGTTTGATGTCTTTAAAATGTTTTGTAACAAAGTAGGCACTTTTTTATTATACAAGTAAGAAAGATACAAACATTCGTCATCGTGAGCTGCTGGAGGCCATCTCGCCACATTTGCTGCAATATTTGCAACTTATGGAGTCTTTAATGTTTGCAGGAGAATGCTCGTGAAATGGTGATGAACAAAGCAACAAGTGTCATCGTGGCAGATATTCTTGGCTGTGCCATTGGTGACGTGCAGCCTTCCATGAAAGCTATAGCTAATGTCGCTGCGGAATCATTTGAACCCGGAGGCAGCAATGGTGAGGTAAGGTACAAATATGCAACATTTGTTTCTAACTTCAGTGTGTGTGATAACAACATTCAATGTGTAGAGTCATTGGGGCTGTCGTGTTTTCCCCAAAGAATAATAAGATAGTCACAAAATGCTGGGAGAACTCAGCGGGTCAGACAGTATCTCTGGAGAGAAGGAATGGGTGATGTTTCGTGTCGAGACCCTTCTTCCGATTCTAATTTGTAACGTTTCAAGATCAATCGATGCACCTTAAAGGACCTTAGAGCTGTTTTATATCTTATGAAGGATATTTTAACCGGTAATGCAGTTATTGCTTTTCAGTGTTAGAGAGAGATAATTGCTTTCTAACCTTGAGTAAATTTCACATTTGTTCTGCCATTAATCTTTTTATAATGCTCAATCAAGTGCAGCAAAACTCTTTTCATGCAATGAGTAATGGATTAAATGATCAAAATTGCACTGACAACCAAAAGATTGTTCTTCCATTTTTTTCTGTCTGTAAAAAAACAGTATACTTTTCAAATAGTGCCCAGAATAATCCATGTGTAATTATTTAGCAGATTATATTTTTAGATAGAGTTGATCATTGAGATTCATTTCCCCTTTAAGAAATAATTGCACTATGTGGATCATTCAGGATCATGTCATATAAGGCATTTAAAGGAGACACAAGGCTGCAGATGCTGCAATCTGTAACAAAAAACAAACTGGAAGGACACAGCAGATTGAACAGCGGGGGTGGGGAGAGAAGAGTCGTCAATGTTTCTGGTTGAGGTTATGCTACTGTGTCTCGAAGTAAACCAGTGACAATTCCTTTCCCACCCACAGATGTTACTTGACCTGCTGAGTTCCTCCAGCAGTTTGCTTTTTGCACTGCTTTTAAAAGCTTCTGATTGGCAAATGCATTTAGCTGAAAAGTGCCCGCTGACTAATCAACATTAAGCAGCTGGTTTCATTTAATGTGAATTATGCAAATGTCCTTGGAGTCCACACTCATCACTTGTGATAGCCTAATTGATTCTTGCCTATTAGTATTGTAGTAAATTTATGTTTGATGGGGTAAACCAGGCCTGGTTTACCCCATCAAATGACACTACTAATGAACTACAAGATGTCAAGAGTTTGAGTACAATTGAAAAGATTACCTAATGCGGCATGTCATACTTTATTCTTGTGTTGGCATTTGTCAACAGTTCCAAGATAATCATAATGGCTGGTTACTTCAATACTATTTTTAAAGTTTGTGTCCTTGGTTCAAATGTTAAATATCTCTTTTATCATTTTTCAATTCATGGTTATAGTTGAAAACTGTTGGTGTCTAGGAAGATTGTTAATTCACGTACTGAAATATGACCGGTTTCCCTTTTTGTCATTTTAGCTCCACATGGCAGAGCACCCAGCAGGCCACCTGGTTCTTAAATGGTTAATAGAGCAGGATGTAAAAATGAAAGAACTTGGAAAGACAGGTAGGATAAATCACATTGATTTTAATGTATGCTGTCTGGAACTTGTTGAATAATTTTGCAACAAACTGAAATGTTATTATTTTGGACAGTTAATTTTCCCATTGAAAACATTTTGGATGGTGACAGATGGGAAAGGGCATTTCAAAGGATTTGTGTATAACCTTGAAGTAAGAGAGAAATTAAGTGGTAGCTATGTTCCTTCTGATCCTGTTTTACTACATATGTTGCCACCAGCATATGTAATGAAGCTGTTTTTAATGTTTACCCCACAACAAATTAACTCCTGCATTTCAGCCGGATAAAGTGAAATTAACTTTTAAGCTCTACAGCATTTATTTTTCAATTTAACACAGCTCAGTTGCAGCTAATGTGGTTTTGCCAATATAAACCACAATTCCCCACTGCTGCATAAATCCAACTCCCTTAACATATCAAGAATCCAGTACTTACATATCCCAGAAACGTATTCCTGTTCCTTCATTTTCATGAGGTAAAATTCCTGAAACTTCCCACCTTCATCAGAACATCTACATGAATTCAATAAGGCAGCTTACTGCTACTTTATTTAAGGGCATTTATGGATGGTCAACAAATGCTGGCCATGCATGTGACATACTCATCCCATAAATTGTTAAAGGAAATCCAAATAAAACATGGGTTTGATCAAATGATCCCAAAATACTTCTAAAACATGTATATGATTAGATTGATGTTTGGCCAATTCAGTCCATTTTGTTAGATAGTCTTAGATAGAATATGATGTGTGAGACAGACAGACAGACAGACAGACAGACAGACAGACAGACAGTCCCCATGATTAAAAAAGCAGACAATACATAAAAACAAAAAATACTGAAAAAGAAACCCAATGCTGTGTTGTACAGCGCAGGGAGAGGAGCCGGTTGTTGTTTCGTGTCCTCCTCTGACCCTCCAGAGTTTCATGGAGGGGGTGCCCGGAGTTGTTGAGAATGACCTGCACCTTGCTGCTCATACACCTCTCAAGCACAGCCACCACAGAGTCCACTCTCCCCCCCAGCATTGAGCGAGCTCTTTTCACCAGCTTGTCGAGCTTCTTGCTGTTTTTATCAGCGAATTTGTTGACCCAGCAGACAACAGCGTAGAAGATGACACTTGCAATAACAGTATGGTAAAACAAGTACAGCATTTCATTGCACTTAATACCAACACAAGTTGGTAACAACCCTCTGATATGAGCACAACAGAATACTATTTTGTAACATTGGCTGCTGCAATATTGGATACTTTGTCTTCATTTTGAATGTTTAATTTATCTTAGGATTGCATTGTATTTACAGTTGTAATTGTCCATAATAGACAGTCGTACAACACAGAAACAGGCTCATTTTTGGCACAACTCGTCCATACCTGCCATATTGCCCCTTCTTTGCTAATCCCATTTGGCCCTGTAAGCCTTTTTTATCCACGTACTGTCCAAATGTCTTTTAAATGTTGTTGCTGTACTTGCCTCAAGGACTTAATCTGGCAGCTAATTTAATATACCGACCATGTGTTTAAGAAAGAACTGCAGATGCTGTAAAAATCGAAGGTAGACAAAAATGCTGGACAAACTCAGCGGTGAGGCAGCATCTCTGGAGCGAAGGAATAGGTGATGTTTCGGGTCGAGACCCTTCTTCAGATTGATGTGGGGGTGGGGGGGCTGGAAGAAGGAAGGAAGAGGCGGTGACTCTCTAGTTGCTCAATGTTCTCTAGTTCCTGAATTCCTTACCCTAGGGAAAAGACCTACTTCCAGGAATACGTAGGTTAACCTATGATAAGCTTTTGTCAGCACTGGGCCTATATTCGCTGGAGTTTAGAAGAATGAGGGAGGACCTCATAGAAACATACAGAATAGTGAAAGGCTTGGATAGAGTGGATGTGGAGAGGATGTTTCCACTGTTTTCACTGGCTCTCCACTCCGCTCTGGACCACTTGGACAACAAAAACTCATATGTCAGGCTGTTATTCATTGACTACAGCTTGACATTTAATACCATCATCCCCTCCAAGCTGGTTACCAAGCTCTCAGATCTGGGTCTCTGCGCATCCCTCTGCAATTGGATCCCTGACTTCTTCATCCACAGACCACAGCCTGTCCGTATTGGTGGAAATGTGTCATCCTCCATAACAATCAGCACGGGAGCACCTCAAGGCTGCGTGCTCAGCCCCCTGCTTTACTCACTCTATACTCATGACTGCGTAGACGGACATAGTGTGAACTCCATCATCAAGTTCGCCGACGACACCACTGTTGTGGGACGAATCACTGATGGTGACGTCAGAATATAGAAGTGAGATCGACCGATTGACCAAATAGTGCCAGCACAATAACCTGGCTCTCAACACCAGCAAAACCAAGGATCTGATTTTGGACTTTGGAAGGGGTAGGATAGGGACCCACAATCCTGTTTATATCAACAGATGATGGTGGAAAGGGTCAAGAACTTCAAATTCCTGGGCATGCATATTTCCGAAGATCTTTCCTGGACCCAGCACACTGATGCAATTGTAAAGAGAGCACATCAGCGCCTCTACTTCCTGAGAAGATTATGGAGAGTCGGTATGTCAAAGAGGACTCTCTCGAATTTCTACAGGTGCACAGCAGAGAGCATGCTGACTGGTTGCATCGTGGCTTGATTCGGCAACTTGAGCGTCCAGGAGCGGAAAAGATTGCAGAAAGTTGCGACCACT
Source organism: Okamejei kenojei (assembly GCA_035221665.1). Taxonomy (NCBI): domain Eukaryota; kingdom Metazoa; phylum Chordata; class Chondrichthyes; order Rajiformes; family Rajidae; genus Okamejei; species Okamejei kenojei. The sequence continues at coordinate 98,699,988 of CM069133.1, forward strand.
GCCCAGTCCATCATCGGCTCTGACCTCCCCACCATCGAAGGGATCTATCGCAGTCGCTGCCTCAAAAAGGCTGCCAACATCATCAAGGACCCACACAATCCTGGCCACACACTCATCGCTCTCTGCTGCCATCAGGTAGAAGGTACAGGAGCCTGAAATCTGGTACATCGAGGTTCAGGAACAGCTGCATCCCCACAGCCTTCAGGGTATTAAACTAGCCATCAAACAAACTGAACTATAACAGCCTATTACACTTTATCTGTTTATTTATGTGTATATATATGGTCTATGCTATATAGACACACTGAACTGTTCAGTATTTATGCTTACAATACTCTGTTATGCTGCAGCAAGCAAGAATTTCATTGTCCTATCTGGAACACATGACACTAAACTGTCTTGACTCGACTATCATCTTGTTTGAGCCCAATCTGACTGGATTAATTGATTAATTACAATCTTGCAAATTCCACTGCACTTCTTCATGAGAAGATATTATTAAATATCTCTGTCATCCAAAACTTTGTTTAAAACCAGATTAAGCAAGGATAACTCACAGTACATTATATTTTAGAGATATTCTATAATGGGACCATTTAAAGATCAATCTGTCACAATTGATAATTTTCCAGCTTAAAAAACACTAGACTAATTAAATTAAAATAAAAGCAAAATTTGAATTTAAACAAAAACATGAATCCATTTTATTCTGGGATGGTTTCATCTTTTTTAATTTCCTATTGAAAAACATGACAGACTTCTATGTGTGAAAGATACATCTTCTAGATGCGCTGGGATGCATCCTCAGTGATGTTACCTGGGGTCATCGGGTGTTTCGAGTCTCACAACATCAAACACCCTCGCCAGACGTCCCAGCCAGGGTTGATCAGGCCCCGACTTGCAACCCAGCAGCAACCGCCCACAGATCAGCCCTCTTAATCCAAAGCCACCTAGTGGCTTTCTCTGCGGTTTCGCTTGCGGATTGAATGGCCCTCTTCTTTGCCAGCCCTGTAATGCCCAACTGGTTGAGGACTTTGCAGAGTGAGCATCCTGCAAAGCCTCTACAGCCCACCTCTATGCAGAGATGCGAAGTGTCCCGAATTCGCCGTATTTTGTCCCGGCGAAATAACCTTTTTACGGTGTTCCGGCAGCCAAACATGCTGTTACGGAACACCGCCGCGCCGGTGTTCCTCCCGTGGTGAACGCCGGCGCCATGTGTCCCCGGTTTGCCGGCCCGCGCGATCAGCGGCACTTTGCCGGGCCCTAGTGTCCGCGCCTGCGCAGTTGGGGAGGGTTGCCGGGCCCCAGTGGCCGCGCGTGCGCAGTGGGGGAGGGTTGCCGGGCCCCAGTGGCCGCGCGTGCGCAGTGGGGGGAGGGTTGCCGGGCCCCAGTGGCCGCGCGTGCGCAGTGGGGGAGGGTTGCCGGGCCCCAGTGGCCGCGCGTGCGCAGTGGGGGAGGGTTGCCGGGCCTGGCGCCATTTCGAGCCACGCCACGCCCGGCCCAGATCAGCGGCACTTTCTTGCCGCCAGCCGGCCGCTCGCGGCAGCCCCATCACCGGGCCTCCCCCCCCACCCCCACCCAGTGCGCAGGCGCAGACCCGCCGGCAACCTTGCCAAGTGCGCATGTGCCGCACCCGCCCGCCGGCAGCCCGCTGATCTGCACCAGTGCGCAGGCGCATAGCCGCCGGCAACAACCCCAAGTGAGTATGTTACGGAGAGAAATGCATTTAACCCCATTTGCTACGGACAAATGGGTTGAATGTTACTGTGAACTAAATTTAGGGTTGGCATCTCTGTCTATGGGCTCATAGTATGTCTTCCAGCCTCTGTCCTGGCACATCTCCACCAGTTCCTGGTACTTTGCCCGTTTCCTCTCATTAGCCTCTTCAATACGCTCTTCCCAGGGCACTGTCAGCTCCAGAATGATCAGCTGTTTTGTCACTTCGGAGGTGATGATCATGTCTGGCCGGAGTGATGTGCTGTGGAAATTTCAGCTCTTTGCCCTGATCGACGTGCAGCTGCCAGTCAGTGGCTGTGTAGAGGAGGCCCGTCCTTGGTTTTGGTTGTGGTCGAGGCTTCTCTTCAGCTTTGACAAAAGTGATTGATTTCTTCTTTGGGGCGTGGTGGTGTTTGCTGTTACCGATGGCAGTGGCTATGCTCTCAGCAACCACCTGAGCACCTGGTCAAGGCGCCACCGATAGCGACCTTCCCCAAGGGACTTTGGGCAGCTGCTGAGGAGATGTTCTAATGATCCGCTTCCAGAGCAAAGTGGGCAGGAAGGTGTCTTTCTCATGCCCCAGATGTGGAGGTTTGCTGGGCTTGGTAGGGCATCGTACACAACTTGGACAAGGGACCAGACATGCTGTAGGTTTGTCTGCATGACGTTTGACCAGGTAATCCTGCGCTGTGGTGTGCTCTCCCACCTTGTCCACGCTCCCTGCTGCCTGTGCCCCACCGTCCTGCTCACATGCACTTCCTCCACACCTGCTCGGACCTCTTCCTGGATTAGATGGTGTCTCTCCTTGCCCTGGGCCTTGCCAACCAGTGTCTTAGGGAAGTATCCCAAACCCGCTCTGCTAGTTGCTATGACTCCCACCAATGCGTTTTGCCTTAGGCGTGACTCCACTGCTTTCTCCGCCCTCCGTTGCCTGACTGACTTTCATAATTTTTTGGGACATTAATTCCATCAGCCTGCAGCCCATTGCACTTTAGTCTGTTGTGCTGATGTGCATAATTCATCATAACTGCAATGGGTACTATTCTCCTATTGCAGATAAAAAAACTGATAGAAGACCTATGTTGGTGCAAATCGTGTTGCATTATATTGGACAGTGGTCTCGTTTGAAATTGTAGCACACAGTAACCCCTACTTTAATCTTTTATATGTGTATTTTGGAATTGGATCTAGGTATTGAAATGACAAATTTATATTATACTCACATCAAAGGTCCATTGCTTTCCGGCAAAGCATAGACATTTATTCTTAGTATCAAGGCAGATTTCATTGACATATCAGTGATGTAAAGATTTAAGTTGTGCACAATGATATTTTGACACTTTTAGAAATCTTAAGTTTTCAACCAAAATCAAATCAATTGACTTGTATTGGTTCTCTTTTGAATTGGCATTATAAAAATGTTCAAGTTATTAATTATGTGAAGGTCTGTTGATGTTGTGTCCTTATAATTGTTTGAGGATCTGTTGTACTAACATGTAACATTCTTTACAGCAACTGAAATGTAGCTGATCTAGAATTATATCAAATTAAAAATACTAAAGTATTGAATGTTACTTACAGAATGTTTTGCAGAAACATTAGTGGAATTTGTTGGCATTGAGAATCTACAAACATGGGCACAAGTAAACCGTGGAGCAATGGTACTTTGCAGGTAATAAAAAATACAAGTAATTGCTTCACTACAATTAATTGTACTTTTAAGAGCATTGATAATTTACACAGTTTTCATAAAAAAGAATTGTGTACATCAATTTGGCTAAAGATGTGCTTAGCCACAACATGCCTAGTGTGGTTCACATTAAATGCATTTTAGGAAGCAATCGATAGTGAGTATAAACAGATTGAAAATTAGAGAAGTGGTCAAGGGTAGTAAAAATGCATTTATAGAAGATGTTCCCAAGGAAATTACTGAAGGATTGGAGGAATGTTGGAATGAGAGAAAGACTTGAAGTTTATAAATGTAGTTTATTGATCTGAAAGCTGTAACCTCATTGATCTGGTCATGATGATTGATTCTCCTGTGGTCACTGGTTAACAATGTGGTGGCAAAACCATTAACAATTTAAAAGCCACAGCTTTAGGGGACGTGAGATAATAGGTATCCTATAGCAACAAAGCTACCATATGACTCCACATTTATTACATCGAACAAGTGAGAAGTGAGATAGAAACTGCGTCTTGTTTGAGTAAGTATGTTTGTTGCAACAATTGAGTGAGACGCCATCAAGAAATGCAGTTCATTAATTAGCACTGAACTGAATCATTCATCAGCCCTCCCCATGGCAGCTGTGTATGTTATTTACATTTTTTGTCTCATCTGCAATTATAAAGCTAGTCATCTCCACTTTTGCTTGATAATATCATACAAAATTCCTTCGTCAATTTTTAGATCCTAGGTTAAATTGTAACATTCATTTTAACCCAAAGACTACATCGTTATTAAATCACGGCACCTCATTATGTTAAGTGAATATTTCTGTAGTAAATCGTGTATTTCAAAAAGGTGTGTTTCTTTAATTTGTTTGCTGAATACTTACACAGTTTCAATCTGCAGGGTTTCTGTTATTCAATTTTATTGGGGAGAAGCATTTTTAAATTTCCTCTGAGAGCAACCTCTATTTGATATATTGCATAAATATCTAATATGTATTTCCTTTTTTAAGTATTCTTCAAAGTAACAATGAGGACGTCGCCCTCAAAGTGAAAAAAGGTTTAAAGAAGCTCATACCCAAGTTCAAGAAGATGAAAAACGTGAAAGGCGTGGAAATGTTGTTAGAAAAATTGACTGCAAGCAATGTAAAACCCTGAGTAATACCAGCTCAGAATGATTTTGTAAAACTTGGATGAAAAGGAATTGACTGTTAAAATAAAGATTTGTATATAGAGAAGAGAATGACTATTTTCTACATCCTAATGCTTCAAAATGTTTGTTTTCTCAGGCAATCTGTATTCTATTAGGCACCATATTTCACTAAACATTTTAAGAAGGAATCTTGGAAATGGCTACCACTACCACTGAGAGGTTGTTGTTAGAGCAATGAAACTTATTGAAGTTGCAATACGTTGCCGTTTATCATTTATAGATTTGTGAATTAAGGCAAATAATGCTGAATTTTGGCATTATTCATTTATTTTAAATATAAACTACTTTGGAAGCTTAGGTGCTACGAAAAGGGGACAGCTGCCGACCGTATTATTGTCCATTATATTAATCATGTTAGAAGAAGTTTCACCAGCCAGTCCCTTTGCGATTAGTAAGCTCACCAGTGCTTGCTTTCTTCTTGATAATGTTCCAAACAGTTGATTTTGGTAAGCCTAAGGTTTGGCTGATGTCTCTTAACAGTTTTATTCTTGTTTCTCAGTCTCATAATGGCATCTTTGACTTTCATTGGCACAACTTTGGTCCTCATGTTGATAAACAGCAATAAAAGTTTGAGTTTTTTTTTACGGCTGAGCTGTAGATGTTTATATGGATTTCAGCAAGGCATTTGACAAAGTTCCGCATTGTAGGCTGCTCTGGAAGGTTAGATCGCATGGGATCTAAGGAGAGATGGTCGACTAGATAGAAAATTGGCTTCATGGAAGGCAGCAAAGCATAACGTTGGAAGGTTGGTTACCGGACTGGACGCCTGCAACTAGTAGTGTGGTACAGGTTTTGGTGCCGGACCCATAGCTGTTTGTCATCTGTACCAATGATTTGGATGAGAACATACAAGGCATGATTAGCAAGTTTGCAGTTGACACTAAAGTGGGTGGCATTGCAAATTTGTGAAGATGGTTGTCAAAATTTGCAGCGGGGTCTTGATCAAAACTGCATATTACACGTGCTCTCACCAAAACTCAATATAGGAGAAGCAAGACATCAAGTCCTGTACTCAAATCCTCTTGCAATAATAGCCAATATTCTATTTGCCCCCTGAACTACTTATTTACTTTGCACATTTAATTTGAATGACGTGGATAGGAACTTCTTGTTTCCTTTGAACATTATTATTTACGTCTGCATAATTTACAAAATGCTGTCTTGTGCACCAAATTTGACCTCCATTCTTTTTACTGAAACAATTGCTTTCTGTTTCTAAATAATGTCTGCTCTCATATTGAACAAAAAACTATTTTGTTTAATTTTTCTGTTATCTCTTCACAATTTCCCCAACTCTAATATTTGTGATTGTTTTCAGGGAAATGGAATATGTGGTATTCAAAAAATGAAAGAAAAATACATGAGATTTTTTAATTGTATCTTGCTATTATTGCTATAAAACAAAACTTAAATCATTAGTTTTCTTTGATATTATTTTGCTTCATAGGTTTCTCACAAACTTAGATTTGGCAAAGTAGTGATTTAAGGTTTTTTCTTGCTAATGTTGAAAATTACAGGCTCCATTACCATTATCTTTCAGCACCTGCTGTCCAAGACATTCCGTGCACTAGTTAACGTGATGTTTATGTGCTGAGTTCTAGACAAATACAATGACCTTCCTTGAGCTTGCTATATATATTGTTAAACCAAATTTGGAGGCTGCAGCTGGTTTTGAGACTTAAACCGACAACAATCCAAAATTCTGAGGTTTTGATTAATAAACAGATTTCTAGCAAAACGAACATTTAATTTGCTATGGGTTATTTAACCTGGAGAACCTTATATTTTGCCCAGTAAATAGAATACAAATAGATTCACTTTCCAGGTGATAAGGAAGAGATCAGATGGGAAGCAAATGGGTAGATTCTGCATTCCATACTTTTCAGGGAGAATGTATGAGGCGAAGAGAAGTTGGTGATGGAACAATAAATCAAGGTGGAAGGAATCATCCCTTAACAATATCACAAACATTAGATGAGTTTGGTGATGTCATCATGGAGATGGCAAAGGCCGATTTGCTGATTCATGATTCTGGTAAGGTGAAAGGTGAGATCAGAGCAAATTCCCCCAACATTAATGGGAGAGGTGAGCCTAATAAATGGGAAGATGATGGTCCTGTCACTTAATCTGGAGGAAATCACAAGAGGAAAAAGACCACATTCTGAATGCATTTAAGTTAAAGTGATATTGTCAAGTATATGCTTTCATCCTAAAACTGCTGCAAAATATTTTATGCAACTTTGTAATTTTTTCAGAACTGTAAGATTTCATTCCTCATTCTCCACGATTAAGATTTGTTTTATTGATAATTCTTTTATTTTTATAATGGGGTTTACTATTTCCTTTTATTTTAGTTGGTTTTTTTTTTGTATATGTCTCAGCATCATTGGTGAAGTTTTTCCTTTCTAAATGTTCATTTTCTGCATTGATCTGCATTTATCATGTCTGCACTTAAGCAAGAAATTCCTGCCTTAGATGTATGCCCTTAAGAAAATTTCTAAGCTGCCATCTGTTGTACTGTGGGATTTCTCTGCTATCTTTTAGAACAGATAATAACTGCAGGGTCTGACTACATACTGTATTCTCAGATGGGCAAAGAAATATCCTCACTATGATCACGTCTGAAGAAGGGTCTCGACCCGAAACGTCGCCTATCTCCTCCGCTCCTTAGATGCTGCTGCACCCGCTGAGTTTCTCCAGCCTTTTGTGTACCCTCATCGCTACGGCATTCCTTTGAAGATGAGCAGGGAAGATAATTGAAGTGCTCGTTTTTATTCATTCCATCTGAGTATTTTGCATTCAATTTTATGGGAGCTTCTGCAGAAATTGACATCCAATTTGTGCATGTTTTGAATGTTTCATTGGCAGTGCAGATCTGTGGGGTGTCGAGATTGCGCCCATTTTATTATGTTTTTGTCCTTCACTGTTTTTCATGAGATCAGGTTTGTAAACTTGGCAAATGATTGCTAACAATGCAAACTGCAGAAGAATGAGTGATCTTGGCTAAGATGAGATTTTGCAATATCAGTCCAGTAGCACACATCCTAATATTAATTCCATGGATTCTTGGAAACTGCACAGAAAGTGAAACTATTAGTTAGAGGATAAGATTCATAATAGATGTAGCTTTTGAAGATCTGTTGCTCATGTTTGAAGGGACACAAAAGTATTTACATGGGAGTAAATCCTACGGGCTTTCGGGGTGAAAGAAAGAAAAATGGAAAGAGATTCATCATTTGAAAAGGCATCTCATAGAGAGTTAAAGTGCCACACAACATGAAAACAAAGTCCTTTGGTCCAATCTGCCTATGCTGTCCAGTTTTTATATCAGAACTAGTCCCATTTGCTTGCATTTCACCGTTACCCCAGTACAGAGAAGGTTCACCAGACTGATTCCTGGAATGTCAGGATTTTCATATGAAGAAAGACCGGATAGACTCGGCTTGTACTCGCTAGAATTTATAAGATTGAGGGGGGATCTTATAGAAACGTACAAAATTCTTAAGGGGTTGGACAGGCTAGATGCAGGAAGATTGTTCCCAATGTTGGGGAAGTCCAGAACAAGGGGTCACAGTTAAAGGATAAGGGGGAAATCTTTTAGGACCGAGATGAGAAAAAAAATATTTCACATAGTGAGTGGTGAGTCCCTGGAATTCTCTGACACAAGGTAGTTGAGGCCAGTTCATTGGCTATATTTAAGAGGGAGTTAGATGTGGCCCTTGTGGCTAGAGGGATCAGGGAGTATGGAGAGAAGGAGGTACGGGATACTGAGTTGGATGATCAGCCATGATCATATTGAATGGTGGTGCAGGCTTGATGGGGTGAATGGCCTCCTCCTGCACCTAGTTTCTATGTTTCTTCCCTTTTGAACTTTTTGTGTGGGGGGTGGTTAGTGTGCGTGTGAAGCCGCAGGAACCCCCTACCCCCCTGCAAACGCGCGTTGGGGAAACAGACCCAGCCGGTCTGCACTTGGTCCAATAACTATTAAAATTCTCGTTTGTTGGTGTCGTGCTCTATTTCGCGAATATTCGTTTTAGTTGTAAGTGAATCTCCTCCTCCAAAATTTGCAAAAACTAAACAATTTTTACATATTCCGGTAGAGTTTTCCCTCCTCCTCTCTAAAATTAGAACATTCGGTTCATGCTTTTACTGCTTTTTCGTTAAAAAGCAAAAATAATTTCAAAATGTTAAAAACCCAGACTGCTTCTCACCCATAGAATGTTGGTGAACGTTCCATCGTGTGATGTCACAATGCCCAATTCTCAGAGATGTCCAATCAGAATGGATTCATTTACATATGCCCTTGCTCCAGCCCCAGCTCCCCTTCCCCCGCCTGATGTCACAGCACCTTCCATTCTGTGATGTCACAATGCCATCCCTCATGTGATGGCCAATCGCAATGGAACTCATTTACATATGCCTTTGCTCCAGCCCCAGCCCCGCCCCCGCAGCCTGTGTCTCGACCCCCCTCTCTCCTCCCCCTCTCTCCCCATTCCCTATTCACCTCACCCTCTCTCCTCACTCTCTCCCCCCTTTCACCTCTCTCCGCGCTCCTCTCCTCCCTCCATCCCTATCTCATTCGCTCCACTCCCCTCTCCTCACCCCTCTCTCACTCCTCTCTCTACCTCTACTCCTCTCACCTCACCCTTCACTCCCCCCTCTCCACTCTCCTCTCTCCCCCATTCCCTATTCCCATCACTCCGTCCTCCTCACCCCACTCTCCTCAACCCGCTCTCCTCCCCTCCACCCCTCTCTCTGCACCCCTCTCCCCGAACCACTGTCGCCTCACGCCTATCCCCTCACCCCCTCTCATCACCCCTCCCCATCTCCCCACTCCTCACCCCTCTTCCCATCTTCTCCCCCTCTCCCTCCTCCTCTCTCCCCATCACTCTCTCCCATTCCACCCTCCCCGCCCCTTCGCTCCCCCTCCTCCCCACTTCCCTTTTCTCTCCCCCTCCCTTCCCCTAACCCCTTCCCCCCTTCCCCCCCACCCCTCCCCCCATCTTCTTCCCCTCCCCCACTCTATTCCCACCCCTCCCCCGAAGGGGAAGTGGGGGGTGTTCCCCATTCTGCCCCCCGCACCCCTCTCCCTCCTCCACCAGCCCTCCTCCCCTCCTCCAACCCCCTCTCCTCTCCCCCAACCCCCTCGCCCCTCCCCTCTACCCCCCCCCTCTCGCCCACTCCCCTCCTCGCCCTCCCCATCCCATCTCCCCCTTCCCTCCCACTCCCCATCCCCCTCTACCCCCCCCCCTCCCCCCGTGAGGTGATTAGGGTGCGTGTGAAGTCGCAGGCCCCCCCCCAGCAACCGTACGTTCAGGAAACCGAGGACACAGCGGTCTCCCTCATTTCACTCCCCCTCTCCATTTCACCTCTCGTAACCTTTCCTTCCATCTTCCCCTTCATTTCTTCTCTCCTTCCCTCTCCCCATCCCCGTCTCCTCTACCCCCTCCGCACATTGTGGGGTGTGTGGGTGGTTAGTGTGCGTGTGATAGGGTTGGGGAATAGATGGATCTCATTTACATATTCCTCTCTCTCCCCCTCCTCTCTCATTCCCCCTCTGTCCTCATCCCCCCTATCACTCCCCTCTCTCTCTCCCCCTATGCTCTCTCGTCCCCTCTTTCTCTCTCTCTCCCCTCCATCTCTCTCCCTCCCCTCTCTCTCTCTCCCCTCTCTCTCCCTTCACTCCTCCACCTCTCTCCTCTCTCCACCCCCTCTCCACCCTCCCCCCTCTCTCTCTCCCCCCTCTCCCCCCCTCCACTCTCTCCCCTCCTCTCTCTGTCCTTCTTTCATAATTCCTCTCTCTGCCCTCCCCTTTCTTTCTCCCTTTCTACCCTCTATCTCTCTCTCGTTCTCTCCCCTCCTCTCCCTCTCTATCTCTCTCCCCTCCTCTCTCTCCCTCTCTCTCGCTTCCCCCACTCACCGTTCCACCCATCCCCCTCTCTCACTCTCCCCCTCACCCCTCTCTCCGCCCATCCCTATTCCCCTCTCCCCTCTCCCACTTTCCTCCCATCACCCCCCCTCTCTCCTCCCCTCTCCACCTCTCCTCCCCTCCCTCTCCTCACCCCTCTCCCACCCCTCTCGTCCGACCGCTCTCACTCAACGCCCCTCCCTCCTCTCCATCTCCCCCTCTCGTCACCCCTCTCCCTATCTACCCCTGTCTCCCCTTCACCCTCCCCGCTCTCCTCCCTTCCCATCCTCATCCTCCTACTCTCCCTTCCCCTCCCCCTCCCCCTCCCCTCTCCTGTCCTCTTCCCCATTCTCCTCTCCCCATCTTAAATCCCCTCCCCCCTTCCCCTCTTCCCCTCCCCCCTCCCCCCTCCCCCCTCCCCCCCCTCCCCCACCCCCCTCACCGCCTCCCTCCCTCCCCCCTCCCTCCCTCCCCCTCCCCCCCCCACTCCTCCCCCCCCCCCCGCCCCTCCCCCTCCCTCCCCCCCTCCCCCTACCCCTCCCCCCTCCCCCCCCTTCCTCCACCACCCCCCCTACCCCCCCCCCCCCCCCTCCCCCACCCTCCCCCCCCGCCTCTCCCTCCCCTCCCCCTCCCCCCCACCTCCCTCCCTCGCCTCCCCCCACCCCCCGCCCGCCCCCCTTCCCCCCCGCTCTCCCTCCCCCTCCCCCTCCTACTCGCCACCTCCCCCCCCGCCCCCCCTTCCCCCGCTCCTCCTCCCCCCTCCCCCCTCCCCCCCTCCCCCTCCCTCCTCCCCCCCCCTCCCCCCCCCCCACCCCCTCCCACCCCCCATCCTTCCCCTCACCCTCCCTCCCCGTCCCCCGTCCGCCTCTCTCTCCCTCACCTCTCTCTCTCCTCCCCCCTCTTTCTCCCCCCTCTCCCCTCCCTCACAACCTCTCACCTCACCCCTATCCCACCAACACCCCTTTCATCACTCCTCTCTTTCCCCCTCTCATCCAACCCCACCCTCCTTGCCCCATCTCCCTCCCCCCACTCCCATATTCCCTCATGCCTCTCGTCCTCACCCCTTTCTCCTCACCCCTCTCTCCTCATCCCCTCTCCCCACCCCCTTCTCCCAACACCTTCATCACCCCCTCTCTCATCACCCCTCTCTCATCACCCTTCTCCATCTCCCCCTCCTCACCCCTCTCTCCTTCTCCTCCCCCTAACCCTCCTCCTCCTACCCCATTTCTCCCCATCCCTACCCCTTCACTCCTCCCCTACCCTTCTCCCCCTTCCCCACTCTTTCATCCCCCCTCCCCCCTACCTCTATCCCCTCACATCCCCCCCTCTTCCACCTCCCTTCCTCCATCATTTCTCATATCTCCTCCCCCACCGTCCCCATCCCCCCCACCATCTCAGCCTCTCGGGGGGGGGGGGGGGCCCTCCTCCGTCCCCTCCCCAATCTCTCCCCATCTCCACCCTTCCTCCTTCCCCCTCTCTCCTCACTCTCCACTCCCTCACCCCTCTCCTCCCCCATCTCCGAATATTAATATAATCAAGGGGGGTGGATAGTGTGTGTGTGTGTGTGTGGGGGGGGGGGGGGGTGTCGTTGGTTAGTGTGTGTGTTGGGATGGTTACCCCTCTCCCCTCACCCCTCTCTCCTCACCCTCTCAATCCTCACGAGTCCACCTCACCCTCTCACCCCTCTCGTCCTCCTCTCCTCAACCTAGAACATACCTCCTCTCTCCTCTCTCCTCACCCCTCTCTCCTCACCCCTCGCTCCTCACCTCTCTCTCCACCCATCCCTCCCAGCTGCCGTCTCCTCCCCTCTCCTGGCGATGCCACTCTCCTCAACACCCGTCTCACGCACGAACACTCTCTCCCACCCCTCTCACCCCTCTTATAAAATTCCCTTCTCTCCTCACATCCCTCTCCTCACCTCTCATCCTCACCTCACTCCTCTCTTCCTCACCCCTCTCCCTCACACCCTCGCTCCTCACCCTTTCTCACCCCTCCACCCTCTCTTAAATTCCTCTCCCTCACCCCTCTCCTCTACCTCTCCCTCCCTACCCCTCACTCCTCACCCCTCTCTCCACACCCTCTCTCCTCTCTCCTCACCCCTCTCTGCCCTCACCCTCTCATCCCACCCTCTCTCTCAACCTCTCCCCTCAGCCTCCTCACCTCACCCCTCTCTCCTCACCCCTCTCGCTTTCGCCCCTCTCTCCTCGCCCCTCTCTCCTCACACCCTCTCTCCTCGCCCCTCTCTCATCCTCGCCTCTCTCCTCACCCCTCTCTCCTCACCCCTCTCTCCTCACCCCTCGCCCCTCTCTCCCTCGCCCTCTCTCCTCACCCCTCTATCCTCACCCCTCTCTCTTCACCCCTCTCCTCTCTCTCCTCTCTCCCCATTCCCCTATTCTCCTCACCCCTCTCTCCTCACCCCCTCTCTCTTCACCCCTCTCTACTCTCCCCATTCCCTATTCTCCTCACCCCTCCCTCACCCCCTCTCCATTAAAACACCCACCCCTCTCTCTTCTTTCACCCCCTCTCTCCTCACCCCCTCTCTGCACTCTCATCTCCTCTTCTTCCTCTCCACTCAACCATTCCATATTCTCTCACACCCCTCTCATCCCACCTCTCTCCTCACCCCTTCTCTCGTCACCCCCGCTCTCGTCACCCCCCCTCCCTCATCACCCCTCTTCCCCTCATCTCCTGGCCTCACCTCCCTCCTACTCCTCCTCCCACCCCCCTCCCTCCCCCCTCTCTCCCCATCCAGCCCTCCCCCTACCCCTCTTCCCCTTCCCCTCCCTTTATCCATCTCTCCCCCTCTTCCTCCCCCCTATCCTCTCCCCTTCCTCATCCCCTCTCCGCCCCTCCCCACCACTCTCACATTCCCTCCTACATCTCTCGCACCCCCTACCCAGCTCTCCCCATCCCCCGCTCTTCCCTTCCCCCCTACTCCTCCCATCCCCAATCTCTCCCCCATCTTCCCCCACCTCCTCCCCTTCTCTCTCCCCCTCTCTACTCACAAACCTCTCTCCTCACCCCTCTCCCTCCCCCTTCTCACCCCTCTCCCCATCTCCTCCCCATCTCCCATGCCTCTCCCCTCTCCCCCCTCCTCCCCATCCTCCTTCCTCCCTTCCTCCCTCTCTCCACTTCACCCCTCTCTATTTCCTCCCCCATTCCCTATTCCTCCTCACCCCTCTCTCCTCACCCCTCTCTCCTCTCCCTCCCCCTCAGTGAAGTGAAAAGAAAAAAGGGGGAAATAAAAAATAAGATTAATGTGGTATTTGTGTAAAATGGGTAGCTGATGATCAGTATAGACTAAATGGGCTAAAAGGCCTGATTATGTCTTTTTATGACTATAATTACTTGGCATAGGATCCAAATGATACAGTGTTGAGTGCACTTGGAAGACGACTTTAAAAGAAACAGGAATCATTCCAAAGCAAAACTAGCCAGCATTTCGTTACTTTCAGCAGATGGGCAAATCATTCAGTCCACCAACTGTTTCCTGTCACGTTATTACAAGCTGACAGTTACACACTAAACTCTGAAGGCAGATCTTAAGCTTTATTTGATTGACCACACTGCAGCTGTGCACTTTATTAAACATTGAAAACTTCAAAGGTTTTCATTATCACCTTTTCATTCCCACAAATTTATGAGCTGTTCTGGTTTCCAGTCTCGGCTGCCTTCCCGCTTCTCGGCCTAAGCCAGTGATTGTAGAACCAAACAAGATGTTTGCTGTGTCTGTACAATTTGTATGTTTCTCTCCACAGATATGAATTCTTAAAAATAGGTGAGAAAATAATATACAATAATAGTATCACAGTTATCGATGCAAGCGGAAATCATATCAAACATGATATACCATGGCTCCAACATGGTATGGACATGTGCCTGAGACAAATTGATTTCTGCTAGGAGTGATGTTTTATTACTCGGTTTTATCACTGCTGGGAGTGATGTTTTATTATGTTTTAGTACAGACTAATAGTCAATCCCAAAGGCAAAGAATATTTCACATTGTTGATCTTTCAGTGAAAGTCGAATGAGAGTTAGCTTACACTAAAGTTACAGAGTACATCAGGCGTATATTGGGACCTTGCTGTGTAAGCAAATTGATAAAACACTTTAATTTTATTGCGTGTATTTAAAAAGTGATTACCTTAGTGTGGTTTAAGGTACAAATTAAGGTAGGGACAAGGGACTTGAATCTTTCTACTTCACATTAGGTTCACGAGATTGATCCCTGGGATGGCGGGACTGTCATATGAGGAAAGATTGAAAAGACTAGGCTTGTATTCACTGGGGTTTAGAAGGATGAGGGGGTATCTTATAGAAACATATAAAATTATAAAAGGACTGGACAAGCTAGATGCAGGAAAAATGTTCCCAATGTTGGTGAGTCCAGAACCAGGGGCCACAGTCTTAGAATAAAGGGGAGGTCATTTAAGACTGAGCTGAGAAAAAACTTTTTTACCCAGAGAGTTGTGAATTTGTGGAATTCCCTGCCACAGAGGGCAGTGGGGGGCAAATCATTGGATGGGTTTAAGAGAGAGTTGAATAGAGCTCTTGGGGCTAGTGGAGTCAAGGGATAGGGGGAGAAGGCAGGCACAGGTTATTGATAGCGGACAATCAGCCATGATCACAATGAATGGCGGTGCTGGCTCGAAGGGCCGAATGGCCTCCTCCTGCACCTATTTTCTATGTTTCTATGTTCCTATTACTGTCTAATGATTCAATAACAAAAATACCATATCAGTTTTCCAAAATATGTTTCCATTATCTGTCTAATACCAAGAATATGCAGCAGCACCAGGTTCACATGTACTGTAAACATCATTGATTTGCTTTGGTTATTTAATTCCAGTACTTCGAATTGGATTCATTTGTCACAACTGGGATTGTAGATACTGTGAAGATACTCTGTTTGGAAGAACCACCTTCTAATTTGTTTGATCTTGCTTTTAAGGTTGGAATCCTATTTCCATGATGTCATAATAGACAATAGGTGCAGTAGTAGGCCATTCGGCCCTTCAAGCCAGCATCGCCATTCACTGTGATCATGGCGGATCATCCATATTCAGTACCCCGTTCCTGCCTTCTCACCATAATCTGATATTCATATTTTGGAGGGTTGATTAAAATGGAATCTTGCTATCAATTTAGTTGAACTGGGCTCTGCATGAAATAAACATTAGAGATATGGGTGTTTCAGTAAATAAGGGTACCAACTTGTGACATGGGTGGCCAAAGTTGAAAGTTGTTAAATGATAATGGAATATCAGAGCATTAAAAATGGGCCTACCTATGATCCCTTTGAGCTAATTTGTGATCAAAATCAACCAACATTTGAGCAAAATTTAATACGTTCAAAATTTGGAGGAAAAAAAGGGGGAAACATGTTTTAATGTTTTTTTTAAAACATAAATGAGAAAGAATATAGTGATCTTTCATAGAATCCAATACTATTTTACTAGAAATTTGCCTGGAAACAAGAGCATAAATATATATATTTATATTCTTGCATGCCCATTTGAGACAAGGAGTCAGATATGTTTAAATTGCTAATCAGATGTCAACTGGAAACCAGGCCAAATATGATCTTTCAAACAGATGATAGCTTAAATCATATAGAACTGCAGACACTACTTAATGGGATTCTCAAGGAGTCCTAGAGTAATACAACATGGAGTAGTGCCCTTCGGCCCAATTCATGCATGCTGACCAAGATGCCCCATCTCAGGTAGTTGTACACTTTTTTTAATGAAATGGCCAAATGTTTATTTCTAAGTATTGTATATGAAGCAGAATAATTGTTATGCTTAGTTATGAGGCGTTACATTGCACACTTGGTGGTCTTTCCCTACGTCCTAGACCCATTCTATTTCAAGATGGCTGCCCCAACTGGGCACGCCTTGCACACCATGGACAGCCGTTTACTGGATGCTGATCAGCCCTCTCCTGAGGAACGCTGGAGTAGTTGTTGCAGAACACAGGGTGCATTTTACTTATTCTTTCCCTCTCCCTTCTCTGCAATTCCACAACAGCATTCAATAGGTAATCTTGAAAAGAATAATTTGAATAAATGGCATTTTCAAATATTTATTTTCTCCTTGTTGAGGAAATTTGTTGGTTGAATTTTTTTTTTTTAATAATATTTTTATTAGAAGTAATCCATCATAACAACGGTATAATAACTTTCCAAATACACAACCAACTTATTTCAATAAGTATATGGATGAATAAATCTTATAAACTTCTATTTTTTAGAAAGTAGGAAAAGAAAAGAATAGATTTTAATCAATAAGAATGGTGATTAAATAATAGTTTTGATTATATAGAGAGAGAAAGAGAAGAGAAAAAAAAAGAAAAAAAAAGATTGTAGTATATATTATTCATCTTAATAGTGAATAACACAATTTCAAATAATATCAAAAGAGACATGCATACAAATACAAAAAAAAATAAATAATCATTTTTCATCTAATCCTGCCAGGTACCCATTGAGTTGTGATGCCAAGAACAGCTACCCCTTCAAATATTCTGTATATGGAGACCATATCTGTTCAAAGAATTCGTATTTGTCCATTGGGACAAATCTGATTCTTTCCAAATGCAATGTCTCCAACATTTCCATTGACCACATTTTAATTGTGGGGGATAATGTTCCCTTCCAAATTTTCAGTATTAATTTTTTCCCTATTATCAAACAGTAATCCAAGAAATTTCTTTGGTTTACTGTTAATATTAGATTTGAAACCGGAACTCCTAATATTATTAATTTTGGATCTGGGTCCAGTTTAATTTTAAGAACTTCAGAGATGACTCTAAAGATTTCTATCCAATGTGTTACATTATATTATACATGTTACAAAACTATGGATTAAGTTTGCTTCCAAGTTCTGACATTTAACACAAATAGAAGAAATGTTAGGATAAATTCTATTTAATTTCGTTTTTGAATAATGTAATCTGTGTAATACCTTAACATTGTAGGCTTTCTTCCCAAGCTTCCTTCGTTATAGATAAACCTATTTCATTTTCCCATGTTTGTCGATATATTTCCGAAGTTGGGATTTCCCTAACCAAAGATAGTATTGTATATATACGCTATTAATTTTTCTGTATTTGGGTGTTTATTAAACAATTCATCTTCCCACCTCTCCCTCCGCCCTCGGGCCCTGGCATTCCCTCTCTCTGTATCTCCCTCCCCCACCCTAGTCCCACTAGCTTCTCATTTTCACACCACAAATAGCTTACAATGGCTTGTTCCCTTTATCATCGATACTTTTTTGCATATCTTTCATTCATTGTTCTTTATCTCTCCACATCACCGTCTATATCTCTCTCGTTTCCCTGATCCCTGACCAGTCTGAAGAAGGGTCTTGACCCGAAACGTCGCCTATCTCCTTCGCTCCTTAGATGCTGCTGCACTCGCTGAGTTTCTCCAGCATTTTGTGTACCCTCGA
Source organism: Okamejei kenojei (assembly GCA_035221665.1). Lineage (NCBI taxonomy): Eukaryota > Metazoa > Chordata > Chondrichthyes > Rajiformes > Rajidae > Okamejei > Okamejei kenojei. Next base: position 98,717,950 of record CM069133.1, read on the forward strand.
TTCTCCAGCATCTGCAGTTCCTTCTTTAACAATTCATCTAATAATCCTGGTTTTCTATTTTTATAGTCTTGCGTATTTGACTTAATATAGTTTCTAATTTGTAAATACCTAAATATGTTATTTGACTGCAATCCATAGATATCCTGTAACTCTTGAAATGAAATACATTTTCCTTTCTTGTAAAGGTGTTCTATCCTTTTAATTCCTAAATCATTCCAGTGTCTACACCCCTTTTCCAATACAGAGGGCTTAAACAAAGGATTATTCATAATTGGCAAACAAAGTAACAAATTATCCATACATAGGGTCTTAACTATTTGTTTCCAAATACGTCTATTGTTATGAATTATAGGGTTATCACCATACGTTTTTTTTTTGTACTTCCCTTGGTGCAAAAAGAATCAAACCTACATCAAAAGGCAACACAAAAAGCTGGAGAAACTCAGCGGGTGCAGCAGCATCTAAGGAGCGAAGGAGATAGGCGACGTTTCGGGCCGAGACCCTTCTTCAGACTGGTCAGGGATCAGGGAAACGAGAGATATAGACGGTGATGTGGAGAGATAAGGAACAATGAGTGAAAGATATGCAAAAAAGTATCGGTGATAAAGGGAACAAGCCATTGTAAGCTGTTTGTGGTGTGAAAATGAGAAGCTGGTGCGACTAGGGTGGGGGAGAGATAGAGATAGAGGGAATGCCAGGGCCCCAGGGCTGAGGGAGAGGTGGGGGAAGGGGAGGAGACAGCAAGGGTTAACAGAATTGAGAAAATTCAATATTCAAGCCAAAGGATGGCAGACTCCCCAAGCGGAATATGAGGTGCTGTTCCTCCAGCTTGCGGTGTTGCTCACTCTGGCCGTGGAGGAGGCCCAGGGACCGAGAGATCGGATGTGGAATGGGAGGGGGAGTTGAAGTGCTGAGCCACCGGGAGGTCGGGTTGGTTATTGCGGACCGAGCGGAGGTGTTCGGCGAAGCGATCGCCAAGCCTCCGCTTGGTCTCACCGATATAGATCATCTGGCATCTGGAGCAGCGGATGCAGTAGATGAGGTTGGAGGAGGTGCAGGTGAACCTCTGTCGGACCTGGAAGGACTGCTTGGGTCCCTGAAAGGAGTGGAGGGGGGAGGTGAAGGGACAAGTGTTGCATTTCTTGCGGTTGCAAGGGAAAGTGCCCGGGGAAGGGGTAGAGTGGGAGGGGAGGGAAGAATGGACAAGGGAGTTGCGGAGGGGAGCGGTCTTTGCGGAAGGCAGACAGGGGGGAGATGGGAAGATGTGGCGGGTGGAGGGGTCACGTTGGAGGTGGCGAAACTGGCGGAGGACTATATGTTTGTATTTGCCGGCTGGTGGGGTGAAAGGTGAGGACCAGGGGGACTCTGCCCTGTTTGCGAGTGGGGGAATGGGGAGCGAGGGCAGTGTTGCGGGGTATGGAGGAGACCCTGGTGCGAGCCTCATCAATAGTGGGGGAGGGGAATCCCCGTTCTCTGAAGAATGAGGCCATTTGTGATGACCTGGTGTGGAACACCTCATCCTGGGAGCAGATGCGGCGTAGACGGAGGAATTGGGAATAGGGGATGGAGTCCTTACAGGAAGCAGGGTGGGAGGAAGAGTAGTCCAGGTAGCTGTGGGAGTCAGTAGGTTTGTAGTGGATGTCGGTCAGGAGCGTATCACCTGCAATAGAGATGGTGAGGTCAAGGAATGGTAGGGAAGTGTCGGAAATGGTCCAAGTGTATTTGAGTGCCGGATGGAAGTTGGTGGTGAAATGAATGAAGTCAGTCAGTTGTGTGTGGGTGCAGGAGGTGACACCAAAGCAGTCGTCGATGTAACGGAGGTAGAGTAAAGGTAGAGTAAAAGGCAAACAGTCTTCCTTTTCCATCTTTAGCCAGCTTGGCTCATAATCTAAATTTACCAACCAAAAATTCATATTTTTAATCTGAACTGCCCAGAAATAATATAAGAAATTTGGTAGTGCTAGTCCACCATTTATTTTAGATTTACATAGATGTTTTTTACTTATTCGATGATTTTTATAGTCCCAAATAAAACTATTAACCAAAGTATCTATTTTTTTTAAAAAACATTTTAGGGAGATATAAAGGGATGGCTTGAAATAAATATAACAATTGTGGCAAAAAAATCATTTTTATAGCAGTTGTTCTACTGATCATTGAAATAGGTAGTGTTTTCCAATATATATATATTTTTTAGTTTATTTAACAATTGGGGGTAATTAGAAACATAGAAACATAGAAATTAGGTGCAGGAGTAGGCCATTCAGCCCTTCGAGCCTGCACCGCCATTCAATATGATCATGGCTGATCATCCAACTCAGTATCCCGTACCTGCCTTCTCTCCATACCCTCTGATCCCCTTAGCCACAAGGGCCACATCCAACTCACTCTTAAATATAGCCAATGAACTGGCCTCAACTACCTATATTTAAATAGTTATAGGATTTAGATACATTAATTCCTAGATATTTAAATTTGTCCATGACTATTTTAAGTGGGAATTGTTCTAGTATATTTAATTTTATTCCAGTTATAGGCATAATTTCACTTTTATTCCAGTTAATTCTATACCCAGAAAATGTGCCAAACTTAGTTATAACATTAAGTAGATTAGGAATACTAATCTCCGGTTTTGTGATATAAATTAAAATGTCATCTGCGTATAGAGATATTTTATTCGTTGTAGTTTTGGTATTATATCCATATATTTCTGGTTCTGATCTAATCATTTCGGCTAATGGTCCTATTACTAGAGCAATTAGTAATGGTGATAACGGGCATCCTTGTCTACAACCCCTAAAGAGATTAAATTTTGCTGATAACATTTGATTTGTTAATATTCCTGCAGTTGGATTCGAGTATATGATGTTTACCCATTTGGAAAATCTATCCCCCAGTTGAAATTTCTGCACTATTTTAAATAAATATGGCCATTCAACCTGGTCAAATGCTTTTTCAGCATCTAAGGATATGACAGCTAGTTCAATATAATTCACTCTTTTTGAGTATATGATATTGAATGGACGTCTCAGATTATAAGATGAGTAGCGTTTTGGGATGAAACCTGTTTGGTCATGATGTACTAATTTATTAATCACTAAACTTAGCCTCCGAGATAAAATTTTAGATAGTATTTTTTGATCAGTGTTTAAAAGAGCTATTGCTCTGTATGACCCAGGGTCTTCCAAATCTTTATCAGCTTTAGGGATAAGTGTAATTGTAGATTAATTTAATGATTCTGGTAACTTTCCTTGTCCATAAGCATATTTATATATTATATGTAAACATGGAGAGATCAGATCATAAAACTTCTTATAAAATTCAACACTTAGGTCATCAGGGCCTGCGGCCTTTCCGTTATTTAATGATCCAATTGATTCTTCAATATCTTTTACTGATATATCAGCATTTAACAAGTCTCTACCTTCCTGATCCAAACTATTAATATGACATTCTTGTAGGAATGTTTCCATTCCATCTGGTTGTCCTGCTAGTTTAGATAAATAAAGATTTTGATAACATTGTAAAAATGTATCATTGATATCTTTTGGTAAAGTCAATACTTATCCTTGTTCAGATCTAATTTTATGTATCATTTTCTCCTCATCTAATTTTCTAAGCTGGCATGCCAGTAATTTTTGTGGTTTATCCCCAAATTCAAAGTGTACTTGTTTATTTTGTCTGTTGAAAAAGTTTAATAATCTGATTTGAATATATTTTATTTAGCTTATATTTTAATGATGCAATTTTATTACTTAGCCCCTCTGAAGGGGATATTGCATTTTCAATATCTAATTGTTTTATTTCATTTTCCAACTTTTGTTGAGTCTTTCGATTTTCCTTATTAAAGTATGCGTGTGCTGATATTATCGCACCACGCATAAATGCTTTAAATGTATCCCAAAGCAGTGATGGTGAAATTCCAGGTTTGTCGTTAGTTTCAAAAAATAGTTTAATCTGTTTTACCAAGTAATCATAACAAGCCTTATCATTTAATATTTGGGGGTTGAGTCTCCAGTTAGAGGTTTTAATAGTTATGTCTTTTAATTTTATCTTAAATGTTAATGGAGCATAATCCGAGATAATAATATTATGATATTTTAAGTCATACGTAAATGGGATTAGTTTTGAATCTATTAAAAAATAGTCTATCCTTGAATGGGTTCCAAATGCAGGGGAAAAAAATGAGTATTCTCGACCAGATGGGTTATCAGTTCTCCAGACATCCTTAACATTTGCTATTATTTAATAAAATAATTTATAAGTGTACTTGACTTAGAAGTGGTTTTCCTTTTCATTGATGATCTATCTAAATAATTATCTAAGATATAATTAAAATCACCTCCAAGTATTAGATTATGTTGAGTGGATATAGGGATATTGTTAAATATTTTCTTGAAGAATAATGGGTTATCAAAATTAGGACCTTATATTCATAAGGATTACTTTTTTAGAATGTAATTCACCTGTAATTATTACATATCTACCCTCAATATCTATTATTGAGCTTTGTTTAAAAGGTATACCTTTACGAATAATTATTGCTACCCCTCTAGACTTATGTGTAAATGAAGAGTGATATACTTTGGAAATCCATTTTGCTGTTAATCTATACTGCGCATCTTTTTTAAGGTGTGTCTCTTGGAGAAAAATAATATCAGATTTCAATCTATTTAATTGAGCTAAAACCTTACCTCTTTTAATTGGTTCATTAATTCCCTTAACATTCCAACTACAGAAGGTAATTCCATCATCCCCAATCCTAGTATTTATGTCATACATGTTATTATTAAGGTGGTTTATAATGGAGTAGATGTCTCAGCTCATCTAACCCAATCCTATACCCAAACATCAGATCGATTAAATTTAATTTCTGTATCATTGTCTGATACACACACGTCTCTTTGAACTAACTATATAATAACATACTTAAATCCATATAATATATAATATGAAATAAAATACATAATATAAAAGTAATAATAATAAAAAATGTGAGTAAAATGTTTGTTGAAATTTACATTGAATTGCGTAATATAATATGCAGCAAATATTTGCTATTTTACAGAACTCATGTATGAAAGTATTCATCTCCATAGGTGTATCTTCCTACACATTCAATTCTCTCAGTTTAACATTTATATAATAATTAATGTATAGAAATACCTCCTATATTTGCTATTATATTTATTTAATGCTCCTTAGTCATACACAACCCCACAAACTATTTTCTGAATTCTCATTCTTGAAACATTGTGGAATCTTTGTATTTCATCCAAATCTATCTATCTATATAACTAAAAGTCTCATCTTGACCACTTCCTGCCTGTGCTCTATATTGATTTTAGAAAAAACGCTACCAGATATAGCTATGATTTTTGGCCATCTTGCTCACAGTCCTCTTCCGCTGAGGTAGCCCCGAGGATTTTTCCGATCAATAAAAAATAGGAAAGTTATAGTGGATTGGTCCTCTTGTCTGTCAATCACTATGATGAAGGTGGGGGGGGGGGATTGGGGCTGGACTATAAAACCCCGGATGCCTGGAAGTGAGTCAGTCACTCTGGAAGATCGTGAGGGGGAGTCCACAACTGTGATTCTAAGCTTTGAATCAACTGGACTGTGAGTATGCAATGTACTTGCAACAAATAATTTGTTTGCCCTTAATGACAATGCAATGAGTTGTTTGGCAATTTGGTGGTGTGCACTGTGCATGAAATGCTATGAAATGGAATGTGGTGGCCTGCACTGTGCCTGAAATGCTATGAAATGGAATGTGGCGGCCTGCACTGTGCCTGAAATGCTATGAAATGGAATGTGGTGGCCTGCACTGTGCCTGAAATGCTATGAAATTGAATGTGGTGGCCTGCACTCTGCTTGAAATTGAACGTGATGGCATGCACTATGCCTGAAATGCTATGAAATTGAATGTGGTGGCCTGCACTGTGCCTGAAATGCTATGAAATGGAATGTGGTGGACAAAGATCCTATAGCGGAGCTGACGTGTAGTACGCAACGGAGCGGAACATGGGCATTTTTTTCGTCCATTTCAGTAACCGGAACCTACCCGACCCGACCCGTTCAACGTTGCGGGGGGGACAGTTTGTGTGTGTGATATAGGGCTAGATTCATAACTCTGTTAGTTCGTAATTCTGTGAATTCTTGTTAAAGAATAAAATTTGACTCTGGTAATTTTCTTTTTTAAATCATTTCTTTTTAATGGCTCATGAGCAGTGTTTGAGTTGATTTTATAGTAACCAGAACCTACCCGACCCGACCCGACTCGCAGTGTAATCAACGTTGCGGGGGAATAGTCTGTGTGTGTGATATAGGGTTAGATTCATAATTCTGTTAATTCTTGTTAAAGAATAAAATGTTTATAAATTTTAATTCTGGTAATTTTCTTGAATATCTGATAACGACACATCAGCAGCATATGGCACCAATATTGCCACGGGCGGTTCAAACTCCGCGGCCAGGGGCGGTCGAAGCTGTTGCCGCGGGAGCTCCGGAAAAACCAAAGATCCTATAGCAGAGCTATAGGATCTTTGCCTAGGAGCCCCTGGATCCGCAGCGCCCGCCCGCACAGTATAGCACAGCCCAGGAGCTCCCGCCCACCCGCACAGCTCAGCACAGCACACACCGCACGGTTGAAGGAGCGCCCGAACAGCGCAGCAGCGCAAATCCCGCCCGCCTGGTGAAGGAGCGTCCGTCCGCCCACCCGCTCCTCGCAGCGCCAGTGTGGTCTCGGCCCCCGCCACCTCTCCTCTCCTCGCCTTTTAAAAATAAAACTGGATATTCTTTGGTCTGAAAAAAATCCCAATAAGGAGCTTTGCAGCGAAGCAGCGGGAGAGGCAGGAAAGGTAGAGCGAGTGAGAGGCGGTGGCCATGAAGCAGCAGCAACAGCGGAGGAAGCGGGACCGCTATAGGATCTTTGGCCTCAACCCCAAAGATGGAGGCGGAAGCAAAGATAATATATTTGGGCGGAAACAAGATGGCGGTTGCAAGATGGCGGAGGCTAGTTGCTGAAATTGTCTTATAATTATCCATGAATCTGCCCATGACCATAATACGCGTTTTTCGTGGGAGTAGGCCATCTTGCTCCGCTATAGGATCTTTCGTGGAGGACTCTACTGTGCCTGAAATGCTATGAAATTTAATGTGGTGGACTGCACTCCTGAAATACTATGAAATTGAATGTGGATGCCTGCACTCTGCCTGAAATGCTATGAAATTGAATGTGGATGCCTGCACTCTGCTTGAAATGGAATTTCAAGGAATAGACGTGCGTGAACTGCCAGCCCACCAGCCCTGAGTGACTGAGTTGCCAGCCTACCAGGCCTGAGTGACTAAGATGCTAGCCCACCAGGTCTGAGTGACCGAGCTGCAAGCCCAAGAAACTATTTGGCCCACAATGTCCACACTAGCCCTCTGGAAACCAGTCCCTTCAGCCCACAACACCCATGCTAGAGCTCCAGAAAGCCCCCCGCCCACTGGCCACCTATATTGGAATTGGTGGAGAGGTGGAATATTGTGTTGGGGGATCAGCCCTCCCATGTGAAGATAGGACCCAACGGGTCCCACAGTCTAGTTACCCCTGTCCTCTCTCTCCCTCAGCCTCTCTCTCCCCGGCCTCTCTTCCCCCTGTCCTCTCTTTTCTCCCCCTGGCCTCGCTGCCCCCCCCCCCGGCCTCTCTTCCACCCCTCCCTCTCCCCCATCCCCCTCTCCGAGCCTGCACGTTGGGGGCTATGAGTCAGTGGATAGGGCAGGAATGGGGGAAAAGGAGCCTATTAATAATATATAATATCAAGTGGGTTGGTTAGTGTGTATGTGTGTGGGGGTGGTTAGTGTGTGTATGTGTGGTTGGTGGTTAGTGTGCATGTGGGTAACGCTGCCTTGCAATGAGGGGACAGGACCCAACAGCTCCCACTTGGTCTAGTCTATCATATATCTATTAAAACTGTGTGCGTGTGTGGGTGTATATGTCATTTTGCCTTTGAAATGTATCTCCTCGAAAACCAGATGCAAAAACATGGAGAATTTTACAATTACGGTAGGAATTTAACTTATGATTTCATAAATCCACTCCTCTCTAAACTCAGTCGATTATTTCCCCAGATTTTGAACAAAATTATTCACAAAACATCAAAACATTTTAAAATCTCCCCTCTATCTCTCCTCCCCTATCTCTCTCCTCCCCTCTCTCACCCCTCCTCCCCCCCTCACCCATCCTCCCTCTCCTCCTCCCCTCTCCCTCTGTCTCTTGCCCTGCTGTCTCTGCCCCCTTTCTCTCTGTCTCTCCCCATTCTCTCTCTGCCCTCACTCTCAACCACCCCCCCCCCCCCGCTAGACACGTCTGCGAGTTGGGGGCCATGTATCAGTGGATAGGGCGGTTATGGGGTTAAAGGAGCAAATTAATAATATTAATATATAAAGGGGGGTAGTTAGAATGTGTGTGGGGGGGTAGTTAGTGCGTGTGACACAGAATGCTGCCCCCACCCAGCCCCCTCCCAGCCCCCCCCCGTTGTTCAAAAAATTGACTGTTTATTTAGAATCAAAGTGCTGCGGCAGCTCAGCGGACGTCATAACGTGCTTGCTCTCGTCACCGCCCCCGCCCGCTCTCGATGAAAGCAGATGTTCTCAATGCACAGGCGCACTTTCCAACACTCTTCGCCCCCAAACCCCTCCCCCCCCCCCCCTCAGTCATTTATTCGCCTCCTGCTGTGCTGCAGACCAAACATCCAGAGGGAGTAATGGCCGCCAGGGCCACCTTCTCATCGCTTGCCCCACACGATGATAATGGCTGCTGCCACCCAGCTCTCCTCCACAACTCCCCCCCCCCGGCCCGGCCTGGCCCGGCCCGGCTCTGTCACGCTGGTGGAAGCCATGATCAGCTGGTTCCCTCGCTGCTTTTCATCGTCCTTAGATCGCTCCGTGCCTCACTCGCGGCCCGCAGGCTCACTCGGGTCCACGCCCGCCCGTCCACCACCCTCCCCCCCCCTGTACACGGGGTCTGAAGCGTTCAGGAATCGGTTCTCTGTGATGACCCGGAGATAACCGGCTGGCTCCGGGGGTACAGAGAGGATGCACCGAGGATGCGAGGCCAGGCCGATGGCTGCTGAGTGGCCCTACCGCTCTCCTTCCTCCATTCTTACCCCTCCCTTCTTCCCCCTCTCTTCTCCCCCCTCCATTCTCCACCCTCCCCTCTCTCTGCTCCCCTCTATCTCCTCCCTTCTCTCCCCTCCCCCCTCTCTCCCCCCCTCCACCCTCTGCTCCCTCCTCTCTCTCCCCCCATCTTCTCTCTCCCCCCCTCTCTCCCTCCCTCTCTCTCACTCCCTCTCCCTCTCTCCCTCCTCTCTCTCCCCCCTCTCTCGTTGAACCAACGAGAGAGCAGGCTATTCTAGACTGAACCAACGAGAGAGCAGGCTATTCTAGACTGGGTATTGAGTAATGAGGAACGGTTAGTTAACAGTCTTGTTGTGCGGGGCTCCTTGGGCAAGAGTGACCATAATATGGTTGAGTTCTTCATTAGGATGGAGAGTGACATAATTAATTCAGAAACAAGGGTTCTGAACTTAAACGGCTTTAGAACGCTTTATCCAGAACTGCCGTCGCGACATCAGCCGCCTCGACTTCTCCACTCCCCTGTCTCACTCCAATCTCTCCAGCCCCGAACGTACTGCCATCGACTCACTCCGTAACAACCCAGACTGGGTTATCAAACCCGCCGACAAGGGTGGTGCCGTGGTAGTCTGGCGCGTTGATCTCTAAAAGCGGCGGCCACGCGCCAACTCTCGGACACCTCCTCCTACTTATCCCTGGACCATGACCCCACTGGCGAGCACAAGGCCACCATCTCGAGCACCATCACCGACTTCATCAACTCTGGCTCCCTGCACCCCCGAGCCTCCAACCTCATCGTTTCCCAGCCCCGCACAGCCCGATTTTACCTTCTCCGCAAAATCCACAAACCTGACTGCCCCGGCAGACCCATTGTCTCTGCCTGTTCGTGCCCCACCGAACCCATTTCCACATACCTCGACGCCATCCTATCCCCCTTGGTTAAATCCCTCCCCACCTATGTTCAACACACCTCAGACACTCTCCGTCGTCTCCGCGCATTCCATTATCCAGGCCCCCATCCTCTCATCTTCACCATGGACGTCCAATCACTCTACACCTCCATCCCCCACCAGGATGGTCTCAAAGCTGGTTCTTCTCGACCAGAGGAGCAACCCATACCCGTCCACTGACACTCTCCTCCGCCTAGTGGAGTTGGTCCTTACCCTCAATAACTTCTCTTTTGACTCCTCCCATTTTCCTCCAAATACAGGCGTTAAGCTATGGGCACACGCATGGGCCCCAGCCAGCTACGCTTGCCTCTTTGTCGGGGTACGTCAAACAATCCTTGTTCTCGGCGTACCAGGGTCCCATCCCCGACCTCTACCTCCATTACATCGACGACTGTTTTGGTGTCCCCTCCTGCACCCACACGCAACTGACTGACTTCATCCGTTTCACCACCAACTTCCATCTGGCACTCAAATACACTTGGACCATTTCCGATACTTCCCTACCATTCCTTGACCTCACCATCTCCATTGCAGGGGATACACTCCTGACCGACATCCACGACAAACCCAATGACTCCCACGGCTACCTGGACTACTCTTCCTCCCACCCTGCTCCCTGTAAGGACCATCCCCTATTCCCAATTCCTCCGTCTACGCCGCATCTGCTCCCAGGATGAGGTGTTCCACACCAGGTCATCACAAATGTCCTCATTCTTCAGAGAACGGGGATTCCCCTCCCCCACTATAGATGAGGCTAGCACCAGGGTCTCCTCCATAACCCGCAACACTGCCCTCTCTCCCCATTCCCCCACTCGCAACAAGGGCAGTCACCCTGGTCCTCACTTTTTCACCCCCACCGCAGCCGGCACATACAACACATAGTCCTCCGCCAGTTTTGCCACTCCAACGTGACCCCACCGCTCGCCACATCTTGACCATCTCCCCCCCCCACCCCCCCTACCCCCCCCCCCCCCCCTCCCCCCCCCCCCCCCCCGTCTGCCTTCCGCAAAGACCGCTTCCTCCGCAACTCCCTTGTCAATTCTTCCCTTCCCTCCCGCTCCACCCCTTCCCCGGGCACTTTCCCTTGCAACCGCAAGAGATGCTACACTTGTCCCTTTACCTCCCCCTTTCACTCCTTTCAGGGACCCAAGCAGTCCTTCCAGGTCCGACAAAGGTTCACCTGCACCTCCTCCAACCTCATCTACTGCATCCGCTGCTCTAGATACCAGCTGATCTATATCGGTGAGACCAAGCGGAGGCTTGGCGATCATTTTGCTGAACACCTCTGCTCGGTCTGCAATAACCAACCCAACCTCCCGGTGGCTCAGCACTTCAACTCCCCCTCCCATTCTGCATCCGACCTCTCTGTCCTGGGCCTCCTCCACGGCCAGAGTGAGCAACACCGCAAATTGGAGGAACAGCACCTCATATTGCGCTTGGGGAGTCTGCATCCTCTTGGCTTGAACATTGAATTTTCTCAATTCTGTTAACCCTTGCTGTCTCCTCCCCTTCCCACCTCTCCCTCAGCCCTTCCCTTGGGGCCCTCCTCCTCCTTTTTCCTTTCTTCTCCCCGCCCCCCCCCCCCCCACCGCCCATCAGTCTGAAGAAGGGTTTCGGGCCGAAACGTTGCCTATCTCCTTCGCTCCTTAGATGATGCTGCACCCGCTGAGTTTCTCCAGCTTTTTGTGTAACTTCTGAACATAAAGAAAGGTAACTTTGAGGGTATGAGATGTGAATTGGCCAAGATTGACAATTGATTCTTAAAGGGTTGACGGTGGATATGCAATGGATGGCATTTAAAGACTGCCATCCATTGCATATCCAACTACAAAAATTGTTCATCCCAGTTTGTAAAAGAATAAATCAAGGAAGGTAGTACTTCTGTGGATAACAAGGGAAATCAGGGATAATATCAAAACAAAAGATGAAGCATACAAATTAGCCAGAAAAAGCAGCCCACAAGAGGACTGGGAAAAAATCAGAGGAGGACAAAGGGATTAATTAGGAAAGGGAAAATAGATTATGAAAAAAACTGGCAGGGAACATAAAAACTGACTGAAAAAGTTTTTATAGATATGTGAAGAGAATAAGATTAGTTAAAACAAATGTAGGTCCCTTGCAGTCAGAAACAGATGATGGGGAACAAGGCCATGGCAGACCAATTGAATAACTGCCGGAAATAGCAGGGGACTGGGGGTTAAATGAGAGAAACCCAGGTTAGCCGGGAAGAGGTGTTAGGTAAATTGTGGATTAAAGGCCGATAAATCCCCAGGGCCAGATAGGCTGCATCCCAGAGTACTTAAGGAAGTAGCCCCAGAAATAGTGGATGCATTAATGACATTTTTCAAAATTCTTTAGATTCTGGAGTAGCTCCTGAGGATTGGAGGGTAGCTAATGTAACCCCACTTTTTAAAAATGGAGGGAGAGAGAAAACAGGGGAAAAAACAGACATGGGAAAAATTTAAAAAAAGAAAAAAAAAAAAAAAAAAAAGAGACAGTTAGTCAACAGTCGGTTGTGGGGAAAACTGCTAGTCAGTTATTTAAAGATGGAATAGCAGCACATTTGGAAGTGGTGAGATCATTGGGGACAAATTCAGCATGGATTTATGAAAAAGGTAAATCCATGTCTGACGCGAATCCTATAGAATTTTTCGAAGATGTAATTAGTTAGATTGGATTAGGGAGAACCAGTGGATGTGTTATATTGGACCAAGATCCCACATAAGAGATTAGTATGCAAACTTAAAGCACATGGTAATTGTGGGTTCCGTATTGATGTGGATAGAGAACTGGCTGGCAGACAGGAAGCAAAGAGTAGGAGTAAAACGGGTCCTTTTTTCAGAATGGCAGGCAGTGACTAGTGGAGGTACCGTAAAGCTCGGTGCTGGGACCCCAGCTATTTACAATATATATTAATGATTTGGACGAGGAATTGAATGCAACATCTCCAAGTTCGCAGGATGACACGAAGGGTAGGGGCACTGTTGGCTGTGAGGAGGATGCTAGGAGGCTGCAAGGGTGGCTTGGATAGGTTGGGTGAGTGGGCAATGCAATGCATGGCAGATACAGTATAATGTGGATAACATGTGAGGTTATCCACTTTGGTGGCAACAACAGGAAAGTAGAGTATTATTTGATGGTGGCCGACCGAACACCGATTAGGAAAAGGGGAGATGCAACAAGACCTGTGAGTCATGGTACACCAGTCATTGAAAGTAGGCATGCAGGTGCAGCAGGCAGTGAAGAAAGCGAATGGTATGTGAGCATTCATAGCAAAAGGATTTGAGTACAAGAGCAGGGAGGTTCTACTGCAGTTGTACAGGGTCTTGGTGAGACCCCACCTGGAGTATTGTGTACAGTTTTTGTCTCCTCATCTGAGGAAAGACATTCTTGCCATAGAGGGAGTACAGAGAAGGTTCACCAGACTGATTCCTGGGATGTCAGGACTTTCATATGAAGAAAGACTGGATAGACTCGGCTTGTACTCGCTAGAATTTAGGGGGGATCATATAGAAACTTACAAATTTCTTAAGGGGATGGACGGGCTAGATGCAGGGCGGAAGATTGTTCCCAATGTTGGGGATGTTCCAGAACAAGGGGTCACAGTTTAAGGTGATAAGGGGGAAGTCTTTTAGGACCGAGATGAGAAAAAAAAAAACATTTTTCACACAGAGTAGTGGTGAATCTCTGGAATTCTCTGCCACAGAAGGTAGAGGCCAAATCATTGGCTATTAGTTAGATGTGGCCCTTGTGGCTAAGGGATCAGGGGGTATGGAGAGAAGGCAAGTACGGGGATACTGAGTTGGATAATCAGTCATGATCATATTGATTGGTGGTGCAGGCTTGAAGGGTATTCCGAATGGCCTACGCCTGCACCTATTTTTCTATGTTTCTTTCTCCCCTCTCTACCTCCCATCTCTCTCTTCCCCACCCTCCCTCTCCTCTTCCTATTCAACCCATTTCTCCCTCTGTCTCTTGCCCCTCCATCTCGCCCCATTCTCTCTCTGGTTTCTCCCCCATTCTCTCTCTGCCCATTCTCTCTCTGCCCTCACTCTCTACCCTCTCATAATAATATTAATATAATATCAAGAGGGAGTAGTTAGCGTGTGTGTGGGGGGGTGGTTAGTGCGTGGTGATGATGCCGCATGCCGCACCCACCGCACCTGGGCAGTTGGAGAACAGAACCGAACGGGTCTGCACCTGGTCTAGTAACTGATCTTGGATGTGTGTGCGTGTTTATTTGTTTTTGTGTGTGATCACATCTTCTAGAAAAAACGACGTGCCAAATGTAATTTTTTAACATATTCGGGTAGAGATTTTTTTCCGTGGAGCCCAAAATCACCTTATCTGAAAAATGCATGCTTTATTTCTCGAGTTAATAATGAAAATGTTCAAACATCTGAAAAAACTTTGAATCTAAACAAGATGGTCTCGCTGATGATTTGTCACGATGGGACTGCTTTGCATGGCCTAGCGCTGTATTCCATGCGCTGCAAAATGATGTCACCCCCCCGACTCTCAGTCCTTTGGTCAATGCCCACTCACCGTCCAGCCGCTCGTCACGGCCGTCCCCGCCTGCTCAGTGTCCGCCCCGCTCGCCGTGTTCAAGTCCTCCCTCTTTCTGTCCCCTCCCTTCTCTGCCCCCTCCCATCTCTTCCATCTCTCCTCACCCCCCTTATATTCCGCCTCTCCTTCCCCTCTCTCCTCCCCAAACGCTCTCTCTTCCCCCCCTCTCTTCCCCCCCTCTTCCCCACTCTTCCTCTCTCTCTGCCTCTGCCCCCTCTCTGTCTCTGTTCCCTCTCTCTGTGCCTCTCTCTCTCTACCCTTCTCTCTAACCCCTCCTCCCTACCAACTCCCACTCCCTCTCTAGACGCGCCTGCGAAGTTGGGGACTATGCGTGAGTGGATAGTGCGGGGGTATGGGGTTAAAAAAGGAGCAAATGGATGATATTAATATAATATCAAGGGGGTGTGGGTTAGTGTGTGGTGTTTGTGTGTGCTGAGGGGTGGTTAGTGTGTGTGCGCGTTTTGGGGGTGGTTTGTGTGTGTGTCGCTGCAGGCTGCCCCCCCCCCCCCCCCCGTTACTACGCGTTGATGGGATGGGACCCAACGGGTCCCACTTGGTCTAGTATTTTATAATCCTGTGGGAAAACTCACTGTTGGCTCCGTCTTTCTTAATAGTTCTATCTTCTCATTCTAATAATTATCTTAAAAGCGACACATTTTAATGGATGATCTTTTCTGTACTTTCTTGCGTGTTGCAACAACCTTGTGGAATAGAGAGCAAGTCTGTGCATAGTAAGCCAGATATGTATAAATTGAAGTTTTGTATTCATTTTCCCATTTATCTCCCTCCTTAGTAAATTTTTCTAGAAATCAGCACAATGCTTTATTTGCCATCAACATGTTTAATTGCAGTACTACTTTAATGATTTATATATCTGCATTCCAGAATCTCTTTCCATTCCATACATTTATATATAATCCAACATCCTCCTCCTCTACTAAAATGATTTGATTAAAACCTAATAATATTGAATTTAATTTCCTATTTTCTGCTCAGCCAAGCTTGTTTGTATTCTTCATATTTTCCAAATAATTAACTATAGCCCTATTTGATATTATCCAGCCCAATTTCCATCTCCCATTCTGAAATCCCGTGGTTCAGTGCAAATCCAAACCACTTCTCTTTTCTTGACAGTCCTCAAAAACTTCCATTGTCCTAAACCTTACATTAGAGTTTAAAACAACAGACACACAACAAAAGTGCTTGATATCTCAGTGGGTCAGGCAGCCTCTCAGGAGGATGTGGATAGGTGATATTTCGGGTCGGGTGCCTTCTTCGTGCACTCTCCTCCTCTTTCTACATTTGAGTACTTTTCAATCTTAATCTCGAATACGCACTCCTGATTTACGCCATGAATCTCATTTATCGCGCTTTATGTTTACAAAAGATGCTTTACCCAAGTGGTGCTGCATAATAAAATGTCCCATCCAGACGGTGCTTTGTAGAAGGAAAGGACTGGTCCAATAAAAAATTGAGAGTCAGTAGTTATCACTGTACTTTGAATGCAGAACTGTTTTTCAAGTACACAATACTTCCAGTTGTATTTTTCCTTCACTATTCTGAGAATGTTTTAATTTGCTCCAGCATTGCGGCGGTGAAATATTTCTTCAAACCCATGTTAATCTTCTAAAGAGAGATAAGGAAAGCATATGTCACAGTGGGGCCGCTTTCAGCAGTTTATTGTTCTCTGGGCAAGTGGTGGTGCGTGATCCCTACGCAGCACTCCGCCATCCTCCGCGCTCTTCCCGAAAAATTAATTTCCCCTCTCTGATTTGATGGAGTGGGCATATTCGTAACTTTTGAGCTGTGAATAATAGTCTGAGAATTTATTGTAGAGGATGGAGATCGGCATACCATTTAAAATGATCCAAAAGCAATGCAGCCGAAAACCGAAAGTCTTTCCAAGCGCTGTCTCTGGCACCACGTCTCCGTAGCCCACCGTGGAACTGCTGACCTGTAATTCAATGAAATCTCATTTAGAATCACCATTTAGAAACACAATTGGCAAAGAGTAGGCGTAAACGGGTCATTTTTCAGAATGGCAGGCAGTGACTAGAGGGGTACCGCAAGGCTCTATTGTGGGACCCAGCTATATACAATTTATATTAATGATCTGGATGAAGGGAATTGAATTGCAACATCTCCAAGTTTTTGCGGATGAACGAAGCTGGGGGCAGTGTTAGCTGTGAGGAGGATGCTAGTGAGGCTGAAGGTGATTTGGATAGGTAAAACACAACACAACAAAAACATTTTTTTTAATTAACACAAGTTGGGTGATTGTGGTGCAAATGATGGCAGCTGCAGTATAATGTGGCTAAATGTGAGGTTATCACTTTAGCAGCAAAGAAGGAGGGTAGACTATAATTGAAAGGTGGCCGATTTGGAACAGGGGAGATGACAGAGGGGGTGCACGGAGTCTAAAAGGACCACCAGTCATTGCAATAAGGCATGCTGATCCAGTGTTGGAAAAATGAAGCATGTGAGTAGTCCAAGCGCTGGTCAGTAGGCAACATAACGGCCAAACAGGATCATTTGAGTACGGAGCCAGGGAGGGCTCTCTACCTGCAGACACTTCTCACAGCCCCCCATACAGGTTCATTTGCTTGCAGGCCACAAGGCATTATTGCAATACTAGCTTCTCTCGGCTATCCTAAATCTGCGGCACAGACAACATATCATGCCACCAATAGAAGGGCAGTCACCGAAAGTTTCATCACGATGATCGCTGGGGGTGGCAGGACCTTCTCATCTGAGAAAGATGGATAGACTCGGCTTTGTACTGCTGGAATTTAGGAGATGGAGGGGGGGTTACTTATAGAGACTTACAAAATTTCCTTAAGGGGTTGACAGGCTAGATGCAGGAAAAGATTGTTCCGAATGTTGGGTACTCCAGAATAAAGGGAGTCACAGTTAAGGATAAGGAGGAAGTCTTTTAGGACGATGATGAGAAGATCATTTTTCACAAGAGAGGTGGTGAGGTTCTGTGATTCTCTACCACAGAAGGGTAGTTCGAGGTACAGTTCGTCTGAGCCATCCTTTAAGAGGGAGTATAGATGTGGCCACTGTGGCTAAAGGGATAGGGGGTATGAGAGAGAGGCAATGTACAGGATACTGAGTTGGATGATCAGCATGATCAATATTGAATTGGCGGTGTGAGATCGATGAGGGCCGATATGGCATACCCTTGGCACCTATTTTATGTTTCTATGTTCTATCACAATGGTTTATTATTTAACAACTTGTGCCTAGAGGTGAGAATTATATCTGTCGACAAGGGATAGACCGCTTGCTTTTGAAATATCAAGGATGGAAAAACAACGGAAAGAGACACGAGGTAAAGTGCACGTCCGGTAGGAATAAGCCGTTTCCTCACTAAGCATCGGCTTTTAAACTAAAACTCAACCAAAAATTCTGAAATTAATAGCCATTATATGTCTTATTTACACTTTATCTGTTATATAATTAATCACGATGTGTATATTCTGTATCTTATATAATGGTATATGGACACACTTGATCAGTTCTGTAATCATGCATACCGATATTCAGTTGAGTGAAAGCAAAGCAAGAATAGTTATTGTCCTATCTGGGACACATGGACAATAAAAACTCTTTGAACTTTGAAGAGCAAGAAGGTAAAAGTGCCTGAGGAGAGCATTAAAAAAAGCAGCACCAAAGCACAGTATGCAAGAAGGCCTTCTATGTTACTTTTTCTTTGAGTAGCAATTAGTCCCTAGGACACACTTTTACCGCCAGCTTTATTAAATATATATTTCCCTTCAATTAGACAATCCTTGTTTATATTCTCTCTTGAATTGGACTTTCAAGTTTGTGAATTAACAGATGACAGAAAAATTGCTTGCGTAATATAATATTTATGTTAAAAAGTTTTGTTTTACCAATCACTTTAAAGTTACCAGCCTTTAATCACTGCAAAATATATTTTCACATCAAAATAATTCATCGATTTAGAAACACTTTCTAAAGCCATCATTCATATCTTCTACTGCTCTGAAGAACTAAGCATATTCATGCAGTTTGACAATAAGGCAATATGTGCTAGCTGTAGGCCATTCGGCCCCTTTGAGTAGCACCGCCATTCTATAGGACCATGGATGTATCATTCACTATCAATACACCCAATCTCCTGCCTTATCCCCATATCGTCTTGACCATCGGTCATCTTTAAGAGCCCTATATAAGCTCTCTCATTGATCTAGTTTCCATGAGAACGGCCTCCACCACCCTCTGATGGCAGCGAATTCCACAGCTCACAACTCTCTGTGTGAACAAAGTGTATTTACTACTCTCCGTTCCTGAAATGCCCTAGCCTCACACTTATTCTTAAACTTGTGGCCCTGGTTCTGGGAACCCCAAATCATTGGGTAACTTGGTTTCATTGCCTCAAACTTGATTAATAAATCTTATATGTTGCAATAGGTCCTTCATCTCAATTTCCAGAGTATACTCAGCCCAAGCCACACTCCATTGAATCACCATTGATAGTACCGCCATCTGGGAATTAACGTGCATTCCCTCAAATAGCAAGATATGTTCTTCCTCAAAACCTTGGACTAAGCACTGACAGACAAGGGATACAGATTAAAGCCAGAGTTACATATTTGCTACATAGGAGACCAGTCAAGCACAGGTTAACAGGCTTTCGGCTATAAAGTTGGTGCCGAACATGATGCCAAAGTTAATTGATCTCATCAGCCTGTTCATGATTGCATAATCCCGCTATGTCCTGACTACTTCCGCGGCCTATCCAAATGACTATTAAAATCACTATACGAATATGCACCACCACCACCCAGGCAATGTGTTCAGGCCACACTTCTGTGTGAGATAAACTTGCCATAGTGCATATTACATTAAACTTTCCCCTCTCACCGAATAGTTATGCCCTCTAGTGTTAGAATTTCTACCTGGGGAAAAAAGGTCTGACTGTCTACCCCATCTAGGCCTCTGTTAATTTTATTTTTATCTATACGTATCCACAACAGCGATGTTCCAGTGAAAACAATCCAAGTCTATCCAATTCCTGTAGCTGGAAACTCTCGATCCTGGCAGCTTCTTCTGGTAACTTCACTTGGAAGACTCTCCAAGCCTCCACAGCTTTACTGCAAGCGGAGCGCCCAGATACTGACACTCAATACCAAATGCAGGCCTAACCAAATATTCCATAAAGTGTTAATAATATCAATAGATTTGTGATAATATAACAATGTAAATACCAAGTGATTACAGCTGTGTGGGTTATTCAGGCCTCATGATATGTTGTTGAGCAGAAGTGTGCAATGTGTCATTAACTACCTTAATACATACAGACGTTTCCAAAGTTAAGGTTCAATAAATAGACACATTATATAGGGGATATGGAGAAGATATGCCTATTTTTATAACACTGGGTCAGGGGTGAGTTAAAGTTTTAAAAAGACGTGGGATTTCACATACCATTCTAGGACCATGTAGCTGGAGTGTTAGATGTGTGGAATATACTGGGAATCGAGACACTTATTTTTTGAGTTCTTTGTACTGCAGCAACTGCCAGCATTGATGCAAGTAGGCAGCTGGGCTTAAAAATGTAGGTTCTGATGCATTAGTGTTGGAGAATTAAATATAGGAGTGAAGAAGGGGAACATTGAGTGAAAAATGATTAATAAATAAAACGGCATGCGAGGCCGCTTGTTTGGCTAGGGACTTGAAATGGCAGGAACCCAACTCCCACAATAGAGAGACATAAATAAAAGACGAGTGAGCTAAACTGACCTGGCTAAAAAAAATAAAAGATAAAAAACAAGTCTATACTCCCTT